>JAFBJW010000311.1:4300667-4820667 GCA_016785235.1 Pseudorhombus dupliciocellatus | reverse complement strand
CTCTGTCCAGATGATGAGGATTGACCCCATCAGTCGGCCGATGCCTCTCCATATTCCCACCATGTCCCCGCAGCCTCTCTCTCAGCCTCAGACTCCGCCCTCTCGGAGCAGCTACACCGAAGGCCTGGTCCCGTCGGACGATTCCTCCCCGTCACCGCCCACGCCCCCTCCGCCTCCTCCCCCTCCCCCTGCGGTATGTGTGGCCCATCAACCCGTGCCCACCTCCTCGTACGTGAAATACAGCACGCTGGCTCGGCTGCAGAGCCAGAACCAGTCCAGGACGCCAGTGCCGGGAATGACGCCCCCTTCCCTCCCCGTTCAGTCGACCAAACCAAACTACAACACTCTTCCAGCTGCCTACAGCACCTCCCCACCATTACCGCCATCTCCTCCCCCTCCTCCTCCACCCGCAGAGCCGGCTCCGGGCTCCGCCATGGCTGCATTAAAGTTTGGTCCACCAAGCCCCTGCTCCCCTCTCCCACCGCCGCCTCCGCTGGATGAGGAGGACCAGGAGCATGCCTACCTACCACCTCCTCCCCCGGAGAGCCTGGAGGCCAATGGGTTGCCGCCCCCTCCCGCTCTGGAGCACATCCCTGGCTCATGTCCTCAGCTCACCAACACCGGGCTACAGCAGTTCCTGGCCCAGAAGTTTCCCAACATGGTGTACAACTTCACCACAGAGGAACCCGATGACAATTCTCCTCCTCCTCCACCTCCTGCTGGACTCTCTCCTCCAACCACCCTGCTGGCTCTTCGGCCTCTCTCCCCCAGTGGACCCCCTCCTGCACCTCCCAAAACTTTTACTGGAGGCTTTCCCCCTCAAACTGCTCCGAAACCTTCAGGTCCCTCCTCCCTCCCCATTGCCCTGTCTCCTGTGTCTCCAACACCTCTTCAAAGTGGCCAAGGCTCATTTAAAAAGCAGCAAAGCTTCTCCACAGGACATTCCCCGAATCAGCCACCTCCCACTCTTCCAAAGCAGCACAGCCTCTCCTCCAAAAACCTCACCGTCTCTCCTTCGTCCTCCTCCTCCTCTGTGTCCATTGCAGCTGCTACCTCCTCTTTGGTCAAACAGATTGTCAATCAGTTCCCAGGGAATGCCGCATCCTCTGTCCCTGCCTCCAACTCCACGGAAGGCTCCAAATTCAGCGCTCCTCAGTCTCCTCCAGCGGTCAAGGCCAAACCAAAGTGGCAGCCGGGAGGAGTTGTGCCTCCACAGTCCCCAGAGTTCCCCCCACCTCCCCCGGACCACCCCTTAGGAGACTTCCCTCCTCCTCCATCCACCTCTAAAACGGGCTCCCCTTTAAAGAAGTCCCCCTCCACCTCATCTACAGGATCCAACAAGCGAGGGCCTCCCCCAGCTCCTCAGAGAGCCTCCTCCATGCGGTCCAATTCAGGCGAGGCCCAGGATGACAGGCCAAAGAAGGTGGAGAGCCTGGTCAACAAATTTGGCCAAGCTCCTCAGACCGGTACCTCATCCAGCTCCTCGTCAGCGACCGGCTCTCCTTCTAAAGACTCCTCCACGCTTCCTGCGCCGCTCCCTAAGCCGGGGAAGCTGAATTTGGCGAACCTCCCGCTGGTGCTCCAGGGGCTGCAGACAGGCCAGCACCACCAGCCACAAACTGAGTTCCCCTCGCCTCCTCCGCCGCCTCCACCCTCCCAGCCGACCAACCTCGACTCCTCTCCCGACTACTTCCCTCCTCCCCCCAGTGACTCAGAGCTCTTCCCTCCTCCCCCTCACCCGTCAGAGTTCCATCACCCCCCTAAGGTGGCCGTGGTCAATCCCCAGCCGCAGATGCAGCAGCAGCATCAACAGTCGGCGACGCCCGCCTTGTCGTCATCGTCATGGAAACAAAGCTCCCTGAAAAAGGGGGCGGCCCCTCCTCCGACACTGAACCGGTGGAGCAGCAGCACGGCTCAGTACGACAACACCATTTCAATGCCGCTATCTCCGCCTCCTCTGTCTCAGACACCGCCGCCTTCGCTGTCCTCCTACACGTCCTCCTCGTCCTCTCCTGTCCCACCCACCTCCCCGAAGTCAGCCGGGCCGGTCTCCCTGGCCCTGAAGCCGCACTTCCTGGAAGACCTCAACCGCACCCTGAAGAGGAAGTCGGTGTCCCGCCACGGCTCCCTCACCTCCACCCACCTCATCCCCTCCTCAAAGATGGAGCCCGTGGGCACCATGGACGACATGGCGCTCCTGCCGCCGCCTCCTCCGGAGCTCATGCAGCAGCAGCAGGCGGTCAGAGGACACTCCCACACTCTGTCCCGCCACCACGCACACTCCCACTCCACCAAACATGCCAACATCTCAGGCTATGCAACGCTGCGGCGAGGCCCGCCTCCCGCGCCTCCGAAAAGGGACCAAAGCACCAAACTGACCAGTGATTGGTAGGGGGTGGAGCCTAAAACAGCTGAACTGACTCTTTCGGACTCAGAGAAGAAATAATCAATGTCTGTCTTGACTTGTCCGTCTCCCCTCATCCCTAAACGTCCACACTTGGATTTCTGAGCAAGTAGCAAGCAGTGTTTCCTACTCTTACTCTCAGATAACGATTGTTCCTATTATCCTCATTATTACTGTCATTACCTGTTTAACCCCATGACATGAGTAAAAAAATATATCTGTATATATATATCTGTATACAAGCAAGCCAGAAGAATCACCAATCAAGCTTTTTTCACGACGTCTGTGCAGCTTTGCATCGAAATATACAAAAGACGAGACGGGAGATTGTTTGCTACCGGTACTGCATGGAGCCGTGGGGACGGACGCGGGGAGGGGACGTTTAACGGAAGGACGCCAACGTTGAGATGATGTGTACAGAAGTGTTTGGGGGGGCGGGGCATTCTTAGAGGGAGCCGTTTATTTCAAACCTTTTTGTGTGTGTGTGTGTGTGTGTGTGTTTTTATATAAGATTATTTAATACTGCAAAGATGTTATTATAATTATTTTAAGTTTTTCAGAAGTGTCGGGTGAGAATGAGTTTGACTGGATGTGTATTCTCCAAATACTCAGACAGTGTTGATCTGGTTTCTCAGTTTATATTTAGATAGTTCGATCTCAGCGTATTTCTTTGAATTTACAGTTTTCTCGGCCAGTGGCGTCTCGGGGAGTTCACAAATACTTCCTGCCAGGTTCTGCTCAGAGTTCAGGAGGTTTTAAATCATAAAGAAAATACACCAGAGGGAAGTAAAACGTTGTTTCCATGTCTTCCCTTTCCTCTGTGGAGTTAGAGGTCCTGCACATCTTCATTTCTCCAAATTCAGTTTGTTTCTGTCAGATCTGAATCGTCTCGACCAGAACCTCCGGTCGTCTGAGCTCAGCCTTCACGCCCGCATCAGCTGGCGGCATCGAACCAATGTTTCCATGACAGTCCTGACTTCCCCACCATGTTTACGCGGACTCAGCTTTGCCGTCGGTGTTTGTTGGCTTGTAGACCAAGCGGCTAGTCAGCATCAATGAACTCTGTCTGAACGAAGGTGATCATCACTTTGCTAGTGAATAAAATCAGTCGATTGTTTGTCATCTGAACGGCTCGTCCATCACTCAAGGTTCACAAAGCTCTGGAGAAAACCGGGAAAGCAGCTGAAGCAGAAGCTGACGAGAGAAAAACAGAGACAGCCTCCTCCTCTTCGCTCTTAATCTCTCCTCAGTCATCATGACAGCTCTTATCACTGCAGGTCAAGGTTCAAATGTTCATTTCATGCGCAGGGTTGATGCCACTTCCGGTTGATTATTATTTATTTGAGTCGATCAGACAACAGCAACTAAAGAACAAACATATACAAGAAGAATCTGAGAGCAAATATAAACTTGAGGCGTTTATCTGGCCCGATTATTAGAATCTTTAAATCCATTCAGAGTCATACAGTTTTAGAGCCCAATCAATAAACATGCATGTAGGAATCAAACAAACAGGAACTGTATCATCGTAGCTCAAACAGTCGAAGCTTGGGGGAGGAGCTGCGGAGTCCAGCCTGTGCTCAGTGTCTGGGTCCATCCTGGATCAGATGGAGACGACGAAAACACGAATTCTGCTGTCAGGCCCCGGATGTCGTTTTTAGTGTGGTGTTTAATGTGTGTGGTGTCTCTGCTGGTTACCAGTATGTTGATCCACTGGGAGTCAGAGTAGATGAACAGCGCCTGCCGGTCGGTCCTCAGCACCATCACGTTCTCGCCCCGCAGCCTCCGCATCTGTTTCTCTCCGTCTGCAAGGAACACCTGGAGGCAAAGTGATGAGGTCAGACACGTCACAAGGTCTCAGATTCAGTTTTCTTTTTAGTTTTTAATCTGTTCATCGTCCTCTGTCCCCAGGACAGACTTCACTCTGAGCGGACAGAGAGGACAGCAACAGATGTGTCACATTTAGTGAACCAAGAATATGTAAATAAACATTTAATAATTCAATAATATTGTTTTTGATAGAAATTCACTAACCGTCTGCACCCGGTCCAACGGCCTCTCTGGGGTTTGAACCTGTGAACAGTCGCATTGGGCTGATGGACCTCTGTCCCCTGTGTCCCCTGGTGGGCCGGGCAGAACGTACACTACAACGCAAGGCACTGATAATCAATAATAATCAGGCTCATTTCATGAGAACTGTAAACGGACTCACACCTTGTCCAGCCCGTCCAGACGGTCCTCTCAGACCAGATCGTCCTGCAGCACCGGGATGCCCCAGTTTTCCGGGAGGACCACGAGACCCTTTCGGTCCCTGAACAGCAGTGAAGGCTGATCAGGGGACAGGCCGGGACTCTACCCTCTCACACTGACGTCATGATGATGTCATCTCAACCATGGTGATGCACTCACCCCTGTTCCTCTGCCTCCAGCTTCTCCCCTGGGTCCCTGCGCCCCCCTCTGGCCCGGGTCGCCCCTCTCTCCCACGTCGCCCTGGAACAGACACATCACAGAACCTCCAGTGTCTGAACTGAACAGTCATGACGCCGTCGTTCCTCTACCTTCTCTCCTGGACGACCAGGGATGCCGCTCCGGCTCTGCAGAGACACAAGGAACAAATTCATTTGACTTATTTGGCACGTTTAGAACAAGAAGTGAAGGCGACAGCGTCCTCACCGTCTCTCCTCTGGGTCCTTGGGCTCCTTTCACACCTTTATCACCCTGAAAGATCAGTACAGATCAAGTTAAACATGATGTACAAGATTTAAATGTCAGAGGCGTCTCTGTCACCTACCCTGAATCCTTTAGCGCCTTTACTGCCCTGTGGGAACACACATTACTATGAATACACAATGCATTACAGTACTTGTACCTGAGTGTATACTGTAGTTTTACCTTGATCATCCCAGGAGTTCCGATGTCTCCGTACAGACCTCTCCAGCCTCTCAGCCCCTTCTCCCCCTGCAGACAGATGTCACAGTGACCTTTTTTTCACATCACAACAGACTTCATCCTGCATCTGGACATCTGGACGTCTTTCCAGCTGTGTCCTCGTGTCTGACTGCGCTGGTGACCACAGGTCGGCGTGCGTCACGTGGTAGAACGACGGCGATTCCTGCTGACCTTCCACTGAGGGAGGGGCCAGAGAAAGTCAGCAGGAACCAGAGGCGACTGATGGAGACGAGTGGACACAAGATGGTGGAGACAGGGAGCGTTGGGTAAATCCATGTGTAATATTTTAGTTTCTTTCACACTAGGAAAATGAAAAAAACGTGTTTAGAGATGTGAAAACAAAGATGGGTAACAGCAGCAGAACAGTGACAATAAATCAACCACAGTGGGCGTGAATCGGTTCAGACGCACGAACAGGGAGTGTGTGTGTTTGTGCACGTGCTGAATCGGTCTGTGACCTTTTGTCCCGGTTGTCCCATGATTCCTTGTGTTCCTGCTTCTCCGTCAGGACCCGTCACACCAGGTTCACCCTGAAACACACGCAACTCTAATTTATCCTTTAAACAAAGAAATCAAAAGGAATTAAAGTTGTTTCACGTGCAGCAAGATGACGGTCAGTGTGTGTGTGTGTGTGTGTGTGTGTGTGTGTGTGTGTGTGAGAGACGCTGCACCTTTGGTCCTCTGGGTCCTCTGCAGCCCTTTAACACACACACGGTATTGTTAACTTAAATGATTAGCGATAACAACAAATAATTTCATTTGAAACATTAAAACTAAAAATATAATAAACAGCAATCGTCCGTTTTACCTTTTCACCTTTAGGTCCTGTGATGTGTTTGGTTATATCGACCTGCAGAGATGGAGATCAGTTCAGTTTGAAGTCATGCGTGTGTGTGTGTGTGTGTGTGTGTGTGTGAGAGAGAGAGATCACCATCATCTCTGCTCTCTGTTCGACCGGAGGTACGATGGGCGGAGGAGGAGGAGGAGGGACGAAGATGTCACATTTCACAGCCGACCACCTGCCTGATGGAAACTCTGCAGACAGAGTGCACGTGTGAAACCTCCTGTTCGTCATCACACTCAACATGAAGAGGAGAGAGTGACGCTGGAACTATGGGAAACATTCTGATTATATCCGGTTTACTTTAGTTTAGATGCTGGAAACTGTTTGAATGACGCTGACCAGCTGAAACAGAACCCGCCCCATGTGTGGACTCACTGGCTGGGGCGGAGGACATCGTCGGCTGGAGGCCGCTGAGCAAGGCAGTCCATCCCAGAAGCATCTGAGGCAGCATCTCCTCCATTCCTGCAGCAACCACACGTTAAAGGAGCCGCCAGGAGGCTACGGGGACATCTGGTGGTGAGGGTGCAGACTGCAACTGAAGGAGTCGGCACTCAATAATCAAGGAGAATCTACGGAGGCCATCAGAGCACAAAAAGACAACAGAGGATCGTGTCGAGGATCAGAGAGACACAGCCCAAGGGAAGACAAACGTCTCAGTGGGGCAGCCGGTGAAAAAAAGACAGGATGGAAATGGACGCAATTTATTCAAACAAGAAATAGAAAAATTATGAAAAATAAAGTTAAAAGTGGATTAAATCTCAATCTCTGAGATTTCTGCTTCACTTGTTTACACTGATGATTTCACCATTAGAAACGTATCAGACACAGATCACAGCTCAACAAGGAAACAATTTAAACAAGTGAGAAATTATCTGAATCCAGTCAATCAATACAACTCATCACCTGATTGATTGATGACACGTGTATGTTAAAGTGACCCAGAGAAAAAGACAAAGGTGCATCTGAAGCTGCTCATCCTGATCCATAATGAACGGATTTATAATGTCGTGATCCTGATCATACTCCATGTTAGCCCTCGTCCATTGTAATCGGTGCTGTGCGTCTTACCTCGGTGATGTCTCCCGTCCTCTCGCCGGTGTGGACGCTCTCCTGCAGTGGAGGCGTCTGTCAGAGCTGCTTCTCTGCCTGGTCCCCGTCCAGCAGAACCTGGAGAATAATCTGCTACGCTTGCACAGCGACCCGTCTCAATAAAGCGTGGAAATGCAACGCAGCCTCTGGCAGCGCTCTGCAGGAATAATCAGATAATTACTCGGCACTCTGAGCCAAAGAGGGACCGGCTCGTCGGGCCACGCCGCTCAGGAGGAACTGGCCGAGTGGAGTCGACGGCACCTTCTGTCATTCTGTATTATATCACCATTACTGCATTAGCATCCCAGGCCTGTAGCCAAGAGAGCGAGAGAGGCTTAGACAAGATTTCAGGAGTAAGGTCAAAGGTCAGCGACACATCTCAACTGATCGATGAGTAGATTTACAGCAGCACAGGAAACACTGACCGTCATGATTTGCATTTCTTTCTGTTGCTCTTGACATGAATAGTTTAAAACCAATTTAATGTAGAGATGCATTGACGTACGGAGCTGCAGACGATAAACAAAATCACACCATACTGATGCCATCAATTAGTTTGTCTTTCAGCATCTCTTTAAAATAGTTGTAATAAAATCTAATCCCTTAAACAATGTAGACAAATAAAAAGCTTTAAGACGCAAAATGTTAAAATTCCTTGTCATTTTTTTTTTTTTTTTTTTATTTAAGGTATTTAAAAGTCACAAATAAAGAAGTGCAGACAGCGCTAATGTTTGTTTCTTTACAATAAAAATGAGATAAGACATTTTCCTAAAAGCTGTACAAGAACAGCAGTGATGAATCGTTAGTGGCTCAGGGAGGAAGTGATGTCGCCTGGACCAACGTGCATCAGAGAATATTCCACTCACACTGTCAGCGCCTCATTACAAAATCTACAGGGGGGAAATACTACCGCGTCCTGACTATGGCTATAATATCTTCAGTCACAGTGTCAAAGGACCTAACGGTGCTCCGAGCGTTCATTAAAAACGTAACTACCCAACAGCTCAAGCCACCGAGCAAAAAGTGACATGCTGCAAGAATTCTTTTAAAAAGTCTTTCCCCCAAAAAAAGCTGCAAAAAGGCCAAAAAATACTGACGAGGAGTAAAATGTTAAAATCAGCTGATTCAACACGAAGTCTGGCTGCATAAAAAAAATTCATGAATTTCATGTGGCTCTCAACTGCCGTGCAGCAGTCTGACCACCAGGGGGCGCTTCATGTGTTACCGTCCGTCCGGCAGAGGCGCGCCTGCAGCTCGGCCACCACGCGGCTCATCATGCCTCCCAGCTGACTGTGCATCTCCACTAGCTGCTGCGGCGAGCAGCCACTCAGTTCCAGTGGCGTCATCCTGCCAGTGAGGGCCTCCACGCCCGCCAGGAGCCCGTCATTGTGCAGCGGTCCTCCCTGTTCTACACCTGCCGGCGTGTTGGACATTTGGTTGCTGGAAACGACCGGGTGCAAGGCTTCCTCTGCGGGGGCGGGTTCGTCCTCCAGTGCCGTAGCTGCAGATGGGAAACGTTGAAGGTTTAAAGATGGCACTCGGTAAACAGAAACATTTGCATGAATAGTTTTTACTCACCAAGGGTCTTGTCGTCGTCCTCCTGGTTTTGAGGAGCACCAGCCTCCTCCAGGTCAGACGTCATCATCTCCATTTCATCAAGACTCTTCAGCTCGTCGACGCCTCGACCTTTACGCTGGAAGAAACAGCTCAGGAGTCAAATACTAGAATCTTATTTTTGTCTCGTCACAGTATCGTCCCCTGACCTACCTGCTGTTCATAAAACTTAAGCGCCTTCTTGACATTGGAGATCTTCGGGGAGCGGATGGGCAGAGTCTTGATCTCATGGGGCGTCAAAGCGCTGAGGTCTCCGACCGTTTTGATGTTTCTGGCTCGAACAAGCTGCCCAAAGCCCCGGGACCTGTCCAGGATCATTTTAAATACATCATTCATTTGTGTTGGTTTGAAAAAAAAAAACAGAATGAAACGGTTCCTCTTCACTCACCACAGGGTGGAGGAGATCTGAGGCAGCACAGCTTCCACAGGAGCAGAGCAGCCGACCAGGGCCGGGAAGATGCAGTCTCTGGGGACAGGACGAGGCTCCTGACTCATTTCAGAAATCTGGAAAAGGAACATAACACTTTAGAAACCGTTGCTATCTGTACTTTGGATGTGTCTTCCTAAAACACAGGGAGGACAGGAGGGTTCTGCTCCACTGGATCCCACCACTGTTCAATAACGACTGAAGGAGTCGTACCAGGCACTTCTTGGAGCTCTTAGAACCCGGACTGCGCAGATTTCTGGGGCTCAGGGTCACAAAACCTTTAGTTGGAGTCGTGACGTACTGGAAATAAAGAGCAGATACAGTCATGGGGGGGTGTATTCAGGAAAGCAGTAACTAAAGTACAGTAATTGGGTTCAGTCATACTTTGGGTTGAGGGATAGCAGTAACTTTGGATCTTCTGGGAGAACTGGTTCTGATGGCGGGGCTGCGGCGATCAATGTCGTCTGCCATTTCCTGTCGCTGGATCGGATTGGCAAAAGACACGCGTCGGGACTGGGAGGTTAAAGCACAAACAAGACGTTATGTAAATAATCAAAAGGTCAGACCTGTTCATGGGCCGACCGGTTCCAGCGCGGGCTCTTACTTTGACAAGTGGCGAGGGGGTCTCGTCCTCGAGTGGTCTCTTTTGGCCCTTCTTCAGAATACTGGTGGAGGGGGAGGCCAAGGGAGACCAGGTGCCCCTGGTCTGGCCTCCACTGGGGCTCTGGCCCACATCTAAGCCCAGGACAGCCTGCAGGTCCTTCTGCCTCACCGGAGAATCCTGAGGAGCCTCTCTGACAGAAGCATCCGCCGACACCGGAGCATCGCACAGCTCAGTCAGAGCAGCGTCCGTGTTTACGGCAACATCATTCTCAGACTGCTCTTCATCATTCCCTGGGAGAGGTGTGATGTCCTCCTCCATGCTGACCTCCCTGGGCTGGTCCCGCACCACCTCCTCTTTTGAAGGCTCATCGGTAACAGTTGGGAGCTCGGCCTGTTCTCCATCTGGGGCTTCTTCTTCCACTGGAACATCTGGATGATCCTGGTCTGAATCAGCTTCTTCGTTTTCTTTGTCACTGTCCCCAGTCTCAGAGACGTCTT
The DNA here is from genome assembly GCA_016785235.1 of Pseudorhombus dupliciocellatus. Lineage (NCBI taxonomy): Eukaryota > Metazoa > Chordata > Actinopteri > Pleuronectiformes > Paralichthyidae > Pseudorhombus > Pseudorhombus dupliciocellatus. The sequence continues at coordinate 4,810,239 of JAFBJW010000311.1, read as the reverse complement.
CAGCTTTGTCCTGTGGAGACTCTGAGATCTGGAGTTCCTCTGTCGTCTCATCGGGAGACACCAGCGTTCCCACAGCAGGGGGCTCATCATCCAGTGTCTGCTCATTATTGAGCCCAGCTGGTTCAGGCACGTCCAAGTCCTCGGTGTCCTGAGAAGACGAATCCTCTGGTTTTGTTGGAGTCTCTCTTTGCTCTCTCTCACTTGGTGACACATTGGCTCTTTCTGTGTCATCAGATTTCTCTGGTCCAACAGGTTCTGAGGCCATAGCAGAACCAGCCGCCTCCTCCATGCGTGACTCCTGGTTACGCTGCTCCTCGATTTCAACTTTATTCTGGAACGACTCAGACTCCTGAACATTTGGGCTTTTCTGCAATTCATCCAAAACTGCTTCAGCTGTGCCCTCCATTATTTGCGTGTCTTCCTCTTCTTGAGAGTCTTCAATATCTTTTGCTGCGTCCTTATTGATTCCATCTGTTTGAGAATCGACGTCCAGAGGGCTGGGCAGTGAAGCTCGCCGTTTCCTCCCTCTCTTTTTGGGCAAGACAGCATCTTCTCTGGTCTGCGAGGATTCGGACTCTGAGGACTCCAAACTTGCCCCCGACCCTGGAGAAGATCTCCGTCTAGAATATCTGCCCCTGCCTTTGGCGGCCTCTTCTAATGACTGAGAACAGTCCGGGGTCGATATGGACAGATCTTCTAGGGTTCGGCTTCTTCTGGTTCGACCGCTGATGCTGGCCTCGGAGTGGACGGCTGACTCAGGTGTCTTTGAAGCGGACCGACTCCGTCTCCCTGATGAAGACTGGCTGTCGCTCTTGTCTTCAGACTCTGCTACCTCGGACAAAGCCTTGCTTCTGCTGGATCTACGGCGGGACTGGCTGTCAGAGGACGAAGGTGTGATGACCTCAGAGTCCTGTTGACTGAGGTCATCAGTGACGCCATCGCTCGTCTCCATTTTGTCTTTGACCTCAGACTCATTCTTCAACTGGTTTGTTGTGTCAGGTCCATCCTGGGTGTCGCTGGTTGAGACAATTATTGAAAAATCTCCCTTTTTCTCTGTCTCTGTCTGCTCGACAGGACCAGATTCTCCTGCTGGGCCGTCAGTTTCAGAGGAGGTTAGGCTCTGAGAATCTTTTGGCTTCACAGCGTCTTTTTCAGTTTGTTCTGCGAGTTCAAACTCTTGGGACCTGGAACCAGTCTGAGAGGAAGTGGTACTAATCTGAGAGTCCTCCTTCAGTTCAGGATCATGTTTGGTTTGTTCCACAGAGTCTTGGGAGCTGGGAACAGTTTGAGAGCAGGGAGGAGTCACCTGAGAGTCCTTCTTCAGTTCAGGATCTTCCTTTTCATTCTGTTCTGCTTCTTGGCTTGACTGGTCTTTCTCAGGTGAATCCTGTTTCTCTCTCTTCACCTCCTTGTTAGTCTCTTTTGACGCTATACTTGGGCGACCACGCCTCCTTGTCGACCGGCTCTCGCCTTTACCCTGCAGATCGGTTTGGCTGGACTCCCGGTGCTCCCGGGTGCTGCTCCTTCTTCTGTGCTCAGGGCTGCCCAGGATGTCTTCCGAGTTGCTGTACAGTTTGATCTTCTTGCGGGTTCTGCCCTGAGAGTCGGTCTGGCTCAGGACACTGTCCCTCTGAGCCCTCTGTCGTCGTCCATCTCGGCTGCCGGCCTCCTCGGCTAACTGCTGACTCCTCCTGGTGACTCTGTTTTGTGTCGGGTCAGAGTTTGGAGATCCGTCGCCGAGCTTCTCTCCAGAACGTCTCCTTTTACTCATGGGTTTTTTTTCATGTTCTTCAGCTTTGACCCTGTGGCGCCCTGAGCGTCTGGTCTCCCTTTGAGAGGTCTGCGACATAGAGGACTGAGAATCGTTCAACTCCTCTTCCTGACTTGATGTTTCCTCTACGGCGGATTGGGTGTCTGGGATCACGTCTTCGTCCTCTGTCGTGTCACTGGGTAGTCTCTCCATCAGACAGACAGGCTCACTTCTAATCCCAGAGTCTTTGGGTCTTTGCGGGGACTCTGTTGTGTTGCTAACAGGACGCTGCGATTGGGAATCCTGAGAGTTCGGACCGGTGGATGTCTGAGAAGACGACGCCCTGCTGGTGTTGGGGCGTTCCTGGCTACTGGAGGACTTGACCAGAGGACCTGTGAACGTAGAGGCACTGCTGGGGCTAGAGGGTTTTCCTTCAGCATACTTCTCCAGAGTGATGAAGGTCTGACGGCGGCTGTTGGATTTCTGAGGCGTCCCCGACACCAGATCTGAGGAGCTGGAGATGTTTGGACTTGAGCCGTCTTTACACTGTGTGTCCATGTCTTCTGCTGCATCGCCACCCTCAGCATCCTCCATGGAAACATCTTCTGGCTCAGGGATCATTTCGTCATGCTGGTGGCTCTCGGTTTCTTTCAGGCTGGTGCAGTCTCCAGTGTTTCTTCCCAGAGGTTTACCGTCTTCATCATTTTCCATGTCCTCCTGTGGAACCTGGACGAAAACAAAGTCGAGTAAATAAACCTGTTGATAAGTGAATGAATAAATCTGACTTGAAGGAGTATCTGGGAGCCTTCACCTGATTGGGAGGCCCCTCCTTGCCAGCTTGTACTGTTTGCAGTTTGTCCCTGTGAGGAAAAGGATGTATTTAACATTGGGTTTTTATGAGGGATCAGAGATCAGTCATGATTCTAGTAGCTGATGCTGAAACTTACGAAGAGTCCTCTTGGCTCTGGGTGTACTGGGTGAACACTGTGGTGTCCAGAGAAGCGTCAAGGTTGTTGTACATGGCCGGAATATCAACCCTGAGGGATCAATAACAAAACTTTACAAATCTGACGGCGCAAGCCCTTCAAGGATTTAATTCAGACAAACAGGGAGCACAGATCTGACCTTTTCGTCCTCTTCACTTCCTTCTGGTGCTCCGTCAGGACCCTCTCCTTCGTCTCCGGAGGAATGAAGACGAAGTCGATGGAGGCCTCTTCCTCCAGAACCTCTCGGCGGGGGGGCTTGGGAGAGCCAAAGTCCAGCTTTGTCTGCTCAGGGGAACACGATTGAATCAAAACAACAGGCGAGGTTCTTGTTATCAGTCACATGAATGAGAAAATAGAAAGCTTACGTAGTTCATCACGCAAGATCTAATTGAGTTTGATATTGACCCTGCTCAGCGTTTAGACTCACAGAAACAGGCTTGGACGTCTTTGGGGAGCTCTTGTCCTTCCCGAGCAGCGAGTCCCTCTTCCCCACTGAGGAAACAGGAATCCCACTGAGCTTGGTCTCTAACTGGGAGCTCTCACCCTGAGGAGAAGCACAATCAACCAGAACATGATGGACAAGGAGCACTGAGGGGGTGGTTACATGTGATGAGGTTGTCTGTGGTGACTCACCGAATATTGTCCACTCAGCTCTTCAGACACGGTGATGACCTCAAAGCCGGGAAGAATGATCGGGATCTTCTGCTTCACTTGGCTCAGGATCGGTCTGATGAAGAGGAGTCAGTGATGAAGTCACGTGTCATAAATCAGGGGAGACGGACGTGAGGAGATTGAGTACCTGATCTCTTCGGGGTATGCGAGGCTGACAGAGTTGGCGAAGGTGGCGTTCCAGAACTGAGTGACGGCCGAGCGGAGCTGCTTGTTCTTGTGTGGGAACAGCACACACAGCAGAGGAGAGAGCAGAGCCAGCAGCTCATCGTTGAAGGGCAGCGCCGAGCGGCTCTGAACGCAGCCCAGGACGTCGGCGAGAAGCTTCTCCAGCTGCAGGATGTTCGATTGAGTTATACATTAAGAATTATCCCTATAATCTATAAGAGAATAGAACAAATCAAACAAACGGCCCAAAGAAGAGCACCTTCGTCAGGAGCTGCGGCGTGAAAACGGGCGGCTCGCTGGCTGCGTGTCTGTAGAGAAGAACGAGAGGCTGGACCAGAGAAGCAAGGGCCTCCTGGACGACATTGCCGAGGATGAGATTGGTGAAGAGAGCTGACACGATGGAGAGCAGCGAGACTCCTGTGGCCTCCGATGACACATCCGGGGCCTGGAGATAAACCTCCAGACTCTGGACCAGCAGGGCCTGAAACGTGGACAGGTTCCCCAGAGCCTTGCTCCTCTTCCTCATCCAGTTGACAGGGGTGTGAGGAGCTGGAGGGAACAGGAGTGACGGCGTGAATCCTCCATATGATCATAAACACGTGGAGCATGAGGAGTTAAACTTCTTACACTTGAGCTTCTGCTGAAACTGAGGAGAGTACGGAGAGAAGTCCACGCACTCCACCATCACCTGGAGGAGGCCGGCAACTGCGCTTAACGTTGACGGGACCTGGAGGATCAGAAAAAATAAATATGTTTAACAGGAATCACTGAAACAAACTCAAGTCCTGAAAACTGAATCCGGTTCCTCAGGACTCACCTTCAAGGCGACTCGGTCGATGGAAGCTGCCATCTTGGCACAGAGCTCCTCGCAGCAGACGTTCTCCTCGGCCGTGACCACCAGAGCCGAGCAGCGGGCGAATACCTTGTACAGTTTGGACCACGTGGACAGCATGGACTTCTGGGTCGCCTGAACAAAGTAAACGGATCCGATTTGAGCTTCTCCCTCAGCTCAGCATTTCATGAAGTGATGAAGGTTTAACTGACCTGCTGCAGAGGGGAGCCCCGGAGGAGGTGCGTGATGGGGAAGAGCAGCGCAGAGTGCATGGCGCTGAAATTGTGCTCTAGAGCATCACCTTGGTTCACTTCGTTACTCTGGAAACATTTAATGTTTAGTAAGCGAATGAACGTCCTCATGTTATATATTTGACCTCAGGAGATGTGCTTCCTGTTCACCTGGGTGATGGTGTCTGTGAGCGGACCGACCATCATGCTCCACATCCTCCACAGCTGCTCCTTGCTCTGCAGTGACTGGGCGCTGCCTCCGATGGCCCCAAGCACGGCCTCTGCAAACGCCAGAGGGGAGGTGTGGCCTGACAGGCCGCAGCCAACCAGAGTTTGAAGGCACTGAAAGAATCTGGAAATAAAAGACAGGTCTACATGTTCACTACAGCGTTTTAGATTTTAACTCCGGACACATTCGGATCTTCAGACTTTTCAGTTTGGTGAGAACTTGAAGGTGTCGTAGTTGAAGACGACAGGATGACAGACAACTTGAGTGTAATTTACGATGCAAAACTGGCCCAGTCAAATCAGAACAAAGACATGAAGCTCGTTTCAGACTGTAAACTACAGACATGAGCTCAGAACTTTTATCTACTTCAGGAACTCGACGCACCTCTCATCCTTGATGTAGGCGGCGAGCAGGCTGCTGTTGTAGAGGACCAGGATGAGATAAAGAGCTGGCGTTCCCTGAGGGGAGGAACAAAAACCTTTATTCGTCATCTGTGACAAAAACCTGAAGGAAGACGTAAAGGACCAAGAAAGACTTTGAACTCACTTTCAACACGTCCATCTTTCCGACTTGGTAAGAGGCGGAGCCGAGGACTCTGGGAGGAATTCCCTTCACGGTGGCTTCCAGCAGAACCTGAGGAGAGAGATCAGCAGAGACTAAATTCAAAGCTTCTTGGTCTTAAAGTGCAGATTAGGAAGATGTGAAGACGAGGCACAGGTGGATCTTACCAGGACTTTGTCTGCAGGCAGAGCTTCTGAGGAGACAACAGCCTGCAGGGCCTGCAGCATCAGTGTGAGCACCTCGCAGCCCTGACGCTCTTTCTTGCTGCCTCCTAACAACCATAGACTCATTTTAAACACAAACCAACATACATTCTTTAGAATACATCTTCAGAAGAGTCTGTAAGAGAGGAGCGTCATCACGGGGGACGAACCCCTCAGCAGGTTCTCCTCTTCACAGATGTCCCCGACCACACGGGCCTGGACACTCAGACTTAAACTGATGAAGGTGGCAATGGGTGGGACAGGAGACGAGGACGAGGTCTCACTGGTCCTTTCTCCAACTGACAGAGCCCAGACCCAATCAGATTGCTCTCTGTAGCGCTACGAGGTGGGGCCCACAGCTTCAGGAGCCCACCCAGCTGAGCAGCAGCCACAACAGAGGAAAAAAACTTCCACCTGTTCTTCTGTCTTTATACGAATCTGAACACTCACCAGACTCGATGGTCAGGTTGACAAAACGCACCAGACTTGTCCATATGACGTTCAGAAGAGCCTCTGCAAGAGAAGAGGGGAAACTGAAACCACACCTTCATAAAGAAACAGAAGAAACTGTCAGGCGTCAGTCCAATGCTCACCTGGAGCGTCGTTGCCGATCTTGATGAACCCGTCTCTGACGTGCGAGATGAGCACGGCAGCGTGCTTGGAGAAAGAGGAGGTGCCGGAGAGGAGCGGGTGGTGCAGGGGCTCTGGAGGGTAAAGACGATTTGGATTAGAGACCCGAGCTAAAACAAAACCCACGACCAGCAGCTCCGACACTCACCGAGACTCAGGGTGAGTTTTCTCTTCGCTGCCGTGGTGACAGTCTCCGGCCCCAGGAAATAGTGGAGCAGCATCTCGAGGCCAAGCAGCTGGATGGAGAGGAAGGTGGAGGGGACCTGGGCACTGGAGTTCAGGCTCAATCGCGACGTGTTGGCCGGACTGTTGAAACCCGCAGTGACCGCTGTCAGAGAGAGGGAGAAGTTTAAAATACAAAATAAACAAGCTACCATTGCATGGAGGAGCCTCAGTGGAGCGAGAGGGTGCAGTGACGTACGGGTTTTGGGTGTCATGGATGTAGTGGCACCATTCTGAGTGACTGCTCTAGACGGAGTGGACGGGACTGAGGAAGAGTCACATCCGATGGTGCACTGCAGCAGAGGCACAGAAACCTGGGGAGAGGGTCGGATGTTTAAAGTTCTGATCAGAACTGGAGACATTTCAACAAGAGCTCAGAGGGACGCGAGGGACGCTCTGACCTGATCGAAGTTGGCCGACAGGTTGGGTCCCAGTTGTACTACCAGGTACCACCACACCTCCACCTTGGTGAGCAGCAGAGCTTCAGTCCTGACGTGGATGGAGGCGAGCGGCTGCATCAGGAGCTTCATACGTTTGGCGCTGCACAGGATGTCTGCAGGAACAGTGAAATTAAAACCTCGGCCTCCATCTCCAACTCCGTCAGTGGATTGTTAATGTCAGAGGTTCTCACCTGGATTGAGGGCGAAGTTGTCGATGAGGCTTTTCCAGGCAATGAAGGCGATCTTCTTGATGGTGGGAGAGGAGCTGCGGAAGCCGAGCTCCTCCAGGTGCAGCAGAGAGTTGATGAAGGGACCTCCTCTGTGCAGCATCTGCGTGACAGATCATTGCAATCAGCTGCTCGATTCTGTTCTTCAGGACACGAGCGAGACGCAGAAGTTAGACGTCACCTTCCCAAGCAGCTTCACAAACAAAGGCCAGAGCTTCAGGACGTTTGTCTCGTTCTTGGACATGAAAAGCTTCTGCAGCTCCGGGATCAGTTTCTGTGAAGACGAATACAGATTGATTTTGTTTTCGTCACTCAAACGATGCAGCTGAACATTCCCCAGCTCAGTTACTCACCAATGACATCATGGGCTCTATGACAGCGGCCACCTCGGTCTGTTTCTGCAGCAGGAGGTGCATCCCCAGCTCCATGGCGGCCGCAGCGCGTAGACGCACCTTGGAGGCGGAGTGGACGACCAAGGGGACAATCAGCTTCGCCCAGCGTACAGCTCCATCGCCCATCAGAGCTGGAACCTGCTCCAGCATCCTTTACAGAAACAATAACCATCAGTGTACTATAATAAAATTAAAGGGTCACAATACATTAGTGAATAATTCTGACACGTGTTTACCTGATGATAACGTTCAAGGCTTCGTGCTCCATCACCACAGACTGGATGTCTTCTCTGCTCCACACACTCTCCAGCATTCCCAGTATGGATGGCACCTGAGGAACCAAAGACCAGTGTGGATCAGCGTCATCACGTTTCATCGATAAATAAAAATCAAACCTGCGCACCTATTTTTTTTCTCTCCGCTCACCTTTTTGGAAACAACATCTGGAGGGAAGCTCTGTTTGGAGATGACCCATAATGCTCTGGTGCACGTGTTCTTGTCCGTCGACTTCACCACCAGGGAGCAAAGTGCTGACAGTATTTCTGCTGCAAAGGATTCTGGGAGACGAAGAGCATGATCATGAGCAGTGACTTCATGTAACTCCAGCAGGAATGTGATAAATGAGGTGCTATAAAATACGGAGATGAACATACCGGGCAGTCCGGCGGTGACGTGAGAATGGTACACACAAAACCCCAGTGCCTGCAGCGCGGCCTGACTCAGCTCAGCGTTGGGACTGTCGATGTGGACCTGAAAGGAACGTGGAGACAATCAGATGATGACGAAGCATCACAATCAAAACAGGAAGTCTGGGGATGCCTCTGAGGGACTCACCAAGATGGTTTTACCCAGACGGGAAAAGTGCTTTTCAACTGCAGGGAGGAACTGGCGAGCTTCTTCTCCACTGAGGCGACTGCGAGGGACAAAGTAACGTCAGTATCATGACAGAACAGAGTCTACGTCTTGTGGATCGGTTCAGCTCGTGGAGACTCACCTGGCAATGGTGAGGTAGGCGTCTGTGTGTTCGGACTGTCCAGCAGCGGCATCCTCCAGAGACTCCAGCAGAGGGAGGAGGCTGGAGCTGGATAGAGGCCCCGCCGCCGCCATCATTGTTCCTCAAAGCCTTTAAAATAAAAGTAAGGAAACAATCAATTCCAGGATTGTCTGTGAAAGCTGTGCGTGTTATGGACCATCTGAGGCTCGTGAACATGAGCATGAACATACCTGAGCGAGATGTGCTGGTCCTCTCTCCAGATCTGTAACACAGGCATTCAGATAATTAGTGTGTGTGTGTGTGTGTGTTTGTGTTTGTGTACTGGATGCTCTCTCTCTCTCTCTCACACACACACACACACACACACACACACACACACACACACACACACACACACACACACACACACACACACACAGCAAAGTATCCAACACAGACAGACACAGTCCCGTAGCGGATGTGTCTCCACGGACAAGACGAGCTGACGACAGCTAGTTTCACGGAGTTAGCATCGTTAGCTTGCAAAGTTTGCGCACACAAACAGGTGGAACGATGAGGCTAAAGGGGCTGCTAACTCATGCTAATCCATGCTAACAAACTCATGTCTCATACCAGCCCTCGGGGACAGGTCTCAGCGCGGATCCGCACGGAAGCTCGGAGACAACCACTCGCCGTCGTGGGCTCCCCCGGCTGTGGGCTCCTCTCTGCGGGTTCAGACCTTCAGGTTTTCCTCCTCCTCCTCTCTTTCCTCCGCTTCTTGTTCTGTGGTCCCGCGAAACCCGCTGGCGCCAAACCACCACGCCGACGTACGAAATTACCTTTGACCCCCTTTACGTCACATCCGCGCCCGCCCATTTCCCCTTATAAGGACAGAAGCTATAAAACTAATCAGTAATGGCATCAGTAATCGATAAAACAGTTCGTTGTACTCCAATTTACTGTATACGAAAGTTCAGTATAAATATACTCGTGTAAATAGCGTCATATGAGTACAGTAGTAGTAGATAATGCACATTAATAATTGGCTTTATAGAAAAGCTAGATATTTGTACGATATAGGTGTCATAATAACATTGTGCAGCAGTAGTACTGAAATGGGCCGTTTAAATACATTTACAAGGAACATAATTAAATTATTTTGTACTATTGCTGAACACCATAAACATCCATAAATCTCAAATCACAAAAAAATATGTTTCTACATTTTCATTCAATATAAACTGATGCACTTCAGGAGGTGCTTTTTTTCTTCCTTCATTTTTTAAAGTTTTAATTGATGAATAAAACAATCTGTTTTATCTGTGGGCTCAAACTTGTGTCTGACTCTAAATCTAAATCTAAATGTGGGCAGATCACACAGCTTCACTTTAAAGCAGGGAATTCTGGGACATGTTCTGTAAATGAAAGTCACAACAACTTAATGACCTTGTTTATTGACCAGGACTATTTGTCTAACGAGCTATAAAGTCTCATTTATTGCAGCACACCATGTGACCAATAGCAGTCTAAATACAGCAGCAGCATGGCGTCAGTCAGGGGAAGTACTGCGTGTAGTTGTAAGGGAACGCAGACGCATCAAAGGCCGAGTACTGGAGCTGGAACCCTCCAGCCGTGACTGAAGCATCAGACAGGAACTTCAGCGTCATCACGTTTCCTGTGGAACAGAAGATGTTAAATCCATGTCGTCTGTCGTCACATGGATGTGTATGACATCGACCTCTCACCTGTGCTGATGATATCATCGTGTAAATAATCACCACAGAACCTGAGAAAGACAGAGATGCAGAGGAATTCAAACTCCAAGAACGCAGCCGGGTCACATGGGTTCATCAGGGTCTGTGTTTTAATGATCTCACCTCCCGACAAAGCCTGTGATGTCATCATAGCTGTCGTACACCTCCAGATAATCGGCCAGACAGTCCGTGTCATCCTCCACGTCGAACTCCAGGAAGTGGAGGTGGATCCTCTGGCCCAGGCGGACACGGATGTGCCAGGAGCAGATCTGCTCGTCCTGGTACTCCTCTGGGAACCCTGGGGACTGGATGGTCTTCTGCTGATCCGTCAGCACACCGCCACACTCCTTCGCTGAGAGACACAGACAGAGACACAGCCACGTCTTTTAATAACCTCCACCGAGCACACGTCTCCTATCATAGCACAGCTCTGGACTCCTGTCAGCTGAGGACATGGGCACATTTGTGGGCACAAAGGATTCCCCACGATGCATTTCTGCTCTCAGCTGGTGGGACCGGGGGGGGGGGCGCGGCGTCGGGGGTGGGGGGGGGGGGGGGGGGGGGGGGGGGGGGGGGGGGGGGGGGGGGGGGGGCTGCCACTTGCGTGTGAGCGCTGAATGAAGAAAGAAACTCTTCTGTTGAGGGGAGGAAATCAAACACACATGTGGAGGCCGGGGGCGATGGCATCAGATGCTTCTCCAGCAGACGTGCAGCAGCTATGTGAGGTGTCCTCAGTGAGCGTCCACCGGGACGTGTTTGATTACGACAGAGGAACTCTGAACTAAACAGAAATACACAACCACCCTGTAATCACGCTGACGTCCCAGCGTCTCCTCCAGACACTTCCTGCTCCTGCTCTATTCCTGGGCTGAACCTGATAACTCCCTCTCACTGTGGTCTGTCATGTTTCACTGGAAACAAGGTGATGACGAGACCCTGAGTGAGTCTGTGGCGCCTCAGACTGCATGACTAACCCCCCGACCCCTCCCTCCCTCAGGACACTCAACCACAGTCTCCACCGGAGTACTGAGAAGTTTCACCATGGAGACAGGACCTGTACTCACAGTCGGGGTTGTAGCAGTACACGTCCCACTTCTCGCTCTTGTTCAGCCTGTACCCGTAGTCGATGATTCCCACCTTCCCAAAGCCACAGTTGACTCCAGGTTTGACGATGGGGTATCCGACACGTCCTCGGTCGAACCACCCGGCTGCACACACGTGGAAACCTGGAGAAGACCAGACATCTGTTTACGGCTCAGTCCATCACTTGGACCCCCCCCCAACCCCCCCGACCTTTAACCTGCAGACCCCCTGCATGTTAAAAGCATTCCAGCGTGTGAGACGTGCATCACAAGCGTTACATCACAGGCCTGTGACATTTCATTCAGGATGAACACGGCGTGAGCAGCTGAGGGCTCAGGAAGCATGTTTCTGAGTCACACTGTGTGGGTGGAGCTCTCCTGTAGGCCGCCGGGTGTCACAGACCTATTTGGCGTGCGGCCTCCAGCTGCTCGTAAGTGGCCAGTTTCCCTCCCTCGAACTTGCAGACGGCCTTGGCCTCTTTATACGTCAGCTGGTATCTCCCTTTGCGCGACTCCCGGTGGTAAACTCCAGCTGCTTGTTCTGTCACAGAGAACAAAAACAGAGGGGGAGAAACAGAGATGCTGAAGAAGAAGACAGTCCCGTCAGCTGATGCTTCTTTGAAAACCTGACCGTGCGGCTGCAGCGGAGCCGGGGAAGGAGTGCGGTCACCTGCTCGCGGCCTGTCAGGGGGGAGCCTGCTGATCCTGTTTTGTTCTGAACACATGCATGACTGCAGAAATCAGCTGATGTGTGGATTTGATGTTGTCCTGCTGTAGGAGGCACTCTGAAACACCCGGAGGAGCAGGGTGCCTTTATGGTAGATTTGGATCTGGATTTATTTGAATTTGATTTAATTTTGCCTTTGCTGTCTGACCTCTGTGTGATCTGCCTGTTCCCTGACTAACAATGTCCTGTACCTGCGGACACCGTCGCCCAGGCCTAATGAAAACACGTGGTCCAGGTCTGAACTCACTGCTCCCCCTCGACAGGAGCAGGCGCTCCCCTCCTCATGAACATATGGGCTCCATAAAGTGAGAGGGAGCAGCTCGTTTACCCACGCTGCCTTTCCCTTCCAGGCCTCTGCTTGTGTTTGTACCTATCGCTTGTACGTCGACTAAATGACTTTGTAGAAGTCACTCCTCCTCCACGGGCCTCTCACAGAAACTGAGCCAGCTCATAAACAAGCCGTGTGGGACGAGGAGATGCAGCTGGACTCTCCTGGTTTCTCCTCACAGGAGGAGGAGGAGGAGGAGAAGGAGGTGTTCACAGAGTCGGCTGGAAATTTAAAATCTTTTAAATTCAATATTGATTTCATTCACTGAAACAGTCCGTCTTGGTCAAACATAGAAAGTAAACACAGCGTATTGTGAAGCATTAATAGAGTTGAACAACTTATAATAATATTATATATAAATATAATAAACTCCAGTAGGCTCACCACCCGCAGGAGGTCTCAGGTTACTGGTGCAATGTGATTTGGGTGCAGTCATGCTACCCCCGCGACCCGGTAACGGATAAGCGGTTGGAAAATGACATGACATAAATATAATAAATACCATCTCTGTATAGATACAACATGACAGGGTAGAAAACACAGACTATAACTGAATCAATGAATCTGCGTCATCTTCATCTCACTGGAGGAAAAAGGAGACATTCTGTACCCAGCCAGATGGAGTTGTGGAATATTCCGTTCCTGAAGCCCCACGCCTGCGTCTCCTTCAGCAGGAGGCCGAGCGTCGAGAGCAGCGCGAGGAGGTGCATCCTGATGTTTCCAGCAGCTCCCTCTCTCCCTCCTCTGGCTTTATAAAGGCAGCAGTCAGAGCTGCTGCCTCCCAGGAGAAGTGGGCAGTTCCCAGCGAGCCCAGTCACTGGACTCCTGCGCCGTAATGAAACACTGCTGCTGCTGCTGCTGGCTTTGTTCTCTGTGTTCGCTGGAGGGGTGCAGAGATATTCACCACCTCAAGTTCTGAATTTAAATAAATGGAGTTTGATGGATAGAAACATCTTGTATTCATGATCAATGAGGATGAACTGGATTTCCACTTTAATATTGTGGCTGAAATGTAGTTTGTGTTGTCATCGGTGTCAGGGGTGGAGGTGGGTCTGACTGGGGGATGTTAAGAATGGGAATAAGAATACATTTTCGATCGTCTCTGTTGAACTTTTACCAAGTTTTACAACTTTTACAAATCTCTTTACAACACCGAATGATGGAAGAAATAAAAGTTGACGAGGATGTTCATCTATATTAACATTTATATTATTTTATGGTCAATCACAGATGTTTTCAGAAAGACGTGAGATCAGAACTGTGAGGAGCACACACACACACACACACACACACACACAGAGCCCTGCAGAGCCTCTCAGTGTAGTTGCTCAACAGCTCAGGCCAGGAGGGGTGGGGGGTGAGGCTTTTCCAGATGTGAGGTGTCTCCCACAACGTCATTAAAGGGGGGTACACCACCAGAACACACACTCTGTGTTTTCCCAGCAGTCGGTGAATTTCTTCACGGCCGCCGAGCTTCAGCCCACCGGGAGGATGAATGTGCTGAGCGCAGCGCTTTGTTATCAGCAAAACAACAAGCGGGACTCAAACAATGTGCAGATGTACAGTGAGAGATTGTATTTGCAAAGCGTTTACTGTAAATATTCCAACACCAAGGAGATGGCACCATGACGGGTCATAGACCAATGTACAAATGTCTTGTTTGCTGATGTTTTGTTTTGACGTCCTGCGACATGTGTTCACCTCCTTCAATCTGTGACGAACCCTCATTCTCCTGAATCCGTCTTTGGAATCGAAGGGGAAAGACAATTAAATGTTTACAAACCCACAGAATCTGTAACTCTGTGATTCCTCTGTTGGCAACCGGAGACGAGTCTTTCTCAGAATCACAGGTTAATGGAAAAGGGCTCGCACACACATACACACACACGCAGAGCAATGGCTGCTGGGTAAAATAGTCCTGAATTGGTTCCAGATCTTGGAGGAAATAATCTGTGCCATCATCAGTTCCCGCTGCTCCTGCTCTGACCCACGCATGGAAAGTCCGTCTCAGAGGCAGTAATTGTGAAATAGTGATTATTACAACTGCATCGGAGGGACTCATCATGATTTCCACACGCCTGTGTTCACGTGTATCAGGCGGAATCAGTGAAATCACTCACGCTGCTGACCGCGAAACATGACAGAGCTCACATAGGGATTTCTAAAATCTCCCTGCCACCATGTTTCTGCTGTCCACTGCTGTTAGATCCTCAGCAGACAAATGAATCATGTTTACGACCTCTTCTTCTTCTGAAAGCTCTGAGACGAGGGAATCAAAACATTTCTGTTTGTGGAAACACTCCGTCGAGCTGAGGGGAAGTTTGATAACTTACAGTCAGACTCATTAAAGGAGCTGCGTGTTGCTAAGAGGTTGAAATCGATATTCCACATTAACAATGGATCAGAGGAAGCCTGTGGAGCATTTAGAAGCTGAAGCTCCTGAAGGAGGAGGTGGAGAACCAGAGCACAGTGAAGATGATCCCCCTGGTGGCTAGCTGCGGTACGGGAGGGGAGACGCGTCGTTAAAAGACACTTTGGAAGATCAACATAATGATGAAAACGGTGAAAACCCCAAATCCCTGGGCAGCTTTAAACCCATCCCAGTATTTCTCTTACTTTTTAGTTGAAAAGCCACTCGAGTGTTCAGGGGGTTGCTTAACTTCAGTGTGGTTGTGATGGTGCGAGTCAGAAATCTAAAGCAGGAACGGGAAGTTCTGTAGAACTTCCCAGAGCATGTTGGGTAATTACAGCCGTGACTTGACGTCCTCCACGCAGATGTCAAACACGCTCCCGGAGCAGGACCTGTTTCATTGTTCAGGCGGATCCTGGGAACTACCTCCACATGTCAGGGACAGGACACACACCCAGGAGGAGGGAGGACGCACGGCAGGAGAGACCACGAGGACAATAGTGTCTTTGTTTCTTCTGGGCTATTCAGGGGTTAATCTCCTGGAGCTGGTCGCTCGCCCCGGTGGTCTGTGCCACACCACTGCTCTGAGGTTCTACAGTTGTAATGTGAGCGGTGATCTGGATACAGTTAGAGATCGTCAGGAAGCCAAAGAATAAAGTCAGTTAAAACTTTGTATTGTATTCCATGAAGTTAGGTTAGTTCCCAGTGTTTACAGCTGAGGTTTCTTGTTTAATCAATAATCAAAGATCAATAACAAATAATTGATCAGCCCCTGGAAATTAATTCACCTGATGTTATAATAAACAATTCAAGGAGCGAGTTCAGCTGTGAGAACGCTGCTGCACTGATGCGTTTGGCTCACTAGGCGGCAGCAGAGGACAGAGATGGAGAGAGAATCAACCCCCCCCCAGAAACAAAGGACTGGTGGCGAGTAAACAACTTTCTCAACATGTTTCTTTCATTTTAATTTAACTATACAATTCTGCGGCCTCACGTCTCTCAGCGAACTCCTCGGTCGCCATGGGAACGTTCAGCAGCAGGAGGTCAAAGGTGGAAACGCTGTGCCTTTAAAACACTGTTGTTTCACCCACTTCACAAAAACCTTTGTGATGTAAATGGACGGAATGTGTCAGAGGTCAGAGCAGCAGCATCCGTTCAAGCAGAAGCATCAGGACCGGGGAGCGAGGCCGCAGGCTCCACCAAACATCTCCAAGACAATGAGCCAAGAACTGGAGTTTAAAATTCATTCAACTACAGATGAAGGTGGTGTTTCTTTAGTGCGTAAACACCTGAAACCCACACGTGGCTGTGTGTTCGCTACCTCATTAAAAAGTAGCAGAGGCTCCTCCATGGAGTCCACCATGATGCACCGCCACGTCTCTGCAGCGAGAGATCCGTCAGCTGTGGAGAGAGGGCGGCTGCGGTTTGCTACGTCACCACTAGATGCCAGTAAACGACACACACGGGTCCTTTAAAGCACAGGAACGATTCTGTGGTAAATGATGAACCGCATCTCCTTTTCAGTTCAGCAAAAGCATTTTTGGTCGGACGGACGACATGTGAGCAGAGGAGGAAGTGGAAGTGTGAAGTCAGTGCCTCATGCATGATAATGCTGTGTTGGCGGGAACACCCACAGTTACAGTTTTCACATCATCATTTTAAAAACCCGTAGAATGGACAAACACTGAAGTAGCTGTGAAATCTCAAAGTCTGGTTTCCTTAAACGAAACACGCGTCCAGAGCAGAGCATCGACTCTGGACAAATCAATGAGCCGCGTGTCAGGCGAGTCTGCAGCGCCTCATCAGGACATCAGTCAGTGTTAATGAGAGAGACGTACGCTGGTTTGTCTCCCTCAGATTCAACCTGAGCTGAGACTTCATGAGGCTGGCAGACGACTCTCACCCGGCCAGGAGGGAGGAGGAAACTCAGTCAAAACCACCGAGGAGGCTGCAGAGATTTATGACTTCACCTCGACAACAGAACAAACATTAACTTGTTCCACTTCACAGCCTCCTGTTACATGTTAGTCTGCACCCACAGCTGCAGCCGAGGCCGTCACATGCATGAGAGGACATACATGTTCAAAAGGTCCAGTAAAGACCAAGCCATGGAGCTTTGGTTGGATGGCTGGATCGTGGAGAAGGTTACGGCTCAACACGCTGCACGTGAAGTTTGAAATGAAACAAGAACCAGACACAACACTCACTGACTTTTTTTTTTTTTTGACCTAAGCAGATTTATTGTTCTCGCTGTGTGCGGCTTTACATAAACACGCCTGTGCTGGTGTGGACGTTCAGGAAGAACTCTGCAGAGAGTCATTTCATTTGGCACAGTATGTACGCCAGGAAATAATATTTACACACTCTCCAATCACTCAAATACGCCAACGCCAGGCCCAGGCCCCTCCCACTGTCACACCATCACACAGAAGACACACTGTTTCCACCCACTTCCACAGCAGGACGACTCCCACAGCGGAACATGTGACACGCTGCATCATCAACCTCACACACAGTAGAACCACAGTCTGACCCCTGAGCCACTGGGGGGGGGGGGGGGGGGCGGCGGGGGGGGGGGGGGGGGGGGGGGGGGGGGGGGGGGGGGGGGGGGTTGCTCAAGGGCACTTCAGGTATATAGAGAGAGAGAGAGTCTGAAGCAGCATGCGTCACGTCACAAGCTCGATTCTCAGACGACTGCAGCCACTTGGAGGTGACCTGATCGTGGGTGTGGCGTTAGCATGTGTTTCTGATCGGGGGGGTTGATGGTCATGTTTTTATTATTAAATTCATGAAATGTGTATTTATCACAAATAAACGTTTTTCATCATTTAATAAAAGTTACCGACCACCCGCCACCAGGGGAATATTTATCTTTTTATCCAAGATTCATTTTCTACCTTTTCCTAATTTCAAGTCTGCAGCTGAGGCTAATTGTCAAAGTGCCGACAGACGACCACGGCTCTTTTCATTAGATCTGGTGAGAGAAAGACAAACAGGAAGTAAATCAGCCGGGGGGTGGCACCCTGTGGTTCAGATGGAGAGCGGAGTGCAAGTGGAGCAAACAACAACAACACAAACAAACACGACATTAAAGAAAATCTAACTCTCTCGCTGTGCAAATCCAAGGTAAGACATCTATTGCTTAGTAAATGTTAGTAGTACCACGCCGCCGTCACCGCCGCCCTCAGGAATATGTGCTTTTTAAAAATCCCGTCAATTTGAAAAGATCTGAGTGAAGTTCAGACTAAACAAGGGCCTTTTTAAAGTGTTTACAAAAACATACAAATAGAAGCTGATCTGCTGAACAGAGAGTGAACGCTGGTTTGAAGTTGTCGGAGTTACGGACTTCAGATCTGTGACATCAGATTAACTCCACGCTGCCACGGCCGATGCACACCGAGGCAGAACAGGAAGTCAAATATTCTCTCTGTGGTCGGCTCCAATCTGCTGAGCAGAGATAAAAAAGGCCACATATTCTCGCCTCCGACCTCGGACACAGTCTTGTTCATTCCACGTCAGTGATCGGCGCCGTGTTCGGTCCATCTTGGCCCCGTCCTCCAGGGATCTGTTCGTTGGACCGGTCCTGCCGCGCCCCTGTGCCGAGGGATCAGTGGACCCCTCCGTTGTACGACTTCCCGTACATGTTGAAATCTGTCTCTACAAAGTGTGTGGAGATGGGCTGCTTGTACAGAGGGTTGGAGGCCTGGAGGGTGGAGAGACACACGTCATCACACTGCCGCCACACACTGCCGGACGCGGCGGCGGCCGGGGTCATCCTTACCATCTCGTATCTCGCTCGGGAGCGTGCGTTCTGGAAGCGAGCAAACTCTCGCCGGTCGTGGACGGTGATGACCAGCTTCCAGACGGCGAGCAGCACCACGCCCACTAGCAGGATGCTGCCGACCACCGCCAGCAGCACGGTCAGGGCGTCCGTGCCTCCGCCGCACTCTGAGAACCGGAGACAGAAAAGTTTTACTTCATGATGCCGAAGACAGAGCTCCGGCTTCATTCCCCTGAGGATCTGAAAATCTGAAGTGGGTCACACCTGGCTCTTTAAGGGCGGTGAGGATGGACCGGCCGCTGGCGTGCTCCGAGTATGTGAACTTCATGACGCAGTCGTTGTCCGTCTTGTAGAGACAGAGCACAGCGCCGGGGTCGTCAGAGTCTGAAACACGGAAACACGACAGGCTTCAAACACCGAGACGCAGGTGAGGAGGAGATGCCCCCGAGAAGGACAAGGACAGACACTGGACTTCTGTCCAACTTCCTCATCGGCAGCCTCTGGTTTCATCATCATCATCTCAACTGGAGGGAAAGAAGATGGTTGGAATTTCTCAGCCGTGAAATCAGGCGCGCTGCTGCTGCCCTGGTTTTCAGTCAATCTTCATCAGCCCAAATATCTGAAAAACTCACAAGGGAGGGTGAGGTCAGAGCGCCCTCACCCCCCCCCCCCCCCCCCCCCCCCCCCCCCCCCCCCCCCCCCCCTCCCCTCCACAGTCCCACCAGCCCCTCCTCCTCCTCTATTTCATGCACAAAGTATCTGGAATGTACATGTGGAGTCTATTAAGGCCAGTCAGATGGCTGAAGGAGCCGGGGAATGCTATGAAACAAGTGGGATGAGAGCCAGTGCAGCGCCGGGCCAACATGCAAAGGTCTTATAATAGCCTCTGTAGCTCCTCGGCCTCCAGTGGGCAGAGCGCTGCAGTGAGAGGCCGGAGATCAACTTTACACTTGCTAATATGTTCCTAAACATCTCCCGGCTGAGAGGGACGGAGTCCGATTTAAGACTTTTTTAAAAAACATTAAGGGTTAAAGTATCACTCTGGAAACTTCCTCATCGGTTTGTTAGCAGTTTATTTTATTTATTTTAATTTTTTTAAATTTAAATTTAAATTTCAGAGTCCTCTGCAAACACATGGTGTTGTTTGTTGTTTTCTTTCAGCGAGCGGAGACGGTCAGTGAAGATGGATGAGCATCACCGACGGATGTGCTTGTCAGTGTCAGCTGTCAATCATGACGTTGAATCAAACAGAGGAAATAAATGCATTTTAATTTAATTAAACATGATCTGCTAACATGGTTTATGACCAGCCACCAGGGGGCGACAAACACAGGTAAGACCTTTGAGTCATAACTTACTGTAGTTCTGACTTTTCAAGAACTAAAATTCAAATGACTGAGATTCAAATTATTTTTCAGACTCCGACAGAAAACCGTCAGAGCGCAGCTCTGTGGTTCTGGAGCGAGCCGAGAGGCGCAGCTCCACATGTTTGCTCACTGGGTGGAGTCTCCCAGAAGAGGAGCATGGACACAGGAGGAGCTCAGTGGAACCTGCAGCCTGAGAGCCTGAACTCTGTGACCCTGAGGTCGAGGATCAGACACCTGCCTCTGACAGAGTCAACACTGCGACTCAGAACCTGCTGATTTAGAACCTGTTCACTCCATGAATGCAGCAGTTTTGAGCTTTTACTCTGAAAATACTTTTAAACGCCTCAGTGCGTTTTTGTGAATATGATCGTTGCTGTCGAACGTCAGAAAAACACTGTTGAGAGGTTCAGGAACCTTTCAACAGTTTCAGGAGTTAGATCACTTCAACGTCCTCCTCTGAAATCATTTGTGTCCCGGCTGCTTTAAAAGGAGCTTTATTTATAAAGTCATTATTATGAGTCATGGATGGTGACATCACTGTGGGCGGGGCCCCGCAACGACAACAACAGTGAGAGCTGGAATTAAAAGTGACGGTGTGTGCGTGGAGAAGAGGTGTGTACTCACTGAAGCTCTCCACAGTGATGATCTCATCCTTGCACAGGCGCTGGCAGGTCTGGTTGTCTGCAAGTCGTCCTGAGTTGAAAAGCCGGCACTCGATGCACTCCCTGAAGAAGAGGAGGAGGAAGAGGAGGAAGAGCTCAGTGGTCATGTGAAGTGGAGGACAAACTTCATGTCAATTCTTCCAAACCGAAGCTCACGAACAAACAAACAAATAAATAAATAAATAAATAAATGCATTTTTTCCAAAAATCTCTTGCCAACAATTTACACCAAGCTAAGACAGAGGCTGTGGCGGTTCAACTGCTTCGTTCCATCGCGCTGGATGCGCACGTCGCTGATAACACCAAGTTAAAGCCTGGTCAAAGGTCAAAGGTCGGCCCATAAAGCCTCCTGTGCCTGGGAACACCGGAGCCATGTGCATGTAACTGGTTACTCTGCTCTCTATCTCCGAATCGACGGCCTCAAAAAAGACATGGGTTCAAACGACGGGGCAGCGGTTTGACCCCGTGAGGTCACAAATGGAATGAGAGCCATCTGAAGACTCTGTAACGTCTGAGAGGGATAAATGGGTGAGTCATGTGTTTTGACTTCAGTTTTGGTTTTGGTGCGTTTGGCGATTGGAGACGGGGCAGATCCCCCGAGGCCGATAAAGAGGAGCCTTACCTCTTCGTCCCACAGGCGTCGGGGCAGGTGGGGCACTTCTCACACGTGTCTCCGAAGGCGCCGGGCTCCGTGCACTGACAGCGGCCGCACACGCAGCTGCCCCGGCCGCTGCACATCTGCCCGTCGTCCGAGACGCAGGTGGACGTCTCCGTGGAGCAGTTGCAGTTGTCGCCAATGAAGCCGGCGTGACACTTGCACTCGCCGCAGTGACACTCTCCGTGACCTGGAGCAGGAGAGAGGGGGGTGTCAATGTGGAAATATCACACGTGCGACAACACTCAAGTCTGTGACATCATCGAAGCCGCCACCCTGATGAACTTATTATCTGCTCTGGAACTGATCCAACAGGAAGCAGCCTCCAGCGGTAGGCGGCGACCTTCTGGACTTTGTCGAAACACCAATTTGTCCCGGGCGTCAGTGCGAGCGCTCTCCTCCCTCCCTCCCTCCCTCTGCCCGCCGCCGCTCTGAGACAAGAGGAGCCGTTGATAGAGGGACGACGGCAGCTGGAAGTGAAACATTACTCGACGGGCTGATTTCACACCAGCGGTTCCAGGACCCTCCACAAAGGCCACATTCAGCGAGCTGCTGTCACACAGGGAGCGGAGGAGAGGAGGTGCAGCTCATCAAGGCGGGTGCAAGACAGAGGGATCCCAAGGTTCAGGGGAGAACAGGAGGAGAACACATCAGCTCAGCACCGGGACAGAGACAGACAGCTGCAGGAGACGCTGCAACAGAATTCCCAACTGGATCTGAGCTGCTGTAAAAAAGCTGTGCCCCCCTGACAGAGCACCCCTGACCGAGCCCCCCCCCCCCCCCCCAGTGAAACCACAGAGCTGTGGGAAAGTTCATCGATGTGCTGCAGCATCACGCAATGAATCAATGCTGCTGAGCATCCATTCAGTGTCTGGGTCAGCTGTCAGTAAAAGTGCTGAACTTCCTCTGTTTTTTGGGGCTCAAGGAATCTCAGGATTTCACATTCTTGACAATTCCTTCCATGGCGTTGTTTAATTTCCATCTCGAACTGTGTTCTTTTACGAGAGTCAGTCTTGTGTTTCTGAAACATTTCCTGTCACAATTACGAGGAAGTTTTCCTTAACTGTTGATTTTCCAGGAGCAGAGGCGGATGAGGAACTGGGTCAACTGACGAGGAGCGGCCGCACCATCCGTCCAGCAATGACAGGCGGGGACGAGAACAATGCGCTCGCGCTGCTACTCACACCCAGTCCCAGCATGGAGGAAAAACACAGGCTGCGATTAGACCCAGGCTCTGAGGAACGCTCACTCTGGAGTTGTGCAACGTCCCGTCTGGACGCACACGTGCTGAACTCCTTCTGTTTCTGTGTCAGCACATCACTAATTATTAATTCAGTTCAGCGTTTCTAAAGATGGAAAAACTGACAGTGATCAGATTCATCTGTTGTGTTTTTTTATAAAGCGCCACTCCCAAACCTCAGGGGAGCTGAGTCATGGTACCAGCCCTGCAGACGTGACCTGAGACGACAGGAGCAGAAACTGGGACGTGGAGGAGTCCAGACAGGACAAGGGGAGTGACGCGTCATGAGCTCTGAACCTTAATGTTCCAGCCTTTCAATCATTAACCGTGAGACCTGGGTGTGTCCCTGTCATCCTCAGGCCCGGCGTCAACCTTCCCTTCTGACCCAGGACCATCAGCTGAGCTGCTGGACCCGAGCAGCCCGTCTGGCCTCTGCTGGTTCTCCTCCACTCTGTGTGCGAGCTGAGGAGTTAAACCGAGAGCTTCCTGCCTCTCCACAGCGCTCCAGAGAGACGCTGGCACGAGGACAGATGAGAATACCAGACGTCAACACAACATGAGCCCACATCCGAGAACCAGGTCGGGGCCTTAAAGCAGATGTTTGGAGCAAGTGCAGCCGGGTCCACCTTTCCCTCTGGTGCCTTATCGGGCTGCCGGGTCGTCCCAGTTCTCCTGGCTCTGACTCACTGAGATGACACGCCGCTTGTGGTGAGCGCAGCTGTGGCAGAGGACGGGATGGACGGGACATTAAAGGCAAACGCAGCTTTATATCGCAGCGCAGGGACGTCCCCAGATGTCCTGCCTGCAGGAGACACGCTGGGGATTCAGTGTCGTTTAAACGGGCTTATGCAAATAATTTGAGATTATTAGAGGAGGAAAGGAGCCGTCGGGTTATTTTTAGAAGGATGTTCACTGAGACGCATCAGGAAAATGTGCCGGATAAAGCGGGGTCTAAAATCCAACAGACGAAAACACACATTCTCCATAAACACAGCGTCCACTGAGCAAACGATATCTGACATGTGGGAGCAACAGGCGGCCGAGCACAACCAAAGACTTCCTGTGAGCAGCGGAGGCCTGAACAAAGACACATTTCACACATCATTCAGACTCTGCGATGGTTTCTGGGAGACAGACGGGAACAAACCTGGGCTCAGGCCGAGCGCCGTGTCTGGGCTTGTGAGTTATTTGACTCTCGCAGGCTACAGGTTTATAGAACTGAGCCAGCGTCCTCAGACTCTCCTGCAGCTCCTCTTTTCAGCCTCAGCCTCAAACACGTGGCTGTAGCTCCCGTCTCTTTAAGTTGCTATTCACGAAAAAAAAACACAAAAAGTGGAAACAAAAGCAAAACACAAGCTACACAAAGTTTAACTTCCTGTTTGAATATGAAACAGGCGACAGGAGCCTGAGTCTCTTTCGGAGCTCCAGAGGTTCTGGTCCTGAACTCACTGACCCTCATTAAAGCTGCGATGCCCTCCTCCCGATGAAAACTAAAGTCGCCCTCTGACCTCGCACCTTCTGCAGCTCTGCCCTGTTCTCGCTCTTTCAGCTGAGAGGCGACGCAGCGCTCCTCTGCATGTTTGGAATAGTTGCGGTTCCACGAGGATCTGTACGTTCAGAGAGGAGAGGTAAAGACCGCGTCCCTGGAGAGGACGGAAAAGGCAACAGCTTCATTTCCTGTGTCAGTTTCCTGTGGGAAATCCTCGTCTACATAATTAGAATGCCTGTAGATCATTTCCAACATGGTGTGGCAGGAAAGATTTGCGTTGTGGGTAAATATTCCATGAAAACAGCAGGTTGAAAATAATCTTTTTCAGAGTCTGAATTTAAACAGCAAAGACGTGATGTTCCCCACAGTTTAAGACACGATGGTGGAAACACGACTCCCCCCTCCTCCTCCTCCTCCTTCTTCTTCGTGACGCACATTGACCATCCGTGTGTTGGTGTGTAAACAGCCACGAATGAACGTGTGCTTATTGAATTCTTTTGTTATGTCTCTGTGTCAGAGAGTGTGTGTGTGTATCGTGCAGCACTAACAGGACTGGGAAGTGGCCGACGCCGGCTTTGTGACCTTGAACACAACACAGAAACTCAAGAGACTAATCTGTGGCAGCCCGACCCTGAGAACGTGATGGCATGACTCATATTTTTAAAAACGGTTTGACGGTCAAACAATATCACACGAGAAAAAGAAAACCCTCCTCTCCAGTTAATTACAGGCTGGCTGCTGTGGGCTCAGATTACCGCCACAGGCTGGGAGTGTTTTCTTTACACAGGGAATCTAAACAGTAGCTGCGCCCCTCGTGTTGCGGATCCGACCTCAATCCGAGGCCGCGACGTGCCAACGCGACGGGCTGGTCTGTTTGGATTTCAAATCTGAAGTACGTTTAAGTGTCCATTAAAAGGACACACACACACACACACACACTGATGTGTGACCTCAGGGTCTGGCGGCAGCGGCTGCGGTGGTGGTGGTGGAGGGTGGAGGGTGGGTGGGTGGGGGGAGGGGGGGGTGCAGTGGAGAGATTCCTGCCCATTTGTGGTCAACTCGCATTTCAGTGAGCAAAGACAAAAAACTGCCAGAGCAGAGATGGAGACAGAAGTGACGAAGAGGAGAAGAGCCACAGAAAAAACAAACAAAGAGCAGAGAGAGCGAGTCGCTTCTGGAAATGTCAGGGGAGAAACTGCTGAGGCAGCAAAATGCAAAGAGAGTGTGTGTGTGTGTGTGTGTGTGTGTGTGTGTGTGTGCGTGCGCGTCCCATTTTCTGATGTTTGTGAAAAATGGTTCCCGAAACTGAAACTTCCCGAAAAGTGGGAAGTTGCGTAGTTAGAAATGGGGAAGAAGGAGAGTTGTCAGACGCCGAAGAACCTTATCTGTGTGTGTGTGTGTGTCAGGGTGAAACAGTTCAAATATGTGGGCTGTGAACATGCACAGGCTGAGACAAGCAGGCTCTGGAAGACGGAGGTGAAGCTCATCACCAGACGGGAACATGGCCGACACGAGCGCGAAGGCTGGCAGCTGCTAATGCTATTATTCACTGTTTCACTCCCTCGTGTACTACCATCAGTCCTGTCCCTGCACGGCAGAACTGCTCCTCCCGACACAGAGCTGAAACCAGAGGAGCAGGCAGGAGGCGCGGCTGTTATTCCAGCCGCTCGCACACGCGCGACGTTCCTGCGTGAATAACACCAGGAGCCTGACGGACAACAGTGATTAGCCGGCGTGAAAACAGTGTTTACGTGCGGATTCTGGGCACTCACACGCGAGCAGAAAAAACAAAAGGCCATAAAAACAATCAGAGACGCAGCGACGACCTCTGTGACCTCATGACACCAACAGCTGACTGAGCGTTTCTCTGCTGACTCTGTTTGTCTACCCGCGTGATGAGCTCTGACTGTGTGAGTGGGCGGGGCCGCAGACACGTTAATCAAAAGGAATACCTGTAATCCCCTAAACAGCACTTTCTCTGCTCGAACCTCAGACGGTAAATAAAGATGGAGGACGTTCGCATCCATCAGGTGGACGTGTCGATCAGTGTCGTGGTTGCAGGTTAACTGCAGGCGCAGGAATCGGCCTGTAATCTCTTTCACAGAAGTTCATTCAGCCGCAGTGCACACGGCTCTGCGTGAGTCACAGCTTCCTGCAGCGGCCACTTCTCCTCCTGAGTTTTAATCCAACTCAAACACTTAGAGTCAGCTGTGGACAGACACCTGGATCCTGGATCTGCTCTGAAAGCCCAGAGGCCCAGAGAGGCGGGACGTAAACACGCCGGGCTTCATGGCGAGTCCTGAAAACAGCCGCCGAGCCCTCAAGCACTTTGCCAAGAGAGGTGCACACAGCGGGGAGGGTGGTCAGCGGCAGGTCCGGGGTGGGGCCTCAGGGCAGGGCCTCATGTCTGCAGCGGCTTCACCGTGGAAACGGTCAAATTCAGACGAGCAGAGGGATGGAAAGGGAAGGAGGAGGCAACCCTCAGGGGTTCGGAGGTCAGACTGAGGGAGATCAGTTCAGTCCAACGACTGTACATCAAGATGGACATAGTGTCCGTGACGTCACCTGTGAGTTTCCGAAGAGCTGATTTGAGGCTCAAATGGGCGTTCACTAAGCACCATATTGCCGCAGCACGTCACTTCCTTTATTCCTTTCTAACCAATAAATGGAAAAAGAGGCGGGAGCTGAGTGACAACAGACAACTACGCAGTGCCCACGGAGCGTCCACGAAGAGTGCCCAGGTGTCACTCAAGACCTAATTTATACAGAATATCAAACACTGATAAAAATGGAACAAGCACCTTAGAAAAAAAAATTCAACCCCCTCAGCGTTGACCCAAAAGCTAGACCTGAGGCCGGACGGTTCAAAGCCATGTTTTGAAGTAGGCTTTAAACAGGTTTAATTCTGCTCTGTAACATGTCAAACAACTGGAAACATTTGCCGTGTGTGTGTGTGTGTGTGTGAACTACGAACACATGCCCGTTTGAGCCGTTAAAAAGTTTCTTGTCTTTAACAAATCGACTGTTTAAACGAAGACACTCCGCCTCCTTCAGCCAAACACAGCTCCAGTCATTCTGAGCACAAACATGAATCAACACATATGTTCCAGTTTACGCTTCAAGGAAACGCGCGCGCGCACACACACACAGCTCGGGGGACAGTCGTTTTATTTATGTGGTTAAAAAAAAAAGGGTTTGTCTGGAAAATAGAGCCACGCTATTTCTGGCAGCGGGAGTCTGACGGGTGCTTAGATCATTATTTAGAATCAGCTGAGGATCCCGGGGAGCAGATGTGGGTCAGGGGGGCAGGAGGCAAGACCTTTAAGAGCAGGGACGAGGGGGGAGGAGCAATGACGAGGCCTGACGACACTTCCGACGTCTGATTAACTCTGAAGCTCTCGACGCAATTTAACTGTGTTCTCAGCGGTGAGGAGGAACATGATGCCTCGACCCTGAGAGAACCCCTGAGCAGCAGCCCCATGAGGAGCGTCCTGATGAGGATTCCCTGCCAGCTGACTTCCCCTTTAATAAAACGTGCTGCGCCCTCCGGGCGGCTCCTCGGTCCCAGCGCTCCACATTTTCCCAGACGACACAAGAGCTGCTCTCGGCGGAGCGTGACCAATCCAGGTGGAGCACGGTGCCGTCAGCCCTCAGCACCATTTCCTGTGGGTTTGGTGGAAAAGCGTGGGCACAGATTTGTTTTTACACATGATGATCAACTGACAGGAGGAGGAGGAGGAGGGCTGTTTGGTGTCATTAGGAACTCATTATGGCTCCAACCTCGGTGAGGAAGGAGCAGAGGAGGAGGTAGTGGACTGTTAAGATTTAATGATGATGCTCGCGGACGATCGGCACAAACAAACAGCCATCAAGCTTCGCCGCCACCGAACCAAAGACCCGTGTTTCTGCTGGGCTCAGATAAATACAGGCGGCCATTGTGTTGTGTGGCCCCCCCCCGTCACAAAGCACTCTCTGTGGGTTCACAGAGCTGTTGTTGGCTTGGGGATGAGCCAGTGACCCCCCCCCCACCAACCACCCCGACCACTTCAGCCCGGAGGTCTCGCATCAGAATTCGGAGTCTTGGACTCGATGTTCTGGGAAAAAACAAGAGCTTCAGCCTCAGAGTGGATCAACTGAGCCAAGCGGGTCAGAGCCTTTCAGGCCAGAGCTCAGAGGAGTTTGAGCGTCAGGGTAAAGACGAGGCGGAGCAGTGAGAGGACGAGGAATTCAAACTAATCTCTGTGGGTCTCGTCTACAAACAATCTCCTCGTTCTCTCAGAATCACACACAAGAGATTAATGACGATGTCCCAGCGGCATTTCTGTCTGTGGGGTTCAAGGTTCTTTGGAATTCAAAGTGCTCCAAACTTCTGATATCCACCATGTAACTGTGAATCAACCTCCGGTATTCTGACTTCATCTAGTTCTAAATGAAAAAACCATCATCTCAGGATATCTGTTTCCAGTAAAGAAGTCTCTCCTCAGTCTCGGCACCGGAAACATGCAAAACAAAACCTGAGCTGAACATCCGAGCAACGACTTGTGCAGCTGCAGCGCTCGGCTCCTCCCAGGCTGGAGGACAGGAGGAGCTGCAGGTGACGGCTTCAGCGCTCTCACGAAAATCAAAGCGTGGGCAGGTCGAGGCGGAGTCAGCAGAGACACCCAGAGCAGGTACCAGACATTCATGATGATCTAACGGCTTGACAAAGGGCCCGCGTTCCCCTCCGCACCACCGCGACAGCAGAGGTCAAACCCCGGCGGGGCCATGAAGCAGAGGACGTGATGTTCCTACCAGAGCAGAGGACGCCTTTGTGCCGGGCGCAGGAGAAGTCGTCGCACTCGCAGTAGGCTCCGTAAATCTTGCCGAACTCCGACTCGTAGCACAGACACTGGTTGCAGCTGCACTCCCCGCGCCCGCTGCAGATCTGCTTCCCCTCGGCCTCCCGGCAGGCGCTCATGTACATGCTGCTGGTCTCGCCCTCCTGGCACTCGCAGCGGGCGCCCAGGTAGCCCGGCTCGCATTGGCACGTCCCGCAGTGATAGGTCCCTGCGGGGCACACACACATCCCATTCATTCAGCACTAAACTCAGGACTCTCAGGACATAGACAAGGGAAGAATCACAAACAAATAACATGTGTCCTTGAAGGCATCACTCGATGCACAAACCTTCCTAAGTAATAACTGTTGAAGTGTATTTTCTGTGTCTAAACTACATATCTCAGGTTCTAAAAATAGTCGTGGGTAAAGAGTATAATTTACATCACCATCTTTAACTACATGACCACGAGTGAGAGCGTCTCCATAATCAGGCCCGAAGAGGCCAGGAATTAAGAGGACAGGGGTGGGAGTCCCACCTCATGTCACGGGAAGCAGAGCTGGTCGCTCACTAGGCCGCAAGGCATTTGATTTTGTTTTTAACCCGATTCTGACCAAGCGGCGTGTTTGCTTCTCCGAGGTGCCGCTGAAGCAGACGTACCTATGGAGCTGCAGATGCTGCTGTTGCTCCGTGCCATCCGGCTGCAGCCGCAGTCACACTGGTAATCCACCGCCACCTCCAGACGATCTTTGAACCCCACCGGCTTGATGGTGAAGCTCTGGTCGGCGCCGCGGCCCGGGCAGCTCCTCGCCTCCACGCTCACGTTGAACGAGACCTGAAAACAGACGCAGGAGGTGCTGCTGACTTCCTGTTTGTTCTCCGTGCAGAGATCACGGCCTCTTCTGGCACACACACACACACAGTCTGCAGGCGTGACCTACACATGACCCTGCGTCTGTCATTCTCACATCAACAGACTTGTTCAACCCCAATGCGGCTTCAAGGGACAGGACTTCAGAACCACACCCATTTTATCGCTCTTTATCTCTCTAACTCTTTCCTGCTCCTCCTGAACAAAGTTCTCCGGTTCCTCCTCGTTGTGGACCTTTGAATCTAAAGGACAGATAATCGCCGTTCTAATCCAATAACATGGAGAAGGGGCTCTTTATCAACCTCCCCACCAGACAGGAAACACGGGTCGATTCAGGAAACGGGAAAAACCAGGTCTCATCTCGCTCGGACTCTCCCCTCCGCTGCACTCCGGCGCGGGAAACTGGTTAACCCAATTAAATTAAATCCACTGTAAATGGGAGTCGCGAGGAGGCCAGTCCACCCAGTCACGTGACCAGGAACCGAGGGAGAGGAGCGAGTCGCCGTGGTGTGTAGTATGGTATGGACACGTGGACAGGAAGACAACCTCACGGTGACGTCCTTTTTCGGGACAAGAATCGGTGTCTCCTCTGAGGAGGCGTTTTGCACAAGGGAATTCTTACGACTGGCTGAAATTCAATGAACTGGGACAAAGTGAAACAGAACAACATCCAGTTCAGCTGCTGCTGGTGTGTCCCTGCAGATCTGGGTCCTTTCACATACATGAGTCCTTCAGTGCTCTGCAAGTGTAACAGAGAAAAGGGCACCGGCCTTCACCTCCCTCCCTTCAGCTCCTCCTCCCGCCCGTCCGCTCCTTTCAGAGGCTGCGGGTTCGCAGGCCCCCTCCCGCCGGCCTTTGTGCGACGCCATTGAGATGCAGCAGCAGGCTCGACGGCGACCGACAACCCCCGGGGGCTGCGGACCACGACGCAGCCTCGGAAGGTTGGCACCCTTCCTCCCTCAGCCTCCTCAATTCAGGGCTCAGGATGAAAAGACAAGAGCCTGGCTCAGAACCCGAGGGAGCCCGCTCCTCATTCAGCTTCAGCCAGCCTCCAGGAAAAATGCACGGGGTGGGCTGGAGTTCCTGTGCGTGTCGCTACAGGCACGGAGGAGGAGAACATGGAGTCCACACAGATCTGTGAGGTTCAGGACAAATCTGAGACGGGTAGAGAGACACCACAGCCGCGTCAACTTTCTCCTCAGGCCCCAATGATTGAGAGGGAAGGTGTTGGGGAGGTGGTGGGGGTGGAGCTCTTTGCACAGCTGCATCCAGCGAGGAGCGAAACCAGCTGAAAGCCAACGCAGCAGATACCTCTGCAGGAATGAGGAGTCTCTGCCAGGCCAGTGCAGCGATGACATCGTGCTTTCAGACAGAGGATGAGCGTGCCGCTGCTACCTGAACACTGTTTACAATCTGATCAGCAGAAGAAGAAAACCACCACGAGGAGGAAGAAGAAGAACATGGAGGTTCAGACACTGTCTTCACTTCCTCCCGCCATCCAGAAATGAAGCTAAAATACAAATTAAAACCAAACTGACCAGAAACTATAAATAATCCTCACGTGATTAAACTCTGAGAGAAGTTTATTTGAAGTTCTCTCCATGTTTCTAGAAAACGCCATAGAAACAGCAGTGATGCAGTTTCAGACTGAAATGTGGATGAGTGGATTCGGCCTCAGTGGTTTCCCCTCACAGGAGCCAGTGAAGGTGTTTGGTTACAGTGAGAAGCAAAATAAACCCCCCTCCTCCCCCCCTCCACCTCAGTTTGGCTTCGCCACAGTGAGCTCTGCAAAAACTCTGGCGGAACGAGCCGGGGACTTTTTAATCCTTCGTCTTTGCTCGGTGGACGTGTTTGCAGGAAGATCCCACGGCCGACACGCACCACCAGTCCCAGGTTTCCAGGTTATTCAGCGAAATAAAAGCGAAAAGCTGCTGCTCCATTTTTCATAACCTCAAGAAGTGAAATGATGCTGGAGCACTCAGGGGGAGCGGGGTGAATAAAACATGCACTGTATGAGGGGAGGGGAGAAGGGGGAGGGCGGGGGGACTCACAGTGTCTCCTATCTTGAGGTCGGCACACTTCCTGAGGCCTGGCAGCGGCTTCCCGTCCTGGCAGGTGGCGGTGAAGGAAAGGCTGATGTCCTCTGGGTGGTCCCACACTGTCAGCTCCACTTTGGAGCGGATGTTCTGAGGAGACAGTCAGGCGTACGTTAAAAGAAATCCAAAAACCCCCCGCCATGTTGATGCTTTGACCTTTCTGTGAGAGAGGCTCGGCTGCTCCTGCCTGGAACTGTGGAGTGTGAAGGAGTGAAACACGGGCGGCGTGTCGCTCTGGTTAGGCACAGTTTTATAGTTAATCTCACCACAACCACAGGGGCCGTGCACGGCTGCAGGTTGTGTGCGTGTGCATGTGAAATTCCGCGGCTGTGTGCAGAGCCAGCAGCATCTGGCCGCTGTGCAACACGGGCGAGGGTGACCTCATTCACTCTCTCTCTCTCTCTCTCTCACAAACAATTAGACGCTCCTGACCCCGAACGCGATCACTGCGAGAAGCCGCTCCCTCCCTGTCGCACAGAGTCGGCTCCACGACATATTCACATGGCGTTAGGCAAAGGCAGAGGAGCGGAAGGCTCCAGAGCGCTGGATCTGATGTGGCAGCTGGAATGTTAATAAAGGCCGTCAAGTCAAAGCGCTTCATTCAGGCTCGCTCCCCCGCACGCCGAGGCCGCAGCCAGGCCGACACGAGAGAAAGGACGCCGTCACCACGCTGCGCCTCCTGAGCGGGCGAGGGAGAATCTGAACGCCCACGCAGGAAAACGCTTAGCGGAAAGTGAGCGGCTGCACAAGAAAAACAATTTCACTTGCTTTAAAAAGCAGCGAGATGAACGGCACCAACTACTCCACTCTCCTCTTCAAGGAGACAAAGCTTTGTTGACCTCCCTCACCATGTCCACTGCTGCAGCTCCTCCCTTCAGCCTCTGTCTCCTGGCCAGAGGCTTCCAGAACATTTCGTAATGTCTGGTTTCACTCAGGGAACAACCTCTAAATATTTGAGTGTATATTATTGAACCAGATGAGCAGAGGAACGTGTTAATGTTGCAGAACTTTCATATGAAAATTCTCGATAACCACAAGAAGGAAAGAAACTGTGAATCAACGTCTCATTTCAAACTAAAGCTCCAGACTCCAGCTCTCTGAGTCTGTCTCATGTAAATTCAATTTAAAGTCAAACACTTTTAATTAGCCTGTCCCATGATTCTTTGTTGTTGCTTCATCTTTTATCCTCAGAATTGTTTGCTGCATTTTTCTCGTTGTTTTTTTTCCCCCCCGATCATGAATCACTTCTATAAATAACTAAATAAATCGTCATCGTCATCACCAGCCCTCTTCAGATTTAAACCTCTGAACAACTTGTAATGAGCTGCATTAACCTTCAGGGATCTCCTGACCCGACCACACACCGACTCAATGTGAAAGAAAGGATGAACTGACATCTGCCACCAGAAATATGGGGCCAGCTGTTAGAAACACTTCCTCACTCCGGCCTCGCTCCTAGATGAGAAACCCAGCTTGTGTCAGCTGGAGGCTCATTAACAGACTTTAAAAGAATTTCTCTCTGTTTACCCCCCCCCCCTCTCTCTCTCTCTCCTCCTTATCTCCCCTCTGTCGTTCTCTTGGTTCTCATAAACAGGATATCCTGCATGAACTCACGTTGTAGGCTGCGATGATCAGCTGGATCACGTTCTTAGAGTCCTGGTCCAGGATCTCCACTGTGGTGCCAGGGATGAGCGCTGTGAAGTTCTGTGGAAATAAAGAGACAGAGTTAGTGCCATGTGTGAGAAAAGGAGCAGGAGGGGAGGAGGGTCTTCAAAGCATAACCGATAGATACCTTATAAATGACGTAGAGCCGCTTTGTGACTGCGAAGATGAGGAAGATGTTGTTCTCTGCCAGTTTCTCTCCCAGAAGAGCCAGAGAGGGATAATCCTGCAGAGAGAAGAAATATTTTATCTGCATGTATTCTGGCTCAGGAAGTTCAAATCCACCCGTGAACCGGTTTCACAGTTTATTTCATTTTACAGAAAAAACAACCAGCGGAAAGTCTCATAAGTTTAATCGCTTAAATTCAGTTCAATATATTTGTATCTGGTGTTTTATTTAATTATATTATTTTAATTTTATATTAGACAAATACAGTTTGACCTCAAAGTCTGACTCACTCTTCAGTTAATTAACTTTTATTTCTACAGGAAAGAAATCAAAATTCTTGAGATAATTGGGACATGGCAGCATACACATGATCCTGATCTACCATCTCAAAGCATGACTGTTCTGGCCCTGGACAATGGGCTCATTATAATTATCAACAACTGACTTTCATTTTATTTCATGGTTGGCCTTTGAACTCAAATCCAAACGGCGTTGCAGGGTCAGGACTTTGATTATGGTTGACAATCAGTGTCCTGGTGTGAGCTGTCCACCGTCTCCCCCACAGGCCACTGCCATTAGTACGCGCGTGTTCTCACGGATTTCCTGAACGTGTCTGAAACTGAAAGCTCTAACGCAGACGCGGGCGCGAGCCAAGTGGAGCCAGAAATCCTTATAAAAGATAAAAGGATCAAGCATTCTCAGACAGAGGCTCAGAACTTCTCGTTGTTTAAACTGTGGAGATCCCATGGTCCACTCACAGCTGGACTTTGTAAAGAAGTCGTACCTGAGGTGGAGTGAACAATGGTTGGGCTCTGGCTTACAGCAGCACTGAGGTGTCAGGTTTCTGAAGGGCCTTAAAGCCGCAGCGTGCACGTGCTGCTATTAAAGCCCGGACAATCAGGGCACACTGACCGAGACGGACAGGGACCGTCTTGGTGCAGCGGATGAGGGGCTGAAGTGAACATAACCGCATACAGAGACAGAGAAGGTTCTGAACTGAAGCCCCTCCTGCTGCGAGGCCACCCAGCTGCGTTTTATGAAAAAGATTGCCCCCTAATCTTTTAACATTCCCGTCATCAGGCTCCTGGGCGCCAGGCCCGAAGCGAGCGGGGAGAGGGCCGTCACACACAATCAATCTGCTGCTCCTCCTCCTCCTCCTCCTCCTCCTCCTCCTCCTCTCACCATCTTTGTGGAGGCGCTGTACTCGCTCCTGTCATTGAGGTGGCACCGTCCATCGTGAGGCTGGACCAGGCCTCCGAGCCGGCCGTCCAGAGCCAGGTGGGGGACGTCGTCCGTGGCAAACACCAGCAGGTGGTACGCCCCCTTCCTCCAGCCTATCTCCTCCTGTGAGAGACGGGCAAATGTTACCGTGTGACTCCTCTGGTTTTCTGGTTTTATTATCACCGTTAGGGCCATTGACAACCACACAACACAAACAGTGGGTCACTGAAGCCAGGTCTGAAGACCCTGTCCTGCTATCTGCTGACCTACAGTCAGATATCTGTCCCCGGCTTCAGTAATCCTGTCTGTGCACGAAGCCGGATCAATCGCGCCCGTGGACACGCCCAGTCTCCCAAACAGAGTGTTTGAAATAGTGCAGCCGGAGTTAATTACAGGGCAGCAGCTGCTCGCAGGGAGTCATTCTCTTCCTGCAGAAAACAATTAAACTGTGGATATGACTGAGCCTGCCAGTGACTCGTCCTCATGTCTAACCAGCTGCACTTGACTGCACTTCCTGTCTGTCCCCCCACGGTGCTTTTAATTAACAGGATAAAACAGGACAGACGGTCGTCACGGGAGTGGCTCGGTTATTCAACGTGTGCCGCCGCTAAAGGCAATCGCGGTTCAATAAATACACACTGACGAAGATCAGGTCAAGTTGGTCACCTTGCAAACCGCAGCCTGCAGGATGGCGTCAAACCCGCCCTCCGGTGCGTCCCGGTTGCGAGACACCATCTGCTTCTGCACCTCCTCATTGAAGCGGTCCACTTTGTCCGTCAGGGAGAGGATGTGGCGGAAACCGAAGGTGGGGACGCAGTTAGGGAAGAGTTTGTATCTGTGTGTGGGGGGGGGGGGGTTGAGAGAGAAGCAGAGAGATCCCTGAGGTGTTTCCTCTGAGAGTCACATCAGGACACGTTTATCGAGGCTGCTGATTTAAAACGTTTGGTTTGATCTGGTTTGACTGGCTGTACAGGACGAGCAGAGCCAGTGGGTCAGGGTCAAAATGTCGACATCTATCCCTTTAACATTTCCCTGCTGTGCTCAGCTGTGTGTGAACCACACATGCGTGCACACACAGCCGAGGCCATAACCTAGATGGGAAGTGATGCGCGATGGCGAGCAGCGAGCGCAGCGTCACCTCCGGGGCAATAATCGTGCGCCACAGCTTTTTACCCTCCCTCTATTCTGCTGCTTTTCACTTTGACCTCATCTGTTATCAAACTGCAGGAGACGTTTAGAGGAAATGATTTTGTCCACTACCCACCCATTACAGGGGTTCTCCTGATACTTGGGCGCCGTGTAGGAAAACGGGGATATGTTCTTATCCACGAAGGAGCCAAAGCCCAGCCGGAAGTTGCTGGTGAGCTTTCCCATCTCCTGGGCCAGCTTGGTGCCCAGGTTCCGGATGGTGTCCAGGTCGTCCTTCATGGACAGAGAGAGGTCCATCAGGTAGTAGAGGTCCACCGGGTAGTCCTCCACCTGCCGCACCTGCAGGCCGAACCACGTCTGGTCTCCTGGACGTGCAGGTGGAGAGAATCACTCAGCTGCTCCACTCAAAAAAACATGAATCATTCATAACACTTTTCTTAACTTCCTTCGTCCTCGTGCAGAGCTTTTCTCGGACTTTAAATATTCACAACTCTTACCTGGCCGCAGACTGAGCGAGATCTTCTGAGGCATAATCTGAACGACATCGAACTGGGCGGACCCGGAGCCTTTAGAGCTCAGGGGCCGGTTCTGTAGGATGGAGAAGCTGCTGGTGGGAAACTCGATGGAGCGGGCCTCGCAGCCCCTCTTCTCCAGGTTCTGACGGAAATCGCACCGTGACGTTAAAGTCCGCCCCCGCCCGAAATCCTGGAGGATGGAAAAAGAAAGACAGGAAGAAGAAAACTTGAGCTAATATTCAACCTCGGTGAACACCGCTGGAACTCACACAGCGAATAAATCCAGGAACTAATGCAGTCGTACCTCTTGTGCGCACCAGGCGCAGCTGGGATGAATCAGGAGACATTCTTCACAGGATGTGGCACTGCCACTCATACACATGTTGAGACCTGAGGACAGGTGGGGATGGTGGAGGAGAGACAGACAGATAGATAGGTACATTATTTATCCCAGACTGGGAACGACAGACAGACAGTGAGGACGTCTGTGCAAACAAATGGAGCCTGACGTTATCCTTTCTTGGTTTCAGCCGCAGTTTGATGGCTTGTGTCAGGATTTCGCCTACTATCTTTAGCCCATCAAATTTCAAAACTTAAAAGAATCCATTTTTGTTTTTGAGGATGCAGAGCTGCAGGATTTGAAGCTATTTTCAAGGATGAGTACATTATTCACATCAACAGAATCATGTTTAGTTTCTTTCATCTGCTTCCTCTCGATGAGACAACAACACTTTGACTTCACAAAGAAAGTGACCTCAGTGATGTTTAAGAAAAAGGTAAACAGAAACAGCTGTTCACCTCAGGCCAGGAAGCAACGTATTGTAAAATGGAAAAATCCTTCACACTTTATGTAGTTGATTTAAAAACCTCCTTGAGTCAGATGATTCCAAAAGAAACAGCCATCTTTCAGTTCATCTTTGTCACACACACATACATATACACACACACACACACACACACACATACATACATACATACATACATATATATATATATATATATATATATATATATATATATATAGAGAGAGAGAGAGAGAGAGAGAGAGAGTAGTATTTTACTTCAGCTACAACTTTAGGAATTAAATAAATATATCATTGAAACTCCTCTCTACAGAGGCAGCCATGTTTTATTAACTGAAGAACTTGAGTTTGAATAAGAACTGTCCCTGAACCAACACACTGAACCTTTAACATGTCCTACAGTCATTTACTGTTTCTGTACGGCCTGCTCCCAAATGACCCACGGACCGCTACCGGTCCGCGGCCCGATGGTTGGGGACCGCTGTCCCACAGGACAAAGCTGGTTCTCCACATGGTCCTGTTGTTGGGAACCAGTCTGAACCTTACAATCCTGCCGCTGCTTCATGAGTGGAAGACACATGTCCAGACCCAGAAGGACATGTGTCCTGACCCTGCGACAGCTCGTGTCTGGAGACAGGTCCACGTCCTCAGTGGCACGTGTAACCGTGGACACACATCAACAAACACGGCGCGGATCAGCTTCTGCTGCACGCACGGGCTCGCAGGGTGGGGACACTCTGAGGACAAACTCCCGGAGGACAGTGTCCTTCTTACCTCGCACCGTGTGCGTAAAGCTCTGTAGGAGTACGCAGCACAGAGCCGCGCGCCACATCCACGTCCCCGGGCTGCTGCGCATGGTTCGCCCCTCGGAGTGTTGCAGGAATCTCTGGTTCTCTCTCTGCCTGGCACGAGCTGTAATCAGTTTCCCATCATACCCCTCGCTGGAATGGACGGCGCGTGAAAACCATGACAGTGACGCGCGTGCGGATCCTCCTGCAGCCCCACGGCTCAGCGCGCACACCGAGAGGTAAACACGGGAGCCACCATCCGTTGGTCGGGGGGAAAATTCCTCTGCGGGCTTCCACGTCTCCACTACTCCACTCTGAGACTCTGGAGACGGCGCCACCGCGGCTGCTCCGCCGCGGACATGTCGGTCCGAACACGGAGGAGACCCGAGCTGCAGAAGCGGCCTGAGGAGGACAAGAAGCTCCGGCGGAGACGGATTTCTGCTCGTTGGACTAGTTCGATTCCCAGCTGCAATCTCCGCCCCTCCACATCCAGAGATTACGTTAACCCCCTCCCTGCTCGCACGCCCTCCATGTTGTGGCTGGCACCCTGCAGAGCTACGGTGGCCGAGAGGGCTCAGCGCCCTGCGAGCGAATAAGACACCTAAGCCCGTGCAAATAAAAAGGATGTGCATATAGAAAAATGCGTGCAAATGAAGAAAATACATGCAAATAGAAAAATCTGAGTGATTTAAGAAAATCTGTGCAAGTAAGAATAGATATGCACATAGACAAATATGATAAAGTAAAGAATACACATGCAAATTGTAAAATTCTGAGCTATTCTAAGCCAAGAAAACATTTGCAAATAGAATTAAGATCTTGTTTGCTTTATTCAACACAGACCTGTGACTGTGACTCAGATTGAAAAGAGGAGCTGCAGCAGTGGACAGAATGAGGACAAAGAGTTTTGTGGGCAGAGCATGAAAACCTTTCCCATTTTTTTATTTGCACCCTTTACTTTGATGAAACATAAAAACAAACACAGGGAGCAACTTAACAGACCATTTTACAAATCTTGAACAGACTGCGTGGAGCTACATGAACTCAGCACCAAAGAACAATCAAAATCAGTTGAGAACTGCTTTCTAAAGCAAACAGAACTTTTTCCGTGATTGATTCATAACTTCCCCTTCCTTTGAGATTTTTGAATTATAAAAAAAAGAACCCAAGGGGCTGTGATGCTTTTATAACCAAGAAAAACAAAACCATGGATCCTGCTTCCTCATGACTGTGGGACATTCTCTGGCCTGGTCAGGAGCTCTGACGTCATCTCCCTGATCCTCCCGAGGGGCAGGCCACTGGGGCGGCCCTGCTGCTGGGCCCTCATTTCTACCAGAGCGTCCACGATCCTCTGCCTCCTGACGTCCGGGTGGTGCAGGGTGAGCTCTGCCATGAGGGTGTCGAAGCTGCCCATGGTGCCATAGTGTCGGGGCAGGAGCGTCGCATTTGCTGTGGGCGAGATGCAGACCACCTTCCTGCTCTTGATGCTGGAGCTCAGAGGCACCTGAGACATAAGAGTTTATTTTATCTACTTCAGCTCCACTCTGCCCACCGCTCCCACACAGGAATATATCTCACCGTCCTGTCGGTGCTGCTCAGGTCAGTCTCAGGCAGTTTGGTGGCTTCCTGTGAGGCCTGGCTCCGACCCTGGCTCCCAGCGACGGCTCTGTTGATGTGCCCCACATGTAAAGTATGGCCCTTCGCGCTGAAGCCATTCAGCTCTTTCGCTGCAGCCTCCGCAGACTGGAGGCCAGTCACCGTCACTATGGCAACTTTGTGGAGAACGCAGAAGCCGACCCAGCGAGAGGGTCGGCTCTTTCACTCACAATAATGAGTCCTTTTTTCACACTTTTCTGACTGAAACTGATGAATCAGGATTCATTCTGGACTCATTT
This sequence comes from Pseudorhombus dupliciocellatus, assembly GCA_016785235.1. NCBI lineage: Eukaryota > Metazoa > Chordata > Actinopteri > Pleuronectiformes > Paralichthyidae > Pseudorhombus > Pseudorhombus dupliciocellatus. The sequence continues at coordinate 4,770,246 of JAFBJW010000311.1, read as the reverse complement.
CCAGCTGCCAAGCTGGTTTGAGAATAATGTCGTGGGAGTTAAGTTAAAAATAATAAAGTGTGAAGTGTGGCTGTTCTCCTGCAGCTCACCTCGGATCATTCTTTGAGTTAGAGATGATGACATCAGAGGGATGGTACTTCTCAAACCACGACATCACCTCGTTCTGACAAAGATAAGATTCAGTGAAAGCCTGTGGTGCCCCCTGCTGGCTGCAATGGTACTGTGCAAAGTGTATTTTTATAATGGCTCATTCTGTGTGGTGAGCAGCAGAGCTGTGGACCGTGCTCACCTCTGTCACGTGTCTGGGGAGGTTAGTGACGCAGAGCACTGAGCCCTCAGCCTCCTCACAGGGAGATTCTGTGATCACAACAAAAAACTCAAGTTCTGGTTCGTCCAGACTTTCAGCTGTGGAGCTCCAGCTACTTTCACTGACACCTCACCATCAGCGTGACCCTCTGAGATGGAGTTGTCAGCAGCTCCTGCAGGCTCCAGGTCTTCTTCAGCATCGAACCACGACTCGCTCACGTTGCCCTGGAAGCTGTCGCTGCTTCGACATCGACTTCCTTCAGTTGATGTTTGACACCCCTGTGGCTCCCGGGCATCCCTTAAATTCAGATGAGTTATCATTATGCCTGAGTGTTGAATTATATTGGACATATATTGAAGTTAAGTTGTCACATACCTAGAGGGGTGACGCTCCAGCACATCAGAAATAATCTAAACAGAGACGATTAAACACCATTAAACACCAACAGTTTACATCACTCTGACATCGGTGGGTTAATGACTTACAGATGCAGGGATGTATTTGGCTCCGCTGATAATCTGCTCTGAGTTCACACACAGAGGTTTCAGTTGCTCCAGAGGAACACCCTCCAGGACCTTATCCCTCATGTGATTGTAGTCACTCTCCAGTTTTTGCAGGACACCTGAAATGTTTGCAGGAGGCGCCTTCAGCCTAAAGTCAAAGGAGAATAATAAAAAGTTTGACCAACAATTTAAAATTCACACTCAAACGAGCTGAAGTCTTGAAAAGAGGCTGTGAACTCACAGGTATTGATGATGATCTCTGCCTGCTGTCGAGAGCTGGTGTCCCTCAGCAGAGGTGAGGTAGAGTCTCCAGCAGTGCTGTCTGCACATGAGGAGCTGCACGGCCAGGAGGCGCAGCTCCGCCTGCTGAGCACGCGCAGTACAGTCGCATCCCTTTCTCACTTGACTGGAGAAGGAGAAATAACACGATGAAAGACGTAACACTGTGGAACAACAGACACTGTAGAACTTTACCTTCTCATTTCCTCGTTTCGTTCCTTTTGAGCTGCCGTAAGTCTAATGAACTCCTGAAATGATAAACTGCCTCAATGTCTGATTCAAAGGAGCTGCGTGTAAACCAGTGAAAGTCTCAATGCAACAGTTCAACCTCACCTCAGCGAGATAGTCCAGATCAGCCATGTGCACTTCAGTAATGACGTGCTTGTCTGCAGTTTGTGGATCCTCCAATTGGGTGAAGGTTGAAACGTGTGGTACAAACTCTGGGCCGACCATGACATCACGATGCAGAGGGGAGGCGCAGTGTTGTGAGGAGTCCTCCTTGGTGGGGGCCACCTGGTCCAAGTACTGTGCTGCCGGTTCATTGGAGGCCACTAAGGCCAGGATGCTCATGTCTTCCTCCATGAGGCTGGGGAGGTCGACGTGCTGATCATTTAAACTTAAGTCATCCATCTTATCCAGACTCTCCTCTCTTGTACCGTTTTCCTCAGCGGGAGGAGGACAGCTGACCGGCTCTGAAACTTGGCTGCTCCAGTCCCAGTGTTCTCCATCATCACCCTCCACTGGGGGGCAGATGTTAACACTTGATCTGTCACACGAAGCAATGAGATGATCAAACGCACAGATCAGAATCGCTGAACTGTGACCTTCAGTCTGAAGGTAACATAGCCAGAGATACTCACTGGGACTGACTGACTCCAGCACAGTTAGCCTCGCCATTAGCATTCTGGGCCTGCATCACTGAAATGTGGCGGTTGAGCTCAGGATTTCCTCCGTGACCACTCGGCTCCAGCTCCCTGTCCGCAGGGAAGCTGGCCAGTACCGCTGGATCCCTGCACACAGCCCCACAGCTGGGTCTCTGCCATAACGACCCGCATTCCTTCAGCTGGGTCAGCTGTGCACTCTTCAACAGGAAACAGAAATGTTACAAGACTAAACCAGTGTTTAAACATATGGACAGAAAAGGTCATGCCCTGTTTATGTGTCGGCGCGGTACCGGTGTGGCAAGGCTGTGATAGGCCGGCTGATCCAGAGGTCTGATGTGGCAGGGTGCCTCACGTGGCTCCGAGGTTAAGGTGTTGGGAAGCATCTCTAACTCATCGCTGTGTGAGATTTGAATTTTACCACATCCGCTCTTCTGTGCTGCGGGTGCTTCATACCTATGGAATACAAGATGTTCACCAGTAAGACGATGGATCCTTGTGTGTTACCAGTTCACTGTAATTATCGTGGCTAACATACACGTGCTGGTTGCATGTGATGGCCGGCTGGACAGGGATCCCTCCTCTGTTATCTGCGCTTTCAAAACAAAACAGTTGTTGATTATGTGCACGTGTGGAACAGTTCCCAGGATGCGATGGGATCGGAGGAGACTCACGCTTCACATAAACATGATGCGTGGACACCTCCAACGCAGGGTGTCTCTGCAGAAACTGACGAAACCCTCCTTCTTCTGCAAGAGGGACAAAATGGACTTCACTCACATCCAACAGACAGGATTCTGTTACATCCACATGTTGATCAAATATCAAAAACAACATGAAACATACCCAGTATGACCCTTCTGTCCTCCGCGGTCAAACAGAGATACCAGCCCAGCAGCCTCTGGTCCGTTAGCTCCAGGAAGAGATGAGCAGCCACCAGGTCGAATACTGACCTGCAGGCCGAGCAGCTCTGTGTCACCTGGTCAGTGTTATCAGTTTATACCACAGGGCTGACAGGTGCACGTGTTACCTGTTCAGCAGGAAGATCCTCCTCTCTTCTGTTGATGGAGACAGACATAAGAAGGAAGCGTACACAACAGGGACTTGATCATGGGGACATTTCCAAACTGGGTCCTGTCAGAGACTCGACCACAGTAGGGATTCGAACCTTAGGTTCATGATCTCATATGCACTTTGTGTCACCTCCGGGGCACTTACTTTGACCCGTCTGAGTTGTGGACGGTCCCCACGGGGACGCAGTGGGACAAGGCGTCTCGACCACCGTGTTGTAGAGAACCGGGATCTGTCGGGGCTGCATCGACACGCCCGCGAAGCTCTCCCTGGAGAGGAGCAGCGGGTAACACGGCCACACTGCCTGCAGACACGCACGCACATTTGGGCGGGTCACACTCATTACAATGCTAACATGCTGGTTAGCTTAGCGAGCTAGGTTCGTTCGCTAAAGCTAACCGCAGCGAGCCACCAACAAGAGAGCGACAGCTTTAGTTTCAGACGGACATTGTAAAATAAAAGTCTTATTACCTGCGGCGTCGTCATGTCCACCTCCGTCACCGGAACACGCCAGCTCCAGCCTCCGCTCATTAGCGTCATTCGCGCAGGTGCGCCTAAAGGTTGATTCCGCACAAATCACACACACTTCATAATAATACAAATATAAACGTGACATCATAGAGATATTATTGCTCAAGAGAAGAAACATAGAAAATTGTTATCAGTTAGTACTTTATAAGTATTATTAACACCTTTACCTGACTCCATGCTTCGTTCCATGACAAAACACAATCACGTGTTGAGCGCATTTGAATTATTTTGACAAACTTTATGAACATCGCAGAGATTGAAATTAAAATATTTTCATACTTTTATACTTTGACACTGGTATTATAAATTAACGTATCAGCAACAGCTAAAAATAATTTTAACCTAATATTCAGGTGTCTACACTTAATAAAAAACAATATTGTGAAATATATGTTTTACCCATGTTATAAATGTTAATAAAACAATCATCTTTTGTTACAGCATCATTTTCCACTAATAGGGGAAACCCACCGACACCATTCAACAGAATATTAAATCAGTGAGTGAATAAGAGGGAATATCCCCTTCAACATAAATGATCTGTTTCCATCTGTGAGTGAGTCTGACCCTCACTCTGCAGCACGTTTTGTATTTTCTACACTGACTCTTTATACTTGATACTCGTCTAAATAAAAAATCAGTATGTGTGCACGCGAGCTGGTAATAAATCTGAAACTCTGTTGTACAGAATGTTTAAATATTGTTGAACATGAATGAGTTGTTTGTACTGTTAGTCATCACAGGATCACCAACAAGGATCCTGTTGTTGCTCTGTTCTACAGCCACAGGAAGATCATTATGTAACGCTGACGTCAGCTCGTGGAAAAGTCAGGGACAGAGTTGCTGTGCTACCAGAACACATCCACATCCCAAAACTGATAAGTGCTCCTTTTCACTGCAGGCCCTTCAGTCATGCTCCTGTTATTGTGCAATGGGGGGACATTCAAAGTTCAGCCGAGAGGGAAGAGCAGATATTAAAACACATCTCAGCTCCCACTCTACACCCACCACCAAGACGGAAAAAGAAAAGCACCAGCTTGTGGATCAGGAACAGTTTCTCTACTGTAACGTGTTGTTTGACTCTGCTTCATGTCTCACGATCATCAGCAACAAGACCATAAAGATCTGTTTTACACATTTACATTTACATTAAAACCTCTAAACCCTAACCACCTACTGACAATAGTAAGATAAATTCTAAAAAGTGTTTACATCAACAAACTGTTCTGTAGTTCAGGCCTATGTGCACTAGAGGGCAGCCATGGTCAGTTAAAATCAATATGAGCTCCCAGGAAACTCTTACAGAAGTGTGTGTGTGTGTGAGTAATCCATTATGTAACAGAGTTTCAGGGAGCAGAGCTCCTCCATGCTAATTAGCACAGTGCGAACACAGCGCATTCGCCAAATAATGTGAAAGAGTTGTGCTGATTCCTTCCCGGCAGCCTGACCCATATTTCTTTGCAGACCTATTCCAGAATGGAGCCGTTCACTCTCTCACCCTGCAGTGAAAAGGAAGCTTTGTGCATGCATGGCTGTGTGTGTGTGAGTGTGTGTGAGAGAGAGTGTAAAGCTGAAACCAGAGAATGCTTGAGCAGCCTTGTCTTCTTCTTGTTTTTAGATCAATAATTTACTCTGCTCGTGGTCATGTGTTAAAGGACGACCCATTAGGGTCACTCCTCTCCCGGCTCCCACCCCGGGCTGTGTATCAACAACTCTGTTATTGACTCAGAGAGTTGTTTACAATGATGCCTGAAACATAACATATACATCTGTCCCTCGCTTGATTTTATGCTGGTGTTGTGTTCGCTGGTCGATATTGGGATTGTGTGTAAATCCAGAGGCAGCAACTATAGCTCTCTTTTTAACGACTCCTTCAAATGCCTCCCTCCCAGTCCAACCTATCCCAGGGTTCATTCTGCTTCCAGTGCCTGAGCATCAGGCTTCAATGCAATCAAACATCCATTTATTCATCTTCAACCTGTGCCAGAAGAACTGGTGATACGGATCACAGACCGTCTCACGCACTCGCTCCGACAGCAGCTCTCAGTAAGGAGCAGTGAAGTAAAGGTGAGAGACAGCATGCGTTATGAATGTGACTCTCCCATGAGCTCACTGAGAGGCCTCTCACAGAACTCCCAGCCTCTGACCCAGTGCTTTCATAAGATTCAGACCATCAGACAATGGCCCGGTCCAAACCTCCGCCACTGTTTTTATCAGTTACTATTTTATCAGTACATTGTGTTAAATGTCCTGGGGCAGATTCAACACCAGGTGACATTACAAGGGCCAATGCTGTGAAAACAAAAAAATAAGAGACGCGCCTGAGGGGAGGTGTTTCAGAGCGAGCTGTTGAAACGGAGCAAACATCACAAGACGGTTGTGAAACAGCACCTCACACTTCCTCAGGCCTCGGAGCCAAACACAGTTCAGAGCAAATGATTACCTCTGGAAAAATGTGGTTTCACCCCCGTCTGTCTGCTGGTTTGTTGTTTGTAAACAAGAATACGCAGCACTGGTGCACATTATAAAACGTCCAGCAGCTTTGAAAACGAAGTGGGCTTTAGCAGCTGCTCAGGTGCCCTGCTTGCAAACGGAGGATTATTATATAACCCGAGGTTTACTGGGTGCTGATGTTGTTCAGTACAGATGTAACACTGTGTAATAAACGCCAACGAGCCGCCGCGTTAGAACAGGTACCTGGGTTTAACACAGCCGCTGATCCTTGTTCATTTATGTTTTGCACGACGCGTCGGTAAATAATTCACAGTCTGACACTAAAACCTTCAGAACAGGAAGACATTTCTGACGCTGCCATTTGTTGTTGGTTCGGAGTTTGCCGAATTATTCATGAGGTTCAAACATTAGACTTGACTGAGAACCGGGAGTGACATCAATATTAAAATATCCAGCATCCAGGGCACTCGACTGAGGTGAAAGAGTCACCTTGAAGCTGAGAAACAGGTAAAATATGAATTATGTTCAGCTGTATTTGTTATTTTACTACTATATTCACGCTCTTCAGTGGTGGTTATATCCTTAAATAAGCATGCAGGTTATTTGCTTTTTAATCATCATAAACATCAGCTACAGCGACGAGAAAAGTGAGTCTCATGGAACCAGGATGTTTTTCATCCCAAGTTGAAGGAGAGTTAATGATTGAGCCAGTGAGGAGAGGCATGTGACTCAGAAATCAGTCGGGTCAAGCACAGTGACTGCCAGACCAGCAGCCGGTCAGCTGACCGACAGGAGTGTGTGCATGTGTGTGTGATGAAATGCACCAGGACTGCAGGCAGTGAAGCATAGAGGACCGTTTATTGTACCCAGTACAGATTATTATAAACTCAGCAGTGTAAGAAACACATTGTGAGGGGAGTGGGCTGAAGCCTTTACAAGTGCAGACCGTCCCTGTGCCCCGGGGCGGATCCCATGATGCCGTGCGTCTCGCATAGACGCACACATCTGCGGTCTCCAACCCCCGACACAGGGCTCTCCTGAAGGAGCGGTCTGCAGGAGCTGCATCGTAAGGGTCGAGACAAGTCTTTAAAAAGGTACATGTCTATTAAAGCCAGAACTATACAGCTCATACATTAAAAACAAAACAAATGCAGCCTTATAGCAAAAATATATACTTTATATAAGTTTGTCTTTGCCCCCATTCAGAAACAGAGATCATGAACACAAGAAAATTGCAGAGAACATCACAAATATCTTCGTTGTCCAGAGACGGTAAAGCGATATGTTAGTGGGCACACAGTCTCCACTGATTACACCATGCAAAGAGAAGCCGAGGTTTCCAGGGGACAGCTCATGGTCGCTGGAGAGCTGTCCAGAAAAAGAAGAGGGCGTCGAAACTCCACCCGTCCTTTTCTTTTTTTTTTTTTTAACTTGCATGCAGCTTCCTGATGCTCCTGCCATACTGGTGCATCAGAGGGACGAGTACACTGCCAAGGAAACGTGAAGCACCGAGACAGAGTTATGAAAAAGAAGAGGAGCAATGTGACCGTTTATCATACATAATAACTTCTTAGGCTTTTTAGGGAATTATCTGGCAAAATACGTTACGCATCCCTTTCCAAATGAACGAGATGGAGTGCTAATCGCCGGGAGAAGTGGAGCGATTAAGGACCCAGCAGTAATGAACAGAGACTAGAGGAGTGTGCAGACTGTGGGCTCTACTGTGGGGTGCAGTCTCTAAGGGGAAGCAGATACAATCTCTAACGAGTGGAGAACCATTAAAGAACAGAACATTTACACAAGAGAGCAGCCGGCCGACTGAAATACAGCATCGCCCCAGAAACCTGAGAGTTCTGGGTCTCTAAAATAAAACCGCTGTCCTATCTACAGAACACAAGACTGTGTGTGGGTGAAGAATTATATTTGTTGTTAATCCGCTTTTTTTATTTTTGCAATTTAAAGCCCTTTCACGGATTTTGTAGTTTAGACGTGGTGATGTAAAAATGTGGAAGGGGGGGGGAGGGGAGAAAGGGGGGGGGGGGGGGGGGGGGGGTCCCGAAAAGGCAACTACAGAATAATGCTGCATTTTATTTTTTATTTATCTCATTAGGGTTTTTTTTTTAATGTTTTAAACTCGTATTTGATTGTATTCAAGAAAAGCAGATTGTCACAAAACTGAAAATGTAACAACGTTTGCAGTCCCGTACAAAGGGGGGGGGGGCAGGGCGGGAAAGTCTGCCCGTTCGTTCAAAGTTGCCAGGCTCGCTTCGTTTGGTCTCCGTAGCAACAGTAGCCCCTCTCCTTAGGCCTGTGGGAGCGGCCGGTTCCAGTTCAACATCGCCGGTCTCACATCCCATACCTTCCCTTCCCTTCTCTCTCTCTCTCTTTCTCCGTCGTTTGTGTGATGGTTCAGAAGAAGAGCCGCCGCAGGTTTTGCCTTCGTTCAATCTTAACTGGGGAGCGAACAGAGTTTCTAATAAAGGTTTTCCAGGGAGCAGGAGGAGGAGCAGAGCAGAGCGCGAGGTCCCGTCTCCGAGCAGCTCGCCAGGTCCAGCTCTGGGTTTTCTTTTAAAGAGTGGGTGTCGAGAGACTTTGGGAGTGTTGGCGTGTACACGTGTGTCACACGTCGGGACGCATGAAGCGGCGCGTTAGTACCCGTAACCGTCCGCGAAGGGCAGGCCCGCCACGCACTGCTCCCCGGAGTCCAGCAGGTAGGGAGACTCCTCGTAGTGGGTGAGGGGCACGGTGTCGTCGTCCACGCCCGGCAGGCTGTCCGGGTCGGCCTTCAGGTTGGGCCTCTGGTTGTCGGGGAAAGCCATGGAGAAGAGAGCCTCGGGGTCACACACAAACTTGTACACATACCGCTCACCAGCCACCTGAGGAACAGCACAACAGACACGTTGACTCTCAAAGGGAAGAGTTGCAACAGTCATGTGATCGGTATCGGATTTAGCTGACGTAAGACTGTGATGTCACAGAGAGGAAAGAAAAGAGATGAACGTGCCTTTACCTTCTGCATGATGCCCTTCTCATAGTAGTAACGCAGCGAGCGGCTCAGCTTGTCGTAGTTCATCGCCGGCCGGTTCTTCTGGATGCCCCAGCGACGAGCCACCTGAGGAGGAGAGACAGCCAGCGGATCACCAATCTGCACCGTAAAGTTTTTAACATTCACGCAGCCGTGCGGAGCGGCAACTCACCTCCTCTGGCTCGATGAGTTTAAACTCCATGCCTCGGCCGGTCCAGGCAATGAAGTGGCCGTTGGCCGGGTCATCCAGTAAAGTTACCAGGAACTGCCAGAGCTGCAGGGAGCCGCGTCGCTGGTAGGGCGGCCCGTCGCGGTACACAGAAGGTTCCTGTTTGACTTTACCTGGAGAGGAGCGATGACGGACCGGGGGGTGCTTTTCCCTGGGGAGGGGGGGGGGGGGGGGGGGGGGGGGGGGGAGAAGAAATAGAAACGTGTCAGTCAACGCCGAGCTCCGCCGCGGCCACAGTGTGGTGAGACATTCCTGCCAGATGGCGACTGAAGAGGACTCGCTGTTCATTCTGCAAGACGCGCAGCCAAGAGGACTCAGCTCTGCCCGCAACAGAACGTCCCCCATCTTACCTTCTAATCTTTCCGGGACCACGCAGGTGTCGTCGAAGTAGAGCTGAGGATCTCTGTCGAAGGAGAAGCCTGCGTGGAGAGAAAAAAAAAAAAAAAAAAAAAGAGAATCAAGAATCTGATGACAGTGAAACAGGCGAGGTGTTCTCACAGGAAGGCAGATGACCTCACATCCAAACTGCAGCGGCTCAGGGATTCTCTGATAGATTCGCCCTTGAGTTGCCATTTCAATGCCGCTGTCACCCATGCTGAGTTTCAGGCAGCTCGATAAGTCACGGGGTTCGGGGTCACAGAGGAGGAATTTAATTTAAACGCGGATACAAAAGGAAGGCAATTATCTGAACTTACTTTCATGGTTATTTTGGTAGAAGCTCCCCGCTCTCCCGAAGGATGACTGACAGTTAGGCACTTCTGTAAACAAAGAAGACAGGAGTGCGAGTTTAGACCCACCGTCCCATCACACGTGTAATACATCAAAACCCGGCTCACAGCTGACAGATATATTTGGACGCCCGCCACCGTGCGCGGAGATGAGCAGCTTTGATATTGAATCTTCACTCTTCGTTTATAGAGACGCCCGGGCCGGGCTATATTAGTGCATTAGCTCACACTGACAAATATACGGTATGGAAATAAAAGGTCAAAAGGCTCGGTGGCGACTTGTTCATCTGCAGCTCCAATGGCTGTGCTGTGCCCCCCCCCCCCCCCCACATGCACAGAGGGGTGGACCGGAGCCCAGATCAGAGTACACTGTTCAGCACACAACATCCCTTGCATGTCCGCCAAGCCCTTAAATGGGATTAGCACCATGGTTGCAGTATTAAATCTCAATGACAATCAAGTTATGCCAGTCCTCCCCCGAGGGGGTCGAGGCCTGTCTTCCGTTCGCAGGGTTTCTGTCCCTTCCTTTCCTCTATTTCCTGTCTGCTGATAAGACAGCCACAGATCTCTCCATCACCAACGAGTGTTTCCTCAAGTCAGGAGAGAGTCTTCAGGACGTTATCGATACTGCTGGAAACTAAACTTTAGAAACTCCCCCCGGCCCGCGCATGGACTCAGATTGTGTCACTGAACATCCATCTCCAGATACACGGCCTGTGACGTAGGTATTTAAAGGCCATAAGAGGATTTGTCATTACATCACCACCCTGCCCGCCGCTCATACAACCGGCAGCAGGAGGAGAAGAAGAATGAGCCCGGCTGAGCGAGATGAAGATAAAAAATAAATAAATAAAACAAAAGCTGCAGAGTCCAGGAAAGGATGGGACAACAGCTGGGCGTGTGGGTGTCGGGATCAAATGCACCCACTCTCACTATGGCTCCTTTGATTTACACAACACGAGTAAACAGCCTCTCTCTGTCATGGCTGATTGACGAGGAAGCATCGCTTGGCCTCTTGTGTTTTCTAAAAAAAAAAAAAAAAAACAAGCGGAGAATTTCCATGGAGTGCAGGTCATCAAGTCCTCTGAGGGCACTGGCCTAGATCTATTCCAGGTAGGCTCAGTGAAGAGGTTCACTGGCACCTGGCTGGATGACCCATTTACTTTTTGCCCTTGGAGGCTTACGAGCTAAAAGACCCACTTTTACTCGGCTGCCGTGACTCTGGAGGAACAGTGCAGATTAGGCTCAGAGTCTCCGAGCGTGTGAAACGAGCGTCTATGTGACCAGGCCGCTGCTGCGTGCTAAAAATCGCAGGCATGTGCGAGTGCCCAGAACAAACATGGCCAGGCACATTCCTCACCCTGCGCTCGCTCGCCGCGCTGCACAGCCGCTCCCACACTGGCGGTGAAGAGAGAGAGACCTCCGTGTTCTACTACTACTCACCAGAGTCAAAGCAGAAGTCGCGGGGCTCCTGTTTGATGGCCATGGGGTGGAAGGACGCCGGACACTGAGGGCCCTGGGGTGGACCTGGGGGGCCCATGGTTGGGACGCCCTGCTCGGTGTATCGTGGGTCAATGAGCTCCTGTTTGAAGCCCTGCGGAGGCACCGCCACCAGCGGCTCTGACATCTGGCGGTGGTACGGTGGCCGCCCGTCACGTGGCAGGGTGCTGCTGCTGCTGGGAGGCTGGGGCAGGAACTGGGGGCGCACTGGACTCTCTGAGGGGGGGAAGGGTAGACATGGCTCTGACATCTGCCTCTGGAACCTTAAGATGGAAGAAACACTGGATTAGTGCTTGAAAAGACAAACGATAGCTGCGCTCTAAAGAGAGGAGCGCCCGCTCACCTGTGCTCAGGTGTGAAGTTGCTGGCATCCTGGCTGATGGGCGCACAGGGCACAGCGAAGGGCGGGCTGTGGCTGTGGACTGGGAGTGCTTGCTGGTTGGGCGGCCCTGCTGTGATGGACTGCTGTATGTGCACTGGACGAGGCCCGGGGGTTGGATTGGCTACATGGGAGTGAGTGGGCGGGGTCTGCTCACTCAGTGGGTGTGTTCCTGGTGTGCTGGTGGGGCCGCAAGGAGAGACCGGCGTTGAGGGGGGAGTTAATGGCTTGAACCCTTGGATGGGCTTCCTGTCGCAGGCACTGCGGTCGAAGAGAAGGGGCGGAGGGAACGTCACAACTCTTTTCATTTGAGACAGGTAACCAATGAGCGCTGCATAACTTGGACATCACCAACCTGTAGCTGTAAAGGCACTTCTCCCCGTAGGGCATGGGACTCCTGTCCTGGCGACAGGGGGACAGCTCTTTGGAGCGGGTCAGCTCTCGTTTGATCTTGGCTGGAGGCGGGCCATGAAACATCACTGGATGAGGGGAGACATGCATTAGATAAGCTCCAGATATCAGCTAATTGAGGCTATAAACAGAAGTGCAGCAGTTATCTTAACAATGTTTGGATCTGATGGATAAATGGAATCATGGACAGCGTCTGTACACCCCCCCCCGACTGACAGAGCCACTTAGCAGCTATTTATCATCCGCCCTAATGACGCTCGACTCGGCGCTCCGAAAACAGCCATCCATCCTCCGCCGCCAGGTCACATGATGCTAACTGCACTGTACACACAGAAGCTATCAAACTCCTCGTCTGATTCCCATTAGGCCGAGCAATACCAATACCCATGAATCAGTGTGGCTGTAATCTAATGGCGGTGAATGATTTTCTTCTCCGGGGCTGTAACCATTAGACACTGGCTGCAGCTCTCTGCATATCAGCAGCAGTTTCCGGGGCGCCACATAATAGAAGCAGAAACTCGATCCCTGGGCGCAGAGGAGCGGGAGCTGGATAAATCACCCTGGGTGCTGATGGACCTGAGCGGAGCTAACAATGGGCACGTGAGCTCCCCTGTGTGTGCAGCAGAACCCGCGGGCTCGGGCCGAGGCTCCTCACACACACAGAAAAGTAAATAACGGGAGGATTAGACGTCTTCTTTTACAGCGGTGCGAGGGACTCGTGAAGAAATCAGCAAACACAAAAAACCCAGTGCTGCTGCACCTCAGTCCATCCTGCGTCTGCAACCTCCTTCTCTCTCCCTTTCATCTTACAAGTAAATTATGTACAGTTCAGTCCGGGGAGAGCGAAGGAGCCGTTACTCACTGAGACTCGTGTTTGAAGCCCTGGTTTTGCCGAATAAGGGATTTGAGAAAGAGAGAATGGCAACAATGAAAGCTGAAGGCATCAAGGACACTGCTATGACAACTAATCACCGGGGACAGTGTGAGTCAAACCTCATCCCCGACCGTAACCAGGATATCCTCACATCCCCCCCTAAATTTAACCAGGACCTCAAACACGCCTCATGAGGCTCTGGTCCCCATGAGGTGCACAGAAGGTAGAGAGTTCAAAAACAAGTACACACACACACACAGCACAAGGTCACTAGTTAAACAGCCTTTAAAAGTCAGAACCCAAACAGAACCCCTCTATAGAAACGACATACATGTCACGGCACCACCGCCAATAATCTGTGACATCACAGTGTTCATTCAGTTCACAACGCCACATTAACCAAGACTTCAAAGCCCTGACGAGCAGCAGCCACACCCTGTCTCCGTCTCCCACGCATCAGACAAAAACATAAACTCAAAAAGACAGAGGCGAAGGAGGAGGAGGGGGGAGCACATAAAATGCTCCATCGGGCATAATTCAAACATGCCCCCCCCTCGCCCCGCCACCGCCCCCGCTGCTGCCTGAAGGCGGCGTACGGAGCGGAGCAGAGCAGGAGGTTGCACGGACACTTTTTGAGCCTGAAAACAGGCAGATCTGAAGCCGCCACTATCCACTGGAATCCAGCCTGCTCCAGCAGCAGCAGGGCTGGAGTGCGGGAAAGTGTGAAATCAGATTAGGAGCTTGGCTCATGTGATGCCCCATGCCAATCGGCTGATTAAACTCAAAATGGAGGAGAGGGAGAGAGAGCAGAGCGGAGTCCTGAAGACGAACAACAGGATGAGGAGTAGCGCGTGGACGTCTCTCTCCAAGGACAGTGATTCAAAAAGAAGAAAGGGGAGCATAGAGGTGGAAATGTAAAGATCTGGTCCCTCGTGAATAGAAAACAAAAAGAGACCAGGATCAGCAGTTCAGGACGACACGATCACAACGATCAGGAGTGTGGTACTCACAGCTGTCAGACTGGAAATCAGGGACAAACTGTTCGTCATCAGGCACCTGGGCTGTGAGGAGACAGGAGAATGGACAGGACAAATCAAAAACTTGCTCCTCTGAAAGTGAGCAGAAGCCAAACAGGTTGTGGTCAGCGGTTTGTAACGCGAAGGACTTTGCTCTTCTTGCTCTAACTGAAGAAATAGCGATGTTAATCTTCCACCTTAAAACCTGACCGACTTCGTGTTCACCTTTCAGAAACAAAGCTCTGAGATATAAACACAAGACGGAAGGTTCCTTAAAGTGAAAACTGTCTAGAAATGAATGTTTTGTAGAATAAATAGAAACCCACCCTCTGCGATCCAGATCTCCTGCAGCTGGCTGAGGTCTTGGAAGAGTTCTGGAAAATGGAAAGTAGGAAAAAAAAAGATATTACATTATTGAGATTCCACCACAAACGAAAACCTGTCGATCGCGGGGACGAGCGTCACCGAGGACGTTACCTTCCGTGTCCTGGGCGAGTTCTGTGTCCACAAACTTCCTCTTCCTGTCGCTCAGAGGCCTGCCGTGAGACGGTCCGTCCACATGAGACTTGTGCTGCTGGGAGAAGATGGAGGACAAGTCAGAACATCAGCAGACAGAGGCAGCGACCAGTGAGGCCACCACCTTCTATCCTGCAGAGCCACTGGTCAACAGTGTGAGGACATGATGCCGCTTGGCGTGTGTCCACTTACGCTGGGTGGGACCATAAATGGGACCTGCTGGTCATAGAATCCGTCCATGTTATCTGGTCGATTGAGGGGGGGGCTTCAGTATTGGGGGGAGGGGGAGGTGTTCGCTTTAAAGCGACAGCGCCTGCGTCACTTTGCGGGTCACTGGAAAACAAGGTGGAGGAAACCAAATCATTTTCATGCCGAGGGAAAGTTGGGACGAGCAGTCTGAAACACACACAAGAAGTAGTTTTTTTTTTTGCTAAAACTGTGCATTTGTATGTGGTGTATTTAACTGGGCTCCACTGCTTGATGCAGCAGCACAACCGGACCAGTGCTTCACCGAGGCCACCATCTTCCTGTGGCCATTTATTTAAGCAACAAACTGCTCTTTGAAGTGAGCGGGGGGAGGGGCACAGCACAACATAAACACACACACGGTCATTACGAAACACATGTGATACATTTATATAAGCTACACTCGCTGTAATCAGCCACTTCCCACAATGCAAAGCCTCCCAAACAAGATAGAAAGCAAACTCATAGAGCTGATTAGTGTCTTAACCGGGCTGGCGAGAACAACCGGTGTCACGGTTACAGTCAGCCCCTCCGTTAGGCTGAGGAATCTAAAAGACAAAGTTAAAGGAGCACAGAAGCGAGCGGAGCTGGCTCCTCAGTGATATGACTCACTGCTTCATCTCCGTTAATAGATGACGAATACAGAGTGACTGCAGGGCAATAATTACAGGAGCCGAGCCAGCGCCTGGACCTGGAGCTGTATTTATAATGCACGGTAATCTAAAGTAGAAAGTTATCATTGACCCTTTAATTGGCTCGATTCGCTGACCTACTATTCACTCTGGAAGTTAGGACGAGGTGTGTGTGTGTGTGGGGGGGGGGGGGTTGTTTTTGAAAGGGGGGGGGGGTGGTTGTATCTGCAAGATGGAGGTTTGACTCCTTTTTTGAAGAATTACACAATTACTAATTGTGTTGATCATCTTTAAGACAAATTCTGTTTCTCAATTCTGCATTTGAATTAGGAAAGGAATTTAAGATAAAAAGCTTCTTTAATTCAATTACTATTATAAAGGAGCAGCTAAAAGAACATTCTAATAACACTGCATGTTGATTATTGATTTATACTTTAACTATGATGGTATATTACTTCTTCAAATGTTTATTATTTTGTGAGAAAGAAGCAGATTGAAACACTGGATAATTCAGTTTTAAACATGCTATACAAATAAGGATTATTAAAACTATTTTCAAAGTTTTGAATTATATTATTTCAGTTGCTTGACTTTCTCTTTAATCAAAAGTGATGTATAATTATGTTATTATAAGTAATAGTTTAATATATATATGTGTGTGTGTAATGTAATATAGATACAATGTTTACATTTTAGAAAACTAAACAAAAACTATTTAATCGTTACACGGACTCAAAAGGTTCAAAGTCAAACTGCGCAACTTTTCAACTTAATGCGCAAAATCCAAGTATTCGTGAAAGTTTTTATTTTAAAGGGGAGAAAAAACCCCCCCCCGATTAAAAAAAAAAAAAAAAAAAAAAAAAAAAAAAAAAATCAGAGTCCTGAACGCGCAACAACCACGCACATAAATCAACACGCGCACAGCAGCACACGCACGCACACTGAACGCACTGTTATGTATTTAACGCGAACAGAGGCTGGACCTTTGGAATGGTCGCGAAAGTAAAACATCTTTAAATAAAATGGCGTTGCGTTAAAGCGCGTTAGAGGAAAAAAACACATCCGCGGCTCCGTGAAAACTAGTTCCCCACAGCGGCAGCTTACCTTGGGATGCGTGTCCACGTCCTCTGCGTCCAAAAAAGATGCGTTAGAAATATCCAAGCGCACGAAATGATGATTAAAAACCGTCGCGCACTAACACGCAGATTCACGCGCAGCTGCTGCTCCGTCGACGCGCAGAAGTTGACTGAGCTTTTTTCTCAATGGTTCGCTCGCTTCTTTCCCCGGGGCTCCGGCGGTGCGCAGGCTCGTGCTCTGATTAGCCGGCCGGACGCGTCCGTCAAGGGAGCAGCCAATGGCGTCCCCGGGAGTCGGGACTGGCGCTCGGGGGGCGGTTCGGCCAATCACAGCGCGGCAGGGGCAGATATTTATGAATGGCTGGATTTCATTCACACCGCCCTCCCCCTCGCGTTGCTCTTAAAGGGCCAGCTGCTGGAAATGTACTGGGGGCGATACTGTAGCTGTAACGTTACTGTAACTGTCGACAGGTCAATACATTTACCGTACAGAGTAATCAACTACTCTCTTAAATACGTGTATCTGACTGATTTATTTATTTGTGTAGTTTACTCCACTTTCAGAGAGAAAACATAAATTGTATGTTCTGATTCTCATGGCATTACATTTATTTCACATTGTATTTTTACTGTACAAATACTAAACATGATCTGACGCTGGGAATGACATCACACCTGAATGATAGAGAGCTGATAGAGATGTTTATGTTGGCCCGCTCAACCATTGTTCTGTTCATCACACGCTATCTGAGTGGGTTAATTGGAACATCATGGATGTGTGTGGTGAAGGAAGTGCAGATGACGAGGGGACTGTTCAACACGTTGACCCGCATTAACGATATCTGGGCAGAAGAAAGAAGAAAATGAGCTTCAGACCGTTGGCTCTGGATGAAGGTGATCAACCTGAGTGATCAACCTGAGTGATCAGCCGACCTTTCACCTGGGTTATAATCCTGTTTCTCCTGTTTTCATACGGTGTGATAAAAATACCATTCATCATGTACTTTATATTATACTGTATATAAACCCAGTTCATATTATTATTATTACTATTATTATTATTTGTTTAACATATTTATTGTTAATAACATTAATAATAATAATAATAATAGAAGTTGCTGACAAAGCTCTTTTAAAAATACTCCATACTACACAGGTGGAAAAAAAACAGACTGGCCAAAAAATGAAATAAAAACGTATAATATACATCTTAATTTTGACTTCTGTCCTTGTTTGCTTTGATTCGTCAAGTGAACAATAACAACAATAAAGTGTTAGAAGAATGATTTCAATGCTGGACATTAGTCATGACATAATATTTATATATATTCTGCAGTGTCGTATGAGTCACTGAAGTAAGTGATCAGGAGGCTGGAGCAGTGAAATCTGCTGATCAAGAATGAACTGTTTGGATTTTATTGAGAGCGCGACCACATTTTACGGCACGCGCTCTAAATAAAGGAACACAGCTGCTGTGCTGTTCATCTTATTAAACACTTTGTGACAAAGTGTCGCAGAGATTTTTTAAAAAACTAAATGTTCTAAATGTTGGAGGTGGATCTAAAACTGACCTAATGTGCAATAAAAATATACCACGCGTCAACATCCTGTTTTCTCACATGTGTGGAGCAGCGGCTGTTGAGGGCCAGAGGTTAAAGGTCATTACTAAATAACCTTGGCCATTATCACCTGCAGCCACCAAACTGGGAATCTCCCATGTAAACTGGACATCACTGCAGACGTCACTGGGAGTTTAAAGCGAACTCCAGCAGCTGGTATAAAAACTATAATCCCCGACAAATCCCCGCAGCCACGATGCAGAGATTATGAGCCTGCTGGCAGGGCAATAATAGTAAGAACAGACGAGCGCACATCGAGCCGTACCATCGGATACGCGGCTATGTTTGCTGGCCGTCTCTGAGGTCTAAGGCCAAAGGCAAACAGATTGTCTTTCACCGCACGGCCTCTGCTCAGAGAGCTATCTCTGAGGAGTGCGGAGGTGAGACTGTGCAAAAATACCCACTGTCAAATTTAATTGTCTGTGTGTGTGAAGCATTAAATAGCAGAGGACATCTCTCAGTCGGACTATTTCTAAAGCTGCAGCCTGAAGGCCCCACGCTGCAGCGCTCAGTTCGTGCGGATGTGGTGGGTGGTCATTTGGAGGCGTGCGGAGAGCGAGCACATTGCGTTGCTGTTCTCGCGCTTTCCTGAAATAAATGTGCCATATGCAGAGAGCGACACGCTGCTTGTGTACGTACACCTCCTCTCCCTCTCCGGGTGACCGTGGGTGTGAAGGTGGAGCAAGGTTTAAGTCGCCAACGTCCTGTTCCCTCGAAGACGACCGCTGTAGGTTAGTGTGACACTGATGTCGGCGGGGTCGCCTGCTGAGAGCGACGGGGGCTGATCCTGGGGCTGAGAGTGTTTCACCGAAGGAAGATGAAATTTTACTCTGTCAACACATTGTTTACGCGAGTACTAGTGTGTAAAAGTTTCCCTCTGAAAGTCGTTTCTCAATTAATGGAACAGGACAAATAATCAAGTCCTTTTAGTCAAACCCTTCAGATTCTTCTTGTTTGTGAAAACTCCAGATTTTTCCTTCCTCATTAAAACTCTAAGAATGTTCCTCTGGTCGATGTCTGGAATCTTTTTTTATCTACAAACACTTCCTGTACACCATTATATTACAGTATCTTTTCACACAGTACAACCTCCTGCACTCACGTGATTTAATCACAGACTCCAGTGGGTTAAATATAAAGTCCTGAAGTACTAGCATCAATGAAACTTAAAGTTCCTAAAGTAAAAGTATTAACTCCATTTCCTTTTATTACTGGACCGTAATTATTGATGCGTTAAACTTTAATGTTGCAGCTGCTAAAGGTGGAGTTCATTTGAACAGCTTAGTTTTTACTGCTGGTGGCTCGAGCGCTTCTCTGTGAGCATCAATCAAACCTGCGTTTAACCTGAAACGAACAAACGTTCTGTCTGTTGTTGAGCTGAATGGATCCGTCTGAGATGCTCCAGTGACTCAGAGCTTCAGGGCGAGACGCTGAACACACTCCGTTTTGTCTCTGAACCTTAAACTTTTCCACCGACCTGAGTGGAAAGCAGAGAAACTCCCCATCAGCAGGTTCCAGGAGCAAAGCAGCTCCCATCAGTGAACGTGACCTGCAGCCGCGGTGGCGAGGAGCCCAGCGTCTTGGGCCGTCTGACCCCGCACATTTCACCAAGAGTTCAAAATGGGAAGCGGCGCCTCGGGGCGCAGGATGCTCTCGCCAGGCTGCAAGATGTGACTTGCCGGCTATTAATAGCACTTTGGGAGATAATTCCTGCCTTGTTATCTGAGCAGCTGGACGCTGCCAGGGGCAGAGTCTTCTGAGGCTCCCAGTTGTATAACCAGGCTTTTCCTTTATTACCGTTCCCTCTCTTCTTCATTCAACCTCCTCCTCCTCCTCCTCCTTTCACGTCTTCTTTCATTTTCACGGCACCTCGTGTCCTCCTCAGACACGTCGTGCCTCTGCAGGTTCTGGGCCACGAATGAAAGTGTGCTAATAAGGGAGAAATCTAAAGTGTTGGAATAATGGAAAAGATTGTTTTAATTTTAATGACTTCTCTGTAGCACATGTCAAGAGACACAGACAAAGGCTGTTCATTGCGTAACGTCTCCCTGCTGGTGGCTGCGCATGGAAAGCCGGAGGGAGAGCAAAGTCTTCTGGGAACTGTTGACGTCCATATGAAATCTGATTGTGACTCTGCCCGGCGGTTTCCTTCGAGGAGCTTCTTTGACTTAATTTGAAGCGGATCCAGAGAAACAGGCGGATCCAGGAATTTCCTTTCATTTTCTTTATCGTGCTGAAACAGATTTGTTTATTTCTATCAACACAGGATTCTTTTCGTGTTAACGGTCAAACCGCCTCCAGCCCCCCAGTCCATCACAGGTCTGACGTCCAGAGCAGACCTACCACTAATTCAGTCTGCGTGTCCCTGAGCTGCGGAGACAGAAATCAATCAGCAGAGGACAAGCATGTTGTCCAACATGTGATCAATAGATAGATAAAAACAATTTATGGAACTTTGTGTAGCCGTGTTCCACTCCACCAGCTCTATACTGGGTTGCTCTGCAGAGGCGCGATGTAGCGTGAAGTGATTGATAATGTTAAAGAAAACAACAGGGACACAGTTCGTATTCGAGCTCTTGTGTTTATTTGGTAAAATGTCCATCTGCTAACAGACAGTGAGGGGACGTAGAGACAGACACGGGGCAGAGGCGGGGCTATTGATCCCTCAGCCTCCTCCATCCAATCAGCTCCTGGACATCACAGTGGGGACAGGCTGCCCTTGACCCACCACCACCGGCCTCACCCTGAGGGGGGGAGTGCAGAGGACTGAGAAATGATTGGACGACCTGTCCTCTCGTTCACACACAGCAGAGGACTCCTCTTTGATGATTTTATGTCCATGTGGAACAACGGCCCAGCTCATCTGGGCCTCTGATGTCACTCAGTGGCAGTAATCAGTCCCAGGACGAGGACGGGATCGTCGTCAGAGGTGGGACAGAGGGTGGGGGGGAGGGGCACATTGGGGAAGCAGATGGACATATTTTCCATCTTGATGTCTGAATGTGCTGCTCACATGAACTGTTCAACAGTGATATGTCTGACGTAAAGAGGTTGGACGTTTGAGACGTCTGGAGACAGGAACTCTGGAAAATGTGCAGAGACTTGAGACACTCTGGACATTTTCTGGAGATTCTCTGAGGACTCTCTCTCTGGACACCTCACCTCCCAGAAAGTTGAGCTCTGTGGCAGGAGATCTCGTCAGTCCGTCTCCATGGAGACGCTGAAGGGACAGTCCTACTTTGTGAAGTGTTGACGGAATCAGCTGCGTCTTTGATCTGATCGTTTTCATCAGCATGAAAATCGAAATGATTGTTGTGTAACTGTGAGCTCAGGCTGGATCCATTCATCCGTCCAGGTCATCGATTCGTTTAAAGGACATGAGACACAAGCTGGGACACAATGGGACACTGACTGACTGTGTGTGCGTGTGTGTGTGTGTGTGGTAATTCTACTTTCTTCTTTAAACACAACAATCTCTTCTGCCTATTGTCTTAAACATGCTGATCCCCCCCCCTTCAAAATAAAAGCACAACAAAGAAACGTGATCAGATAGGTGGAGTTTAAAGTTTCAGAGAAGACCCACACTCTGTTTGTTCGCTCCCCGTTTGTTTCAGCAGGCATGCGGTGATGTAAGTTAACTCCAGATAAAATATTATAAACAAATATATACACTCGCTAATATAGACCAGTCTAAAACCATTCGTCCAATAACTGTGGAGGTACTGTAAACATGCACTCTGTCATCCCGGGGTCTCTGGACGCCCCCGGGCCCCACCAGGAGATCTGGAGACAGAAGGAAGATTCAGTTCACGTGTCTCTAGACCCGCCCTGAACCAGAACTGTGTCTCCACGGAGCCCGGGTGAGAGAGGATCCCCTCAGGGCGACTTAAAGGGATCAGGGTGTCGAGGCATCGCAGCCCCACCCTGCGTATCCGGAGGTTTGGTTTGTCCCGTCAGAGCGTCTCACCCCGTCTCACCCCGTCTCTGCCCTGCAACAGCACCACGTACGATCCAAACAGGGCGACAGTTTTCCACAAACGTCAGACTCACGGTTTCTACTGAACTTCATCTTGTCGTCAGGATTATTGCTGTCAATGAAATAGAGTCAACAAAAGTTTGAGGGATAAATTGTTTGTTAGGAAAGATTCTGAATTTTACTAAATAAGATTCTGTCTCACTGGGACACAGCCAGTTATCATGTGACCACCTGTTCAAACATGAAGGATCAATCACACATGGTCATGGGACATTTTGAAACCCAACAGAGGAAAAGACGACTCCGTGAAGACGCCTCAGTGAATCGGAACTCCGGAGGTGAGCGTCTCTGACAGATCTGAACCTCTCTGATCTATCCACATTGATATTAATGATATTATTATAAAAACACAACTGTAAGCTACATCTACTCCCAGAAATATACATATACTCTGCCTGCACACTTAAGAATATACTCTGCCAGGTCTGAGGATACATTCTTTAGAGAACACTGGAGTCGACAGTGAGATGGAGCCTCCATCCCTCACGTTTTTGGTCCGTTTCCTTGGTTACACCTCGTCTTTATTTGGTTGACGGACGAATCAAACGATGGCGTTAAAGCCGCCCGCCGCCCTCCGGCAGGGGCGGGCTCTGGGATTTACACTGTGACAGCACACTTGACATTGTGACTCGGTGTCTGACACGGTAATTAGGCGTTGGGTTTCGCTGGAGGAGAGAGGTAAATTTAGTTCCCCCTGTCAGTGCTGCGGTAAATAAAAACCGGGGGGGCCCTGCTCGTGTACCCTTGATGGGATTTATTTCAGTCCCTGACCCACTGGACACCGCTCCAACCCCCCGCCCCACTTTCAATCTCCACCCGGGGTCAATTTAAGAAGCGATAACTGGACAGGCACTTCCTCCGCCTGAAGTCTGAACCCAGATCAGCTGCCGAGGCTGTAAATGTTGTTTAAAGGGACTTTTATTTTGTAGGCCAGTGACGCTGAGGGGCTTTAACCATCCCTGCATGTTTCCAGGCCACTGTTACGCCCCAGTGCCATCAACCCACAAACAAACGAGTCAATAATGGATGAGGCTCTGCTCCTCCTCCTCCTCCTCCTCCTCTGGGCTGTACCGTGTCATCAGTCCCTGAGCGAGCGCTCTTACAAGAATCCACTCGTCCATTATTCATACAGGTGTTTTTAACCCGGAGCCGGCTCTTACTCTACGCACTCACCGGCCTTGTAAACATCCACGTCTGCTCTCATTAAACCTCTGTGTCCTCGTAGTGTTTCTGGAGCGCATCGGACTACCTGCTCCTTCGCGCTCATCCCCCCTCGCCTTCCTGTGGTCCAGGGAGGGAGGGGTGTGGGGGGGAGTCCCAGCAGCCTGAGTCTTGTCCAACAGGCAGTACAGTACTGATGTATGGCTGATTTTGGGGCGGGGTCGGGGGGATGGTTACACAGGAATAGGTCGGTTGCGTGTGTTTCAGTCACCGCGAGCTCCTTTGGGAATGAATCGTCGTTAGGTGTCCAGACTTTGGGAATGTTCCACACCAATGTTATTACAACTCCCAATTATTCGTCTGATGTGTGTGTTTGTGCGCGTGTGTTTCATAAAGTGTGTGTTTTGCCGTGCGCCTAGTCACGGCTCCGGTTGCATTTCTTAAAGAAAAAGAACGGCGTCTTCTGCGGCGGGCCCAGCAGAATGGGGACCTGGTTCTTGTGCGTGATCCTGATCTGTAAGAATCAGAGCAGAGCGATGACAGTCACACAGAGCTCAGTCATCACTTCCTGGCTTCTCACACGTTATAAAACCAGTCACTGCGACCTTGTACATAACACAAGTGAAGAGCACCGCATCGTCCGCCTCCGTGAGGCTCGCTCTGACAAAATGAAAAATGGTTCAAAAGGCTTTGAGGACGGATAAATAACAGTGGATTTTAAAGACTGCAGCTGGGCTGAGATATCTGACGGCATGACGGTGTAGGAGGTTGAAGCTGGGGGAGTGCAGAGGAGGGAGAAGAACAAAAGAGCAGGGGAACAAGCCAAGACAGGATGAAAGCCGAGAGAAGCCGAGTCCGACTCTCTGCTGTCAGATGTTCAGGGGTTCGAGGATGACATGAAGCCGGAATATCTCATCCATGTTAGTGGACGGGCCAGGCACCAAAATCGCCAACTCGGCACGGAGCCGTGAAACGTCAGTATTCTGATAGCAGACGACTCGCTCGGCAGCTGTTTTCGACCGTATCACGGTGGTCATGATAACCCCGCCCCCCGCCTCCTGATAGAGTTGGTGCTTCGCTCTGGTTGGTGCCTGCAAAGCACTGTTTTTTAGCACCTGGATCCAGTTCTTTGTTCGTGGAAACAGAAAGAACCGGTTCCAAACGAAGCACTAACTCAGAACTAGCACTAGCAGCAGCTCGATGGAGAAGCCCCAACTGTCAGTATTAACGTGTCAGTGACGGTTTTAGGCTCACCGTGCAGGGGGGCTGCATCCAGGGCTCGCCATCAATCTGCATAGGCAGCCGCCGGGACGTCCTGCAGAGGGAGAGAGGGTGGGGGGGGGTGGGGGTTGTGAAGGTCAGATCACACACACCTCGGAGGCACGAGAGGCCTGTTCACACTGTCCCAGGACAGGGTCACACACTGCACCCTTTGTTCCCACGAAGACAGCCATTCCCAGACAACCCCCCCACCGCCCCCAACCTAAACTCACAGAGCCACTGTACACACACACACACACACACACACACACACACACACTCACAGAGTCAGAGTTGGTTTAAGACTTCCATGCGCGGCTCTCAGCTACAGAAACACTGCACGGGAGAATGGCTGTGATGAATGCTCTCTCAGTTTGGGGGGAGCAAAATATGAGGATTTAAACATGGTCTCTTCAGCTCGGTGAGCGACACAGTCAGAGTCTAACGAATCAAGGATCTTAGAAAAACACCGGAATTCATTTACTGACTCCTGGACCCAACTCTGTGACTCAGTCTGCTGCAGTCACTGAAGCTGGGATCTATAATTGAAGAGCTCCATGCATGTTATCGTCGGGGTCCTGCTGGGACCGCGGCCCTCAGACGCACAAAAACACTCAGAAGGAAATACATTTTTGATCACGCATGGAGCAGAGGGGGATTCCTTTTGCTCTGACTGGTCTGACCTGATGATGACGCTGGAACACTGGGCCAGTCTGCGTCCGGCGCTCTTCAGCCCCGTGTAGATCTGCCCCATCTCGATGGCCCCCTCCAGGCCGACCACCTCCAGCAGCTGGTCGCTGAAGTCTGGGCAGAGAAGGTTCCACAGAGTTAGCGTGTGAGACAGAGAGACAGAAAGTTATCAGATGGTTCACCGTCATAACACAAAGCGATGGAGAACAGCTCTTGAACATCAGGGTCAGCTGTCGCAGTCATTTCAAATGCTACTTTAATATTTACCTCACTGAACTCTGCCATGTTTATACCTTTAACATTTCAGCTCACCAGTTAAATCATGCGTTTGTGGTTGGCCCCTGAAACTTCACAGGTTTTTATGAATGCGCTGTGAAATGATTTGTGGATTCGGAGAATCGTCTTCACGGCCGGGTGATCATTTGTGAGGCGCTGCAGCAAACGTGTCTGCGGCAATAAAGCCGGCTAATTAACCTCAGCCTGAGACGAGCTTTTATTTTGACAGCAAGGTTTTTTATGCTTTTATTCGTGTTTCCTCTGATAGATTATCAAATGTTTCTTTGTCGATGGTTGTTTTATTCCTAATCACATGTTCCAGCCGTCTGCCACAGGAAGACTCGGGTTCAGAGGAAGTCAAGGAAAACAAAGGAATGCAAATGATGTGACAGGTGACGAACAGTTTCTGATGCATTAACTCGCAGATGAACTCGGGGTCATCAGGTGACTCTGACGCCTCAGGGGTCAAACCCTGTCTCCTTCCGGTGAACCTGTCTTTATTCCTTCTTCTGCTGTGTGTGTGTGTGTGTGTGTCTGTTAATTCCTCTTTTTATCTGTGGTAAGAATAAATAAATGAAGAAGCGGCTGTCAGGTGCCCGGCGACAAAGACGATGAAGGTTTCTAAAAGAACGATTTCGCCGCTGCCGAGTCACTGGAGCTGTTTAATATTTCAGATGACAATTCAAAGGGAAAACGTCAGAGCAGGAACAAACATTTTAAAATGACTCAAAGTGTTCACTTCACTTGTGTCTGTCCCCGTGAGCCTGAAACGCCGCACGGCAAAAATCTCACAACAGGAACGAAATGAAACTTTCTCTCTGCTCAGGGACACGGAAATAAATACGTCCAACATGTTAAAGTCATGCATGTTTTTAACGCATGACGCATAGCTCAGTTTATTGTAATCTTTACTTCATCAGCAGGTCCATTAGAAAAGCGGCATGTTTTTAAATCTGATGTTTCAAAGCTCTGGACTGTTTATTTTAAAAGCTGTGTAATTAATTCACATCGGATTCCAAGAAGGACAGAATTCCCAGAAGATAATAAAGACTTGATCCCAGTGTCCCCACAGTCCACTTGAAATCCCGATCACATGACCCCGAGCCTGAGCCGCACAGGCAGCGGCTGCTCGCCATATGCACATCTGTGTCTGCACAGCTTTCCAGGAAATCGTCATAACAGGATTGGGCAGCAATTAAGAAGAATCTGAAACAGTTTGGGGGGGGGGGGGGGGGGGGGGGGGGGGGGGGGGGGGGGGGGGGCAATGAGCGACCGACACAATGGAGCTGACACATGACAGATGGGCATTAGAGGCAGAGCTGATGTAAAGATGGAGGCCGTCTGTCCTCCTCTGAAGAGCAGCACGTTTATTTTAGGTGTTCTGTGTATTTGGGGATTTTAATACGTTCAGTCTGCGAAGGCCTCTCATGTTGAACTATCAAGTATATAACCCCCCCCCTCCTTCACGCTCCCACTTCCTCCAGCTCCAAATATGGTCATGGCGTCCTGCCTGTGTCCCCGAGTGGGAGCCTGATGGCGGAGTAGCCCACTGTGCCACTTCTCACCTCACCGACCAATCCCGCCTCATCAGATCCCTGCGCTTTGGACTCTCAGGCAACCGGCACCGTTACTTCTCGCTGAGGTAGAGCTAAGAATAGAGCAGGACAGCCTCTTACATAACGCGGCCGCGCGGCATTCTGGGATGGGATGGCATTGCTTCGCCAAGCGGAGCCGTTAACTCTGCCGCACCAGCCTCTATGCTGCTGTGCAGGGAGACTTTTTATTATCTGTGTTCTATATCATAGAGCCGTTTCAGATTATATTAACATCTGAGGGGCAGGATGTGTAATATGTTTACAGAGCACTTTTCAAAATAAAACAGATGCATATAGATATATATATTGTTTTATGAACTGACGTATGTCCGTTCCTTTATCTGTGTTCTGGTTTGATTTAAGCATCAAACATAACTTTGTTTCTGTAAATGTCTTTGGTCCGTCTCTGCTGTGTGTTCAGTGTTTCAATGTTCGTTCTCCAGAAAAAGTCACTTGCAAAGAAATCCACGATCAGTTGATGTATGTTGGAAATAAAAATAATGAACCTACAGTGGCTGCGTGGGAACAACTCACCACAGTTTTGACAATCAATCTGGAAAAATGAGACCTTCAAATACGGAGATTTTCTTTAAACTGGGAGGTTTGAATGAAAAAATATGTTTCAGCGATTCTTCTAAGGCTTTGACTCTTATCGCCAAAAGCTTTCACATTTCCTTGTTTTCCAAGCTGATGATGATGCAACGTGTGTGGTCCCTGGTTTTCCCTGGAGATCATCACCATGTTGCAGGATTATGTCAAAACTGATCAATAGTTTAACACCAAACCCAGAGGTTGTGGTCAATGTCCAGAGGAGCAGCTGACTCAGTTCATTATTCTAACAGGACATTGTCCCTTCACTCTGGGACTCTGGTCCTGTAATTACTACATCATGCAGGATAAACTACACTAAATAAAGTTGTTCATGTCACACTGCCACCTCCACAGCGCTGCAGAATAAACGATAATATTTGACAGGAACAAAAGTGCGTCTTGGCTTTTTCTTTACGTTCTAAATCCAGAGATGAGTTATTTATAAAAACCTTCAATTAGAAACTGAAAGACGAATTATATATCCCAGAGGAAAAGCTGCAGCTTTCATTGTGCACCAGCTCGTGGTGTCGGGCTATAATTACCAGCAGGCATATTTGTGCATCCTTCCTCCACCCACTCCCCCTCCCTCCCCCCCGAACGCCGGCCTGTTATTGTCACCGGGGGGTAAGTGTCATGGCAGATGGTCAAGAGGAACTGCAGCTTCACCTCGCCAGCCCTGACGGAGGTACAGGTATGGGGGAGAGCACTTGGCCGTTTGACAAAGAACATTATGCTACTATGATGGAGGAGGAGAGTAAACACGCCACATGCATGCTCGGGCTACAGATTCTGTCCGTGTTCCACTCTGGAGCAGAGAACCCTGGGAAAGAACACTCATAGTTTTTAATGATGATTAAAGAAAAACGCCTGCGTCATCGTTTCCACTCCCATCGCGCTGAAAGTGAGTGGCCTCTTAACGAGCTGCCATTCATTAACTCCGGGTAAATGTATGACTGGAAGCTCGTCCACTCTGCCAGCGTCCACCCAGACCTACTTCCAGAGGAAGAGGAGGAGGAGGAAGAGGGGGAGGCGAATCTAAATAATTCCAGTCAGCTGTTTCTGTTGTGTGTGAAGAAAACAATATGTAGACTGGTAGTGTGATCCGTCTAAAAATAGCCTCCGTCTTGATGTGTCACAGCTTGTTGTTGGGGGTGGTGGTGCCAGGGTGAGGTGAGGGGAGGGTGGACAGTGTGGGAGAAGACAGAAGTCAGTCCTCCCAGTGTTACAAAACTTAAATAGAACTTTACTCCTCATTTACCATCAGGGCCAGTAAAGAGCAGACGAACCACTGACGGCGCTCCCACACCACCCAGTCAGAACTGCTAACGACACCATGCTCAGAAACAATCAAACCAACAAAAAGCAAGTAAAAAACCTCCTCAACCGATCCGATTGCAGTGAGTGAGACAAATGATCATTTAAGAGCTCTGAGCTTTGGATCGTGTCCCATGAACTAACATGGAGGAGGTGGGGTTTATGAGCTAGTAGCCGTTACATCATCCGTCAACATCCACGGTGTATCAACTGAGGCCAGGATTTTTCCCACAAGAGGAATTTGTTTGCATCAGAAAATAGAACATGAATAAAATGCTGTCTCCGTCCCTGGTCTCAGTCCCCGGAGCACTTTGAGCCACATCCACTTTATTTCTGTGCATCCTTTCCTTCCACCGGAGGAGGCGGAGGAAATCTGATCCAGGAGCAGGGAGGCGATAACCGAGGGAGGGGGTCGATGGCAGATAAAAGTTGAGGAGGAGGAGCAGGGCGACACCGGGGCCTTCGCTCATCAGTCCTGTCAGCGCCCTCTTCCCCTCGCTCCTCTGCACCTCTGACTCCACCCGGGCCGGTACAACTGGAACCCCTCAGCCTAATTACCCACTTCAAGATTTCGTTTTGTCCCATTTAGCGAATGCAATTTACACCATGACGTCAGAGCAGCAGGCACAGGGGGTGAGTCAGGGAGCGCGTTAGAAAACAAGGTTTTCACTGACAGGAAATCAGCCTCAGAATTTTAATCTCAAGTATTTAGCCTGCTGTTTTTGGACCTTGTTTTCCAGTTTTGTTTCCTCTCTGTGAAGCATTTTAACTTGACCATGAATATGAGTTAATTTGCTGACACACAACATCACTTTACTTGCACGGCCCACGTTCACAAGTCGTCTCCCGGCTGAAGGAGGCGCAGCGCTCCTCGGCGCTGTCGCGTCAGAAAGCAGGTATCAGCGAACCGCAGCAGCACGAGTGATTGTGTTAGAGTCTCGAGTCAAACTGGACTGTCTCTGCGTGTCAGCTGTCGTTTGTGTCCATGCAGAACACAAACCAGAGCAGGGACGCAGTGAGTCACTGAAGCTCCAGCGCTGAGGTCACCAGCGCCCCGGGCCTCCTTCACTCTCTCTGGGTAAACCTGGCTGATTGCATTATCTGCTTCAAATGGATTTAAAAGCTTTAGTTCATTGTGCCAGAGAACCAAACTGCCACAAACAATTAGCTGTGTGATAAACATGCGCACACACACACAGAGCTGCATACCTAGAGCAGAGTCTCCCTGAAACTGGAGCAACGTCTCCAGTCCTGTTTCTAAATAGCATTAGCAGGAGGAGCTAATTTAATCAGCGCTGAATCCAGAGGGACCAATGTTTGGAGAGAGATTCCACTACACACACACACACACACACACACGTTCAAACATGTGGAGTCACAAACAGATTCTATAGTTTGTGAAAGGATCTGAGTCAATTCGTTATTCTGAGGGATCGGACCGGTGAGGTTATTCAGCCTGGAGGAGATGTGAAGAGGAGTCACCTGAGGGCTAATGATCGAGCTGCAGCCCTTCATCAGAACCACAGTCACTGTTTCTTGTGGAATCATTTCTGTGCCTGCGTCTGCCTTCCCTCCAGCCTCAAACCCTGAGATCTCCATGGAAACAAGGTTTTGTTCAATCAGCACAGACGCACAAACCGAGAAAAAGACACAGAGGTCGCGTTGGAGTGAAGAAATCTCGGTGAGCGTAGAGAGGCGGTTATTTCACCGGATTCCTCATCCAGGTAAAACTAAAGAGTGAATTCAAGAGCTTCGATAGGAATAACTTCAACTTGATAATGTTAGTTTGACCGGGCAGGTAAGACCTGGAGACAGGTGAGAAGGAGCAGATACATTTTTCTGGGTAACCGTTTTTTCGAGAGCGGCGGCAAAGAAGTGACCTTTCCCAAGACAGGGAGCATGAACATCTCGTAAAATGTCCCCTCTGCTCAGATCAGACCTTCTCGATGTGGAAGGACTTTTATTATGGAGCAGCTGGGACAACGGGGGCGGAGCTGCAACGCTACATGACTTCACATCACGGCCGATGACATCACGGTTCAACAATAAACGGTGGCTAAACCTCCACGTTTGGCTTGTGCTTGCGTTCCTCTCTGGCTCGTTTGTAAACGCGCGAGCGGAAACGGGACCCGGCTCACCTTGCACGCAGAACTTGAGCTCCTTGGCGTCGGTGACGGTGCTGGACGCCATCCTCTCAGGAAGCTTCTTGCTCATGCGGTTGTAGTGCCTCCTCTTCTTCGTCTCGCCCCACAGGTGGGAGCCCCCGTGCATGCTGGGAATGTTGAGCACGGCGATGCCCTCCAGGGAGGTGTTGCTGAGGTCCAGGATGATCCCGTCACACTGCGCAGGGGACAGAGGACAGGAAGAGGGAGGAGTTATGGATGGGCAGAGGGTCGTTAAGTCGTGATTTACGCGTTGACGTGAGATGACACAGTTTGCGCCGCCGTTTGTTTACGAGTCGCAGATTTACTTTGTCCTGATGCATTAGCTGGGGAGAAGCCAAGTGCGCAGCTCTGTCTTTATTAACGGCCATAAAAATGCAGTTGGGCGCAGATATCTGCACATGGAGAATAAAAGGCGACAGATATAAAGGAACGCCATCTGTCGCTCCTGGCTCGGCTCGGGGTTACGCTGCGTTCCTGCTCATCTGGATTCAACAAATCATTTAAATACTTCAACAACAACAACACATCACAGTGACTCACACACAAACACACACACACACACACACTGGAAGCAAGACGAGTGAAGAATAACACGCCACAAAAACAGTCGGAGTGCAGACGCAACACCATGTCTTCTCTAAAGCACACGTTCAGTGTTTATATAAACATCACTTTGTCCTCCACGCCACCGCTGGTACCAGTGACATCGGTATTAATGGGAGGAGCTTCTGCGAGAAGGTGAGGTGACACGTGCAAACGGAAGAAGCAGCAGAGCAGACGGTTTCACCTGGAGGACGATGACCTGTCTGAATTCAAACGTTTACTTTTCCAAACGTCGTCGCTCTTCAGGAGAAACGTCAAATAGAAATCCATGAGAAAGAGTTCAGACACGTTTGTGGAAAGACGAGAGGGACGGACAACTTTATACTTAAAGTTTTTATCTTGATGTTTGTATTAACAGCGTCTTGTAACTTTGGCTTTGTAAGATACTTTCCAAATGAAATGTACTTTGTTACCTGAAACCAGTTCACTGTACCAGCCTCAAATAAATAAAGACATAATGACTCTCTCTCCTCACATCGATGGAACTGGGTTCCACAGAGGGGTGTGCGTGTGTGTCTGCTCTTTCAGGGGACAGATTAAACAGAATGAGCCTTTAAGGAGCATTAATCTGATGAGGTGCTGTGAATAGAAACTGACGGTATCAAGTCTCAAACCTATTGATTCTGCGACATCTTTCAGAAACACAGCAAAGAATAACAACACCTGAAATCGTGTGAGAAGAGGAGAGGCAGCGAGGAGGAAACAGGAAGCGTCCAGGTGACGTTAACCGGTGACTCACCTCCACTTCGATGCACTCGTTCAGTTTCTTGCAGGTGGCAGAGATGGTCTCGGTGGTGCCGAACTCAAAGTACCACAGCTTGTTCTTCATTCTGAGGGACACAGAGGACACATGGCGGGTTACCACATGAAAACATGTCTATGTTCCACATGAGTGTCCTCAGCCTGCGGCCTGACTCGTATCGGCAGCAGCGGACACATAATGAAACTGTCCTGGAGTCATGAGGGCACAGAGATCAGAGCCGGAGCCTCCGAGTGAAAACAGTTTGATACCGGACCACTGAACCTTCACCTCACACGAGAGATACAGGGTGAAACGTGGCCGGTGGAGATGGAGAGTCCACTCGGTGATGTGTCCGGCACCGGCATGTGCGCGTGCTGCTGACAGTCACAACACGGCTATTGACACAACAGCTCTGTGTAGTGTGGGTGCACCGAGGACGCTTAAACACGACCTCCAGAAATGTACATTTTCCTTCCTTCTGTTTCCCACTGTTCACCCTTTGTACAATAAACAACAACAACAACAACAATGTCATTAAAAACAGTTTTTTCACTTTGAAGGTAAGTGAAAAGTCTTAAGCCGCTGAACCCGGCCTGCTTTTGATCCCTGCTAATTGTCCCTCGTCCTCCCTCCTCCACCTTAATTCCTCCCCTGAAACCTGCGCTGCTGTCAAATCAGGGGATTATGGGCATATTTGAGATCACAATTAGGAGCAGTTGCGATTCTCAACGAGCCGAGCTGCCTGACCTCATTAAGCCGCCTCCACTTGAGACGCTCTGTAAAATATGCAATTAACTCATGTTTCCTCCCTCTCGTATGAACACAGAGTGCAGCGGGGAGACTGAGCCTCCATAAGCCCTTCCAACAGTTATTCCCATGTTTCCTCACCAAGGCTAATGCGAGCAGGAACAGACGGGAACAAAACGCAGGAGGCCGGAGTCGGGTCTCGGCCCAAATCACAGCAAGGACATTTTTTGTGCCATTTTTAGCTGGCTAGGCTGAACCCCGGGGCTTTGACAAGTGACGGGATGGTAATGGGTTTAATACGCTCGGAACCCAGCAGACGTCGGACGGGATCGAAGGTGGCAGGGTCGGAGCTGCACCCGTCTCTGTTTGCTGCATCCAAATAACTCGTGCAACAGTGTGGAGGATTTTCTCAACGAGAGATTGCAAGGACCTCCACCAAACATCCAAATGTGCGTCAGTTTATCATCTAATGGTCGAGTTGACTCATCCTGCAGATCCTCGTGTGCAGTGACTTACACACGTTACTCCAGTTAGAACCTGGTATCTGATCTGGACACAGCATGTTGCTGTTGGAACACGGGTCAGGAGCTTCAGATACCCCTCCCCCACCCCACAGATAAGCATCTCCTTTAATCCCCAGAATGAGCAGTGACCTCCTGACCCATCAACTCCTTACCGCTCCTGCTTCAGACCCGGGGTGAAATCTGGAGGACACGTCAGTTAAAGATGATGTCCTGCTCAATCAGTGAATATTGACACTTTTATCCCTGGGGTTGTTGGTGGTTCCTCACGGTCGTCACCAAGTGTGACCACGTCCAAACACGACAAACAACTCATTTTAAAGAGGAAACAGCAGAGTATTTACTGGCTCTTCCTCGCAGAGGAGAGGCTTCAGTTTCCTGGGAGCAGCGAGACAAAGAGTAAACAGATCAACAGACAAAGAGCGCCACCTGCAAACCCCGCCTCCTGCCCCCGCCCACAGCAGAAAGGCTGAAGAGAATAAACAACAGTGGCTTCAGTGTTTTGGAAACAAAGGTCAAAAAGGTGCTGACATCTGATCTGTGCTAATCCAATCAGCTGATACATTCAGCGCCCGCCTCGTCGGACCCGACCAAGCTGCTTAATGGACACACTCAGAGTACTGGAGTACTTTAGACAGATATTCCTATGACTTTACTGTGTTGTTCTTTACCACCACAATAATGGGAAAAATGCATGTGAAAAAATATCCTGAGATAATTATTGTTTTTTAGTTTTAGGAAATCGATGAAGATAAATAAATGTGTCAGTGCCCTCTAGGGGATAAAGTGTGCAGGATTATTTCTAAAATAAACATTTCTGGATCTCATAGTTTTATAGTGTTGATAAATAATCCTGATACGACGCAGCTGAAATAATATGAATACTGTATCTATTGGGTCGCCTGTGCTGATGGTGAAATAATGATGGTTGTTTCAAACTGTTGGTTTAACATCTGATAACAGGTCTCATCGTGGTCGTGGAGGTTCATCGTTGCAGAAGCATGGCTGCAGACACGAGGACCGGATTTCTTCCACTGACTCGCTCTGTGATCGACACACAGTCACGCCATCATCCTCCAGGGCGGGAGTCATTGAAATGACCATTAGAAGCTGCTGGCGCTCCACAGGCCGAGGTGTGCGCAGGCACGCTCCGTCCTCACAGGCCCAGGGCGAGATGACGCTGGGGGATGGTGATGGTGGGAGGACGGTAGTGGCGAACCACCCCCCCACCATGTCAAAGGTGGACCATCCGTCCCCATGCTGAGCTGCTGTAACAGTGGACAGAGGCGTTTGCTGCCAAAACTTTAGTCAGACCACAATGCAACAGTCGCAGCTGTCCGTCAAGTGTCTGCCGCCCCGCGCCGTCACACATTTGACTGTTGGCGTTGCTCAGCGATGGGGCGGGCTCATGTTTGGAGAACACTGAGCTATCCGGGCCCCTGTTGATGCATCAGAGAGCCGGCCCCCGGAGAACAGAGGAATCTTTCTTCTGTCTTTCATCAGCTCTCCTCCTCCTGCCTGTGATGCTGGAGGAGACCTGAGGCCAGGGCTGGAGACTCTAGCATTCATTATGGAATTTCAAAGAGTAAACAACTCGTCTCTCTCCTCCTCCTCCTCTTGTTCTTCATCTGAATGTAGGACTCATTAACTGCAGAGCGAGGCAGCTGCACACATGTTGTTTAACGTCATGCCAACAACACGAAACACACACGTGCAACCGGCTAAGATGTTTATCTTCATGAAAGGTAGAGATGATGTGACGCAAGAAAAATGCAACCAATAGAAAAACAGATATATTGGAAATAATCTAATTGATTCGATTTTAACAAATGGCCATTGTCTGCATGTCGCTGGTCTCAGACCGGTGCTGACATCCAGACGTTTTCCTGCAGCTGACTGTGAGAAAGACTCTTTTTGTCCGGACCCAGTTTAGATGTGAAAACACAGTCCCAGTTAAACTTCATGTGATGTATTGATGTATTGATCCCACCAGCTTTTGTCCTGTGACCTGTGAGTTTCCAGATTAAAGTGCGAGGTCACCGGTTGCTTTCTAGGGTTCTTGTTAGCTAATGGTGTCCAGACATGTGAATCTGTGACACGTCCCCATCACCTCGTGTCCCTCGCCCAGTTACCTGCTGTTGAACTTCTCTGGGTGTTTTTCCCGCATCAGATGAAAGCGATGAGCGATGGAGGCGTCCTGTGGGAGAGAGGAGACGAGACAGCGTTAACCTGGAGGACGCCGCCTCACCTTCACCTTGGAGACCGGAGGACAAAGATTTGGACTTTCCTGAATACAGTACTAAGACATGGCCCACAAAGCTAATTCCACCTTAGAATATGTGAATCCCTCAGACCTATGCTGGTTTCTCTGCATTAGCGTAACTTGGTGAACAGAGCACCATCACTCCTCCGTCAGCTGAACCGTCCTCCTTTAGCTCCTCCACACTCATTAGCAGGTTTTGACTTTTCTCTCATCTCTCAATTAGATTTCTGACAGAGGACGTTTCCAGCTGGAGGCTCCGGCGTGTGTTTTTATAGCCTCTCCTCCCGCTCCTCACTTCAATTAGCTTCATCCTCAGATCATCAGGCAGCTGCTCGAGACCCAGCTGTTGATTTATCATCCGTCCCGAGACGGAGGATTTGAAATGTGCTCACTTGTGAGCTCATGAAATTAAAGGCGTGCATTAACTTTGGAATAAAGGCTCGTCAGGTTCTCTGTGGAGTTGCTGCAGGGTTTTAATTTGATTTTATTTGAGGATGAAATCAAAATCTAGTCTGGAACCATCCAGATCAGTTAAATCTAATTTCTAAACTTCATTTGCGGTCCTTCATATTCACCTGTGGTACTGGGTTTCAGCTTTTGGCTTGAACAACCAGACAGCGAGCTCAAAAGTGAACTTCTTACATTTTATTTTGTTGTTGTTGTTCGGCCGTCTCCTCGTCGGGAGCAGTAACTTAGTCTGACCTGGGCCGACAGCGTGAAATACCAAGAACAACAGAGCTGCACTAACTTCCAGCACAGCACAGCATTCAGCTAAAAGGTCAGAGCCCCTCCGCTCCTCCTCCCTGAGCATTTAACCCTCGACCTCCGGGGCGGAGATGAATGTAATCCTGATCAGTCAAACTCTGAGTGACCCTCTCGAGTCAGTGAAACACACAAACCCCAGCAGAGAAACACCCTCCATATCCACTCATCTTTCTTTATATAGTATTTAGTCTGACTGGTTCATTTAGGAAGCTTCCGTCATTCTCTTTGGAGAGTCCAAGGCTTTTGTGTGATAAGGGTCAGATGTCCAACCCAAACTCAATGATCAAGACATTTTGAAAACAGCTGAAACGTCCCTCCCTCTCGTTTCTGAACGTTTCAAACTTCTACAAATCTGCAGCTTCTGCAGCGCAGCTCAAACCTAAACCCACAGTTGTCAGATTCATGTAAAGACAGCACCGCGCGTGCGGGGATCTGGACACTTGAGCTTTGAGTGGATGTGATCAATTAAAAACATCTTTACTGGGACCTGCAGGTTGAGTTTGACCAGAGCTGCGTCTGCTCGTGCCCGAGGACGTGCTCTGTATTCCACAGATAACCAGTCAGTGCACATACCAAACTAGATCAAGACGTGTGTGTGCAGAGGAGAAATTGACTATATGTCCGAGGACGTCACGCGGCTGATGTATATGTGGCTGCTGGACGCGGCGATGGAGGATGCAGAGTGTCTGACGGCGAAGTCTGTAACCACGTTAGCGTTCGAAGGACTCATCCCTTGACTCTGTCACCGGGTAACGACATCATCGCTTTAAAGTGCTTCACAGACGCATGACGTAACCGGACCTGCCACCATCATTTAGAGCACCAACACGACGTGAGAGAATATGAGAAACTGAACGTGCAGCCAACTCTGAATACTACAGCGCTTTTTAAAACGGAAGCGGTCGCTCAAGTCGTCTTTGTCTGCGATCTGATAAAGAGATGATTTAAAAACGCCTCTAATGTCTTCTACCGTTAAAAACAACTACTCAACTACATTGTATGTGAATTTGTGCAGTTGTTAAAAACAAATATAGAAATAAATCTTTCAAATTCAAAGAAACAAACCAAGAACAATTTGAAGCAACATCAAACACCAAAATATTTATCTTTCATTTTACATTTTAGAAGCGCCTCCTCCACCTCCAGTCAGATCCTCGAGATTTTAAGATACAGGGAAGGAGAATATGAACCACTGCATATGATGAAATGTGAGAACTTTAAACCAACATGGCTGTTAAAGTGTCAGTACTGGACAACAGACACAACAGAAGCTACTGTTGAAGTGTTCAGCTGCGTCAGATTAAATTTCACAGTGAGAGTTCCGAGGAGAATGATCACAGCAAAGCGTGGTCGCTCCTCTAACAGGCAGGAGCAGGGAGGAGACAGGCCGGCACCCTGCCAGCTCGGGCAGGTGTTCGGCGACAAGGAGAACGGAAGGTTGGATGAGACAGGTGGACGGCGGACGGGCGCAATTATATGCATCTTCGTCTGTCGCCCTCGAAAACCGCCCAGCGGTGCAGCAACGCCCCGCCGCAGCCAGTCAGAGCTGCTGAGATCTCACAGCATCAGCAAATATCAGATCCTAAAATAGATCTGCTGCTCTAACAGGAGCAGAATCTGATACGGGCGCTCGGGGAGCGAGGAGCGTCACAGGCGAGCAGATTTTCTGCAATGAACCCGAGACACGAGAGGTTTGCTCGCAGAGATCAGACCGTGAAGCTGGTCCTCGTGGCAAGGTCACAGCGCACGTTCAGAGGGGGACGCTTCCTCGCCATCGGTGTTTGTCGTGTGTCTGATCTGGGAGCATCTAGCAGAGCCGGGGCCGCGACACAAAGCGGCTGCAGCGATTTACACAAACACGACGGGCTGCTTCGTGTCATCTGCTCCCAGTCGCCGCTGCAGGCCGTCACATCAGCCCTGAACGATCTGGCAGTAACAATATGTGACGTTGGCCGTCGCCAGCAGCCGCCTGCGTGGTGAAGGTTGTTTTGATCTTGCCATTTCAGGCCTGGCTGTCGGACGGGCGATGGGGAAAAAAAACAAAAAACAAAAACAACAAAAACGGATGCGAAAATGTCACCTCAGTGGGACCCACAGCACCCGGCGGAGGAAGGGGTTCTTGCCTCAGACCTATTGTGTGTTGCTGCCTCTGGTGAGGGGCCTGGTGATTCTAATGTCACACTGAAATGTCAAAGTCAGCGTCACACCGGTTTCCATCAGATCAACAACACTTCGTGTTCAGAGAATGATTTTCCTCTTCTGTTCTGATGCTGTGACATTTTTACGTGTTCCGTCGGGTGGGTTAAAGGTGTCCAGATGATGTTTGGACCACTAGGGGCACTAAAGAGGCGAATCGTAAGAAAGACTCCGTTTGTCTCTATGACAGCATGTCCTGAAATGGCTACAGTGGCAGGAGATGCGCCACAGACAAACTGGAGGATCTGGACAACGTGCTCGGCGTTCCTCTCGTCTTTAAGACCGGCCAGGTGTCACTCAGCACGGTCATTCATTACCGCGGTAACCTGGTCTGAACCTGGCAGACACTGACTTCCTGTCACTGATACTTCCCCTGACCTTCAGCCTGTGCCAGCACATACACACACACACACACACACGCACACACACTGCTCTCATGTCTGATTTTTGCTCGAGTCTGTTTTATGTAAACATGTGAAGGAGCTCCAGTGTCGCTCCAGCTCTTTATGAACATTTCCCCAATGACCTGTGTTTTATTCTTTAGATTATGTTCTATCACCTGTCCTCTTCTCTTGTCCGTCTCAGGCTGAAAGATGAAAACAGTCCTATTAAACGTTCATGCTTCCCTCTACGTCTCAGTTTTCACCTCATTCAGACCAAAACACAACCTTCCTAAATGTCTAAACACCGCAGAGGCGTGTGGACGGCGGGCGCGGCACAGAGGATGTGAGGGTGTTAATGTGGAAGGAGCCTGAACGTGCGATTGTTTATTTTTTGTCCCCCATGTTTGTGTCCAACCTCAGCTCCGTCCCAACAGGGCAAAGCGAGCGACCGATACGACCATCAGAGGCCGCAGGAAACTCTCCACCCTCCTGACCCAGGGCCAGGTCAGGGATGGGGTGCACATTAGGAATCGGTCATTAACACTGGGAGCCATCTTGCAGTCCGTGCGTGCGTGCATACACACACACGGGCATGTGCATCAGCTTCCTCACTGTAACATAAGGTGGCATCTTTAATGGCTGCTGACATGGTGTGATTTCCTTCTCTCCAATTCTTCTCACAACATTCTTTCCAGGCTGCAGGTCAAACGACGGCACCGAGTCACAGATGGTCGAGGACGCCGCCGCCATTTGTGAATGAAAAGAATTTTACATCATCCTGCAGCTGAACCGACTTCAACGAGCACTTTAATTTATCTGGA
Organism: Pseudorhombus dupliciocellatus; assembly: GCA_016785235.1. NCBI lineage: Eukaryota > Metazoa > Chordata > Actinopteri > Pleuronectiformes > Paralichthyidae > Pseudorhombus > Pseudorhombus dupliciocellatus. The sequence continues at coordinate 4,729,840 of JAFBJW010000311.1, read as the reverse complement.
GCTCTGGAATGTGACAGAACAGATTTATATAAACGGGATTCAGAGGCTTCTGGTCTCTGTGTTCTTTGTGCTGCAGCCCCCGCACGGAGCCCACTGCTCAGAGCACCTTTCCACAGCCAGCTGCCAACAGCCCAGAGTCTGAACCTACTCCTCCTCGGCTCCTATAACGACGACACAAACACTTTGTGAGGATGCTCAAAGCTATCGTCCAGCTACGAAACTGGTTTTCATTTGTAATACAGACTTATTTTCTGCTCCTGGGGATCGATAAAGTTTGGAATGATTGAAACTGAAATGACAGAACAGGCTTCAGCCTCTGATTTACAGCTCTGACAGCCTCTGGCCGAGCCAACCGCATGATCCACACTATGTCACCCACAATTAAGTCAGCGAGATAAAGGACAGACGAAGCTTTCAGACTCCCGTCTCCACAGCAACCAACAGCCTCGGAGCGGATAGGTTCCGGGACAGGACGGCAGGAAATGCAAAGCCATGTATGGTGGGCGGACCAGATTTGCTGGGTTACTAACGGCGACATCGGTGGCGTGAGTCACAGAGGGGTTCGCTCAGGTGTCACGGTGCACGCGCCCAGATACCGGGCCATCTGTCACCGCGGCTCCCGGAGCCACAGCAGCCTGTCGCATTATTTAACAGGTGCATCGCAGATCTGTGCATCACGTCAACAAGCTTTTTAAAAAGGTTAAAGTCAGTGTCATGGTTTTATTTTTCCAAATGACTCCACCACCCCTGAGGAGTCCAAACATGTCCATGCGGAAATTATTCAAGATTATAACTCGATAAATTTACTCCGAGGTGCTGTTTGTTTACAAACATCTGGAATCTCCTTGTCTTTCCAACATGGCGTCTTTGTCCTCCTCTCCATCCAGAGATAGTTCTGTTCTTCTTCACGTGTTAGAAATGTCATCTATCGCTCACTATGAATTCTGCAGAAATCTCCCTGCCTTGTTCTCACATGGACAAAAAAAACTTGTCTGTTCATGTTAATTTATAAATCATCGCCGTCTGATACACAAACTATTGGATGTGAGACAGCCTGTCAAGCCCGATTGTCTGTCCCTGTGTGATACTGGCGGTACCATCCCCCCGCCATGTTAGAGCACAGGGCTCATTGTTTGGAGACATGTGACATGTTCAGATTTCACTCCGGCTGTTTGCTCATGATCATACATGTACGTGCATGTGTAACACAGTTTTTTTTTTCTACTGATCAGCTTAATCATGGTCGAATGTCCAGGAGGAAAAAAACAGCAGATGGCTCCGACTTTAGCTGTGATGGTGATGACTCAGCTCAAAGTTTGGCAAAACACCAGAGCGACCAGTCTGGTACTGTCCACTGAAACACACACGGCGCCTGCAACCCCACGCTAGTGCGGCGGTGTGTGTGTGTGTCTCTGCGGATCCATGCACAGCTGCCAAGAGAAGAAACACTGAGGCAACACAATCACTCAGTCAGCACTGTGGTGACTTGTTTGTCAACTCTGGATAAAACGTCCCTGAGCCTTTGGATCAGTATCTCAGTCACAATAAAGAAGGAAAGAGGTTGCTTAGCAACTGGAGCCTGGCAACTTGTTTCTTTCCTCCAATTAAAAAGGAGAAACCTTCCCAGGAGGAGCAGGAATCCACTGATGAAGACCTTAATTGCTTTTGTCCACGAAGAGAAGCTAATCTGTCTCACCATGTCGTTACTGCATCGTCTCATACATGAGGACACCGTGTTAACCCTATGAGATGGATTCTGTCCGTCCACACTGGGTCCGCTGTTGCTTTTGGTCAAAATGAAGTTTTTCCAGTGTTTCTTCCCTCGCGTGTTATACACAGTAAGATAAAGGAGTTCAGAAAAAGGCTGAAAAGCAGCTGCAGTGATGGACTGAGTGAGGTCTATTTAAAATGAGTTCAGATTGACGTTTTGCTGTCCTCACCACGCCGATGGAGAAGTAGTTGTTGACAATGCTGTAGGGGACGGGGTCTCCCTTCTCCTCCTTGTCGTCGGGGATGATATCGATGTTCCAGCGGTCCAGCACCACCTCTGTGCTGTGCTCAATGTCCCGCAGGAACTTCATCAAACTGCTGCCTTCGTAACCTGCGGGGAAAATAAATAAAACAGTTACATCTCCGGTCTCGACTTTCCCCTGATCTCAATCACTTTTTTACGTGAAGCTAAAACCACGACTTTTGCCTGGCGACAGTGTCCAACCAGAGGGAGCAAAACTCTGCAGCCATGTTTCTAAATCATCTTTTGAACCTTGAGAGGAGAGTGGAGGCCGCCAGAGCTGTAGATTAATGTCCAGGACTCTGAAATGAGATGCTGAACAACCCCCCCCCCCCCGCAGCTGCAGCCTTCATTTCCAGAGTGGACTCACATTCTGCCATGTAACTACATAGGTATGAACTGAATGATTTCTCCTGATTTATATTCTCATTTTTAACCAGTGATTAAATGGATGGAAAAACACAATGGCACTGATTAGTCAACCTTCTCTGAACCCAGGATACAGGCCTGACAACCCCCGGGAGCCGTCTTAGTACTGATCAGAGGTGAAAGTACTGCACTCTGAAAGGATGTCCTGAGGACACAAGGCTTTAATGAAGTCGGCCACACTGGGAGCATCGCGTAGGAAATACAAGCATGTTCAGAGGGAATCAAAACTACTCTGCAGGTCCAAAACAAGGTTTTTAAGTTCTTAAGCTCTTCTTGAGTCGACAAACCGTCCGACGTCTCCCTCCCTCGAACCATAGCTCAGATCTGTCTCACATACACAATCTGCCAAAGTGAGAGTTCGTTAAGTTAAGTAGCTGCAGAGACTCCAGCTCCCTCAGCCCCGTGTTTTATTTCTGGGAAACGTGATCTATTCACCCAAAGTCCCAAAGCTCCTGGACGTGTCCACGTTATTGACAGAACATCATTCATGCGCCTGGTTAAGTGTCCTGCTGCTCCTCTCAGGCAGCAACATCAAGCAGTCACAGCCGTTCTGATCATTTGCCCAAAGAGCTGCCACAAATCAATGGCTGGCAGATTTACAGCACGAGTGCTTCGCATATTAACAGTTTTTAATTTGACACAAGCATTCCCACATTCCTCTTCCCATCGTTTCATTTCCCAAACACTAGCTCTCGCACTTTCCAGCATTTCGTGTCCTAACACGACCCGACTGAAGCTTCTTTGAAATGAACATGAACGCCGTGTTAGATGTGAAGTCTCGTCACATTTCACACATTTAATGTCTGATCTAATTTTACTGTCTGACAGTATCATATTCCCACTCCAGCTTTTCATAGCGATGTATATTTAACCAGTAAGAAATGTTCCGCCCTGAAGTCAGGATTTTATGAGCGCATCAAATATTTACGGATGATCTCGCTAATCTTCTCCACGCAACACATTTGGTGTCTTGTAAATCTCCAACAAAATTGAGAATATCTATAATGTAGAATGTTTTAATGCATAAAAAAAAACTGTTTTTGTCAGCACATGTGAAGTTTGGAAAAAACAACAAGCTATCAAAATTTTGATGAATCCACCTCACGGGATACCACAAGGATGCATTCTAGGACCCGTTTGATTTCCCGGGTACATGTTACCCTCGGGACAGACTGAAGACATCACACTCTGCAGCTACGGAGATGATACACGTCTGTGCACGTCTTTCAAAACAGCCAACTCAGGTTGGAGTTGTAGTGTGAGTGTGTGTGTGCGGTCACAGCTGGAAGGTCACACCAAACACACACAGATGACAGAGTGAGCGTCTCACCTCCTCCCCAGCGTAAGCAGCGTGCCAGGTCGTTCCCGGTGCCCAGAGGGAGGATGGCCACCGGAGGGTGCCTAGCGAAGTTGGCTTTATCTGCAAAGATAAACAGCTCGACCTTAAATTTGACTTCATTCAGACCTTGAAACAATGACGGGCGAGTTCAAGGAGAAGCACAGCATTTGTCGGTCCAGCGTTAAATCTACTTCAGTTCATTCAGATGAGGTAAGAAACAAAAGCCCAGATTGTAATTAAAGTAAAATACCACTTTAATTATTGTCTGTTGTACGTGAGCATAGAGAGCATGGTGAACTTATACTGTAAACCAATGTTTACAACATAGTGAGACAACGCTCATTCATGACCGATTCATTCATAAACTGAAGCAGAGTGAGTTAGACTCAGTCCATTGATGCTGTGTTTCAGCAGCAGCGTACAGTCGATGTGATGTCTGCATAATTACACCTCATCACTTTTATTTCTCTGGCAGACAAAGTTTGGCTGACCCAGGCTTTTGTTTACAACCTGGCCGATGTGCTGACTGCTGCTGTTTGTTGCCCCGATAGACTGTTTTTTTTGGTTTTTTTTACAGATGGCAGAGGTCCGTGCAGTTACACTCCTGTGTAATCACAACAGCAGAGACGTCATAAAAATGCAGTGCTGCAAGTCGTAATAAAGTGGAACGATCCGTTAGAGGTGTCAAGAGATAAAGTAAGACAATCAGGCATGCTCTTTTGTTGTGTTTAAGGGCTGTGTTCTATTTACATTTACACAATTACATCTCAAGAGGATGATGAATAAAAGGGCACCTATGCAGTCGAGGATCCAGCCCACGGTGCCGTCACCGCCACAAGCCAGCACCCGGAAATCTGGGACGTCGTGGAAGAAGTTGAGCCTGAGAAAGACACAATTTATACATTTATAAAACACAGTCTTCACAGTAACCTCGAGATTTTCCAACGTCTGATTTATTTAAATGCAGATGGCCGACACAGATGCAAAGGGGACAGAGAGAATGTGGAATCAATGAGTGCCCTCTCCAGCGGCGCTCCCTCCTCCACACTCAGAGTGGCCACAGAGCGGTCGCCCTTCAAAGGGACAAAGGTGTTGACAGAAGCTTTCATCCGTCCCCCGTCACGAGACAGCTGCACACAGGACACCAGCCCCTTTCACACCAACACCTGGTCTCGCACACAAACCGCAGCTGTGGGCCCTCTGCACCAGGACCATGATTGAAAAAAGGTTTACGAAGCCCAGAGTGACGCTGCGTGTGTGTGTCAGTGTGTGTTTATTAATTTCTTGTTGCGTTAAAGGAAAGAGGTTTTTCTCATCTTTAGGTCGATCATGTTAATACGTGTTATGACTGTAAATGGTTTTGTTCAGTCCTCAGACTGTCCGTTGCTGCTGCTCCTCTTGTCAGCCTCTGTCTCAAACACTTGGTTTGCTCCTGTGTCTTTAAGACGACTGCGCTCTCATTCCTCATCACTGAGGCTAACGCTGTGTCCCGCCATTTTAGAGAAAGCATTCAAACCCGGTTAAGAATCAAACCGGTTGTTTCCCGCACCGTGCCCCGCCCCTCCAGGGGCACACAAGAACCTCGGGGGTAGAAACCAGTCTGTCGCTGTAAGAAAGCAGTAGATTATATACTCTTATTTGAAGATGAGGTCACAGCCCCGTCTCCTGGCCGGGCAGGGAACTTTATCGCCACGTTTTCACATCCGACCCAAACCTGTGTGTGTGTGAGTGAGTACGAACCCGTCTGTGGCTCCCAGCTTTGTGTGTGTCTGAGAACCCAAACGCTGGTTTCATTAGTGGAAGATGTGAAACATCGTCTGGAAGCACGGCGAGCTAATTGCCTGAAACAAATTTCTCCGGAGTAAACCGCCTCTCTCACCTCTGAGCCCAGCTGGGCCTGTTGCTAGGCAGCCCATGGTAATGGTAGAGTGGCAAGCGCAGCTGAGGGCAGGTTAACCCTCCTCGAGAGAACGGGCCGCAGTGTTTGCAGCCACACGGTTACATCACCTCATTTGTGGCAGGAATGAATGAGGCCGCGGCTTTCAGACTCTGAATATCAGAATGAAAGGCTGCGAGCCCTCGAGTTGACGGAGGCTCGTCTCTATGATGACCACCACATCCCGACACCCATTCAAGACGACTGAATGGAATTAAAAAACGCACCGTCAACAGAACTACGGCTGAGCGGAGGCGGACAAAGAGCTCTTGACCATTTTTGACCTGGGTGACAAGCGTGAAGCTCAGTGTCGTGTTGCGGGAGAATCGAAACACAAACAGGTTTCAGCTGCAGATTCTCCCCAAAGACCTGAGTGCGTCATCAGGTCGCTCTGGAGGACAGCAGCTCTGCTCGTCCCCGAGTAGAGAGACGGAGGGACAGAGAGGACGGCGAGGGACAGTTTCACCTTCGAGCTAAAGCGTTCCCTCTGTGTTGAGCTTTTTCCCTGCTCTCCTGTGAATGGCAGAAGGTGCTACAGCAGTCATTACCGAGCACACAGAGCTGCACTCGGCTCTGACGTGTCATCAGGTCGTGACCTCCACAGCAGGTTAGTGTAACACGAAGGAGAGAGAGAGGTGCTTTAACGGCTCAGCTCCTGACTGATCTAAACCTGGACCATCATCCCTCCCGATGGCGTCACTGTGGAATTAATCATCTGCTGGTAAATCAAAGCTCTGTATTCCACCCATTCACCCTCTGAAGATGCTGTGCGTGGAGTTTCTGACGCTGCACGTCACAACACGGAGAATGTTTAATGAGGAAGGGCAACAATCCTGGAAGAAGAGATAATTCACTTGAGTTCAGAGTTTGTTTCAACAGTTAAAGTAATTAACTTGTATAAATGAATTTGGGTCTTCCACCAAGGCAGGTTTGTCCTCTGATGATTGACGTGATTGAGAAGTGTGTTCAGCGTCTTCAGTGGTTCTCTGTTCATTCCATTAATAAAGAAAATGAGAGGATGACTGCAGAGACTCACCCGACCATCGGCCCCTCCCGCTCCAGACTGTAAACCTGCCGGGGGTTCAGCAGGTACCTGAACTTCCTCAGCACCCTGCCAGAGAACACAGAGCAGAGCTGAAACAGCCACCTCACAACACACGTACGACTGCTACTACTACTACTAATAATAATAACAATAAAAAGAATAAGAAGAAGAAGCGCGTACGGAGTCCTTTATAAATGAAATTTGATGTGGAACAAGTTGTGAGTGTTTAGAATTCGAGGTCGAGGACATCTAGAGAGAAAGGAATCTAAGATAATGAGAATAATCATCATGAAGCTTTGGTGACGTGACATCTGTACGACACCGACACACGTCTTACACCGTCACCTCTGCAGCCTCGGGTAGAGACACTGTTCGCTTCCTCTCAGACTGCGTCACCGCGGCTGTAACCTTGCACAGCGCTGGATAAAAACCACTCACAGAGAAAGTGTGTGTCGTTAGGACGAGAAACAGAAGCAATAGTCTAACCCTCGCGTTCCTGCAGGGTAAAGAACTTCTCAACATGAAACTCTCAGGAGTTTCTCACGCAGACAGAAATAGAAACACAAAAGCCTCTGGTTTCCTTTCACAACATTTGTTTGATCTTGTGATGTCTATTAATAGACCATAATTTCCTTTCTAACGTTACTAAAAAGCACGTTGCTATGGCGACGCTGGAGGAGTGCGACAGGATGTGATCGGTGGGTGCTGTGAAGGTGGAGGGAAGTGCCGCATGACATTTATTGAATCACTTGTTGCAGCGTTTCCTCTGTTTGGAAAGTGATAAAAATAATAATAATTTTAATAGTTCAAGAGTGATGATGTTTAAAACTCTGACATCACTTGCTTCACTCGAGGGTTCAGACACAACTTCAGCAAAGGTCTTAAATAAACAGCAGATATGATCCTGTATTCCTCTGGATTAAATTTCATTTCCTCCCAACGTCGATTTTAAATGAAAAGAGATAAATGATAAATAAACCATTAAAATGATTTGATTTATTTGATTTGAAGCAGGATTTAAAGATACATGACATAAAGTCAAATGTGGATGTGCAGCATTAAATCCTCCTCGTGGTTCAGGCTGGCAGCTGAGAGGCAGGAAGTGATGCAATAACTCCGCTGCAGTGATCATGTGATCGCGTTCACAGAGAACTGCTTCAAAATCCTTTTTATTTACTCCGAACTATGGAAGTGTTTTAAACGATTCTGTGCACATGATGATTAGCGCGACTTACCGCTCCCCCTGCCTCCCTCCGCTCTTGGGGTTGACTAGGACGAGGAGCGGGTGGGTGCCCGGGAGAGGCGTGACCTGGAGACAGGGAGGGACAAGGAGTCAACCAACAGGACGGACGGAAGACTGGCTCTCCAGCGGGAGGAGGAGGGGCCCGTACCTGCAGCGCTTGTCCGTCGCCAGGGGAGAATTTGAACATCTGGTTGGCGTCGTCGGGGCTGGTGCTGGGCGGAGACTCGCCTTCGCCACGCTTCACCACAGAGTGACGGTCCTGCGAGAGGAGGAGGGCTGAGAGTTATGTTTAGGACATTACACACGACCTTTGACCTTGTGAGGGCGCGATATGACTTCACGGAGCGAGGGGGTGATTTAAAACTGTGCTGCAGATACCCTTTTAAAATATCTTTTAAAGCTACACCGTGGGACTGTTACTGAGCAGCAGCGCCCTCTGCAGGACCACTACAGAGTAGGTTATTGCCCATGATCCTCTGCTTCCTGAAATCTATAAGTGTGCACGTTTAGTAAATGGTCGAAAGCGGCCTCTGCTCTCGATGAACGCGTGAACATTCCTAAAGTTGTGAGACTGAAGCCGACTGTAGGAGCCCACAGTCGACGTGACTCCCCCTGAGCGAAGGTGTCTCACCAAGACGACGGGGCAGATGTAGGAGGGCAGCAGCGTGTGGTCCCTCAGGGCTCCTCCGTCGCACTCGGGCTTCACATTGGACGCACACTTGTTGTGGAGCTGTGGACAGGCAGAGACAGAAGACAGGCAGGTGAGTGTCGTCCACCTGTGGAACCGCTGGGAGTTTGAGACACACACACACACACACACACCGAATGACGGGGTTGAAGGGGTCAGAGGTCAGTTTGTGATCAGGAGATGAGAATAAGGTGGAGGCGTGAGGCTGCAGCACAGACTGCAGGTCAGTGGGGACATCTAGTGGACGCTGAGAGGAATAATTGTTATATAGGCTTTATTTTGATTAGTCTCCAGAGGACGTGCAGGACACTCCATCTCCAGTTTATTAGGTACACCCAGTTAAATTTAAATATTATAATAATATTCTGCAGGACAACTCTTAGTTTCTCTGAGAATTCTTTAAATTCACTTTGAGATTAAATTAAATTTAGCTCCTGTGAAACAACCTTCCTCTTGTCTCTGATCAGGAGACGCTCATATGTCTGTCTCAAATATTGAGACTGTGGAGATAAGAAAACGTTCAAGACCATTCCCGGTGTGAGGAGGGAGGCTGCGACTCACAGTGATCTGACACCACACACAGTGCAGCCCCGTCAGGCCCTGGTAGCACTTGATGCTCCTGTGACAGCGGTCGCACTTGGTGGGAGAGTTTCCCTCCATCCACACGTGCTGCATGGCCTGAAAGACGAGAGACACAGGGGACATTCAAGATTCTGCTGAAAGTCTCATTGCGCTATATTTTCAGGCGAATCTCATTCTGCCTCTCGCTCTTTTGTTTCATTATTTTTTCCTTTGCCTTATCTGCTGCTCAGAAATAATAAACGACTGGAGCTAAAAATAGAAGCAAAGCAAAACAGCTGACGCATGCGATGACTTTCCGAGATAAAGAGTCACATGTTTCTGTTCCGCACCTCGAACTTAGAGTATTCAGCCCTTTGTGAAGCTTCGACAGGAATTAAATGAAAATAAAACAGGGTTTATAGGTGCGGCTGTATCTTTAAAATCATTTTTACAATTCATAGTTTGCTGAATTGAAAAAGTTTTGCGGGGTGGCAGCAGACGATTTGAAGTTTAAACTGAATTAAAATCAAAGGAAAGGAGAAAAATGCACATTCTGAGGAACTGGAAACTTGTTTTTCAATGAATGACTGACTGATTATTAGAATTTGCTGGTTGGAAAATAAGAATCCAAAGAAACCAAAGTAAAGAATTTGAGGACCCTGTGTGACTTCAGAGGCCGTCCCATGATCCCCTGCTCTGTCAAACAAGAACACTGTCCGGTGGGAGTGAGTTCAATAGACTCGTGAGTGTGTCTCACACACACACACACACACACAGCAGCAGTGCATTTAACCAGCAACACCTAACATCCCGTGCACAGACTGGCGTGCACAGGTCGGTACTCACATTGGTGTGTCTGCGGGACTTGGCATAGGTGCTGATGCAGGTGGCGATGTCTTTGGACACGCAGCGCTCGTGCACCGTGTACTTGCATACTGCGGGAAGAACCACGAGAGATGGGAAGGGGGGGGGTTAACAACCACTACACTGCAAACACAACTGAGAAGAGTTGGAGGAGAGGCTGAAAGACTTGATGACGTCACAGAAGGCCTCAGAGTGCGTTCTCTCATTCAGCTGCGACCACGACGTCGCCCCCGACCACAGCTCCCCGCTCGAATTCAATCAGCGACAGAGCGACTCATAATGGGACGGCTAATGTCTTTTTAACGACGACTGTCGGAACGCAGAACTGAAAAACGACGTGCACTCAGAGCCACTCAGGCACCACACTAAAGCACAAAGACAGGAAATGAAAGGCAGAAAACGAGGGAGGGAGGGACGGAGCGAGGTGGTGATGATGATGATGAAGGAGCTCAGACTCACAGGAGCAGCAGAGGCCCTGCTTGCGGACTCCCAGCAGCATGGTGTGGCAGTAGTTACAGTACGCAGGTTTGTTGAAGTGCTTCAGACGCCAGACGTGCTGCCCGTCCTCCTGCACGTTCTGAGGACAGACAGAAGACACACAGAGGGACATCAGACCTGTTGCTGCAGTGCATTTTGGGTTCTGACTGTGTTCTATTACAGCCATACAGCAGCTGGCCCTAGTGGTCTGTGGTGGAATTGCAAGGGATCCTAGAAAATAACATTTTTTATTTTATTTTTTAAAAAAGATCCTATGACATTTATTCAAATGTCACTGAGTCTTTTAGCTACCTAAACTACAGAGGGTAAAATGACTGGACTGGACTAGAATAAAAGAAAGCTGAAGAATGATTACATAAGCACCAAGTTTCCATTCAGAGGAGACGTGAGCGCCACCTACTGAACACACACACACGTACCGTGTCCATGCCCAGCAGGACCAGTAAAGGGATGGTTGTGAGGCCTCCTCTGATCCACTCCTCCAGTGTGACGGTGCCGTCTCGGTCATAGTCAATTTCTTCCATCATCTCCTTCAGAATCTGAAGAGACAGACAAAAAAAGTTAAAGTCCGAATGTTTTATTTTAAATTTGACAACAGGAAAGAAGAGCAGAGTTCATGGAGAAATGAGCTTGCAGCTACAAGCTCCTGGGACAACGCATGCATTGTGTATATAGATACTCTTTATAAATAGACAAACACGTGCACGTTAGCTAACACGATGCTGCTGCAGTGGAGCTAATGATCTGCTCAGAGTTAACTCAATTACACACAAGACTAATGGTTTGAAAAGGAAACAACATTGATTCTGAGTTTCTAATTTCGCTTGATTTTAGATAGCAGGTGTGTGTGTGTTCACTCACCGGTCGCAGCTCCGTAGAATCCCACTCCAGATATTCTGCCACGTGCACCATCTGATTGATGATGCGATCCAACTCCTGCGAGGGAAACCAAAAACAAGACGGAGGATGGAACGCCTCCTAAAGACTTAAATCAGCTCTCGTTGATTCTGAACACGACAGAGAGGAGAGCAAACGTCTCCAGCTAAAGTCACAGGAGCTGAGCGTGTAGCAGAGCTCGTGAGCTCCTCTGAGACCATGACATCACCAGCGACCTCACATAAACGCCTCTGCTGCATCCGGGACGTCGCTCCTGGAGACAGGGGGACAGACAGAGACACGGATACTCACCGAGCTGTCCAGGAGCCCGTTGCCGTCTGTGTCGTACAGCCGGAACATGACTAGAGGGAAACAGGAGAGCAGAGATCCCATGATGAGTCAGACTCCGTCAGATAACGGGCGGCTCTCTGGAGCTGTAACATTCGCTGTTGGACGCGCTCCAGACGGCCTCAGGGTGAATCTAGTGCAGCTACTTTTGAACCTCTGCATGGGATCAGTTAGCAGAGATTAGCCAATATAGCCTGAGACGGCAGGGTTCGAAGCACCTCGCTGACCTGCCTCGTGTGGGAGGGGCCTATGCCAGGCCCTGGGGAGGAGGTGCAGGGCGGAGCGGCCTGCTTTCTCCTGCTGCCGCCCTGAGCTGCACTGAGGAGGCGTAAACATTTCAAACGAGAGCTCCATCCCACCCTCCGCCCACCTCCTCCGTCACTCACACTCCAGCTTGTCCTCTGGCGTCCCCCTCTCCAGCAGGGACAGGTAGCAGACGATGTCCTTGAGAAAGACCACCTGAGGCGACGGCAGGGCGGAGCCTGTCTGTGGCTCAGGGCTCCTCCGGAGGGACAGATGCTTCTCAGAGTGGCTCCTCTCTGTTGGACGGGGGGACACAAAGTCTTCAGGGACACTCACACAACACAGATATGACAGCTCCGAGAGGACATTGTGGCCTTTGACCCCCCACATCAATCATACTGTCAGACCTGGGGACAGTTTGGGGGATACCGGCGACCTGGCAGGTGCAGAGTTGGGGGTCAGGACGTTGCTGCTGCTGCCCTCCGAGGTCCTGACGTGGTCGCATGGCGAGCGGTGGGGGCCCCCCGGCGTGTGGCCCCCCGTCCCTGAGCGCTGCGAGGAGGAGCGGGATGAACACGGGGAGGTGGTGGCTCCAGAGCCGGCTGTGCTCACCACGCCGGAGTGCTCGGGCGTGTAGCGGCCCATCGCAGACAGGATGCTCTTCCCGTTCATACCTGTCGGGGGACAAGACAACCGAGGACAAATGGAGGGACGGAGAATACATTCGTGAAAGAACAAAGAAGGAAGAAGAGAAAAACAACAACACCCAGGAAGCAGAGAGTGGAGCTCAAATGAAAACCGTCCACAAATATTCACAAAAGCTTCAAGTGACCGCTGACGACAACACAACGAGAGCACAACAAGCACCAGCAGAGCAGGAGGTCACGGCCAGCTGGGGGTGACTGGTCCCATTAGGACCAGCAGGACCCTGACGGTACCTGTGATGGGGGCACAGGCCACCTCGGTCTGAATGGAGATGCCTGCGTCAATGGAACAGGCCTCTGGGGTGGACGGGGACGGCAGTGAGACGCAGGAAGAAAAGACGTGGACATGAGATCCTCATGCAGGTGGACAGGGTCAACACAGGCTTCACTGTAACGTGCATTTTATTTCGGCCAGCAGAGGGCAGCGCAGCTCTACGCTCAGCATCACTCACTGTTTTTAAAGCGGTTTTCTTGTTTTCATGATATCTGAGTCCAAAGGTCCTCGTGATCAGATCAAAGAGCAGGAGAACGTCTTTGATTCCCTCTGAACAGCAGAGTGATGTCATTTAAAAATCATTACTCAGCTGTTAGTCTGGGGTTGGTTTAAAAGGAAAGTGAGCGATATGCTCAGTTTCAAATAACTTAAAATATTCTGATTCTACCTTATAAAAAAACTACAGTTTGGCCTGACGATGTTACAACAAATCTCAAACCGCTCATTTTTTCAGGAACATTAATTCATTTTTGGACGGTAAATAACTTTTGTTTTTTACCGTTTCTCAACTTCCAGCAGATGTCAAACCTGGAGGCTACAGGCTAAGATACCTGTGACCCAGAGTAAGCTACCCAGAGTTCCGTGCTGTCGGCCACATACGGACGCTCTTTTTTCCTTTTTTCTTTTTTTTTGTTTTCGGCCTCTTCACAGAAAAGTCTTTTCTAATTCAGCTGTCCATCTGTCTGCTTGGCAGCTCTGTGGCGCTAGAGGCCCACGCATCGCTCGCTCGGTTTGCACCCTGCGCTCAGAGCACGGAGGAGGGGACGACCTGCGACAACGCCGCCGCCACCGACACCATCCGTTTCAACCCAGTGTGTAGAGATCGTTTGCGTGGCAGCAAAGAAACAAGTCATAATAAAATATCTATTAGGTGAGCACAGGCAGCTTACCCAGTAAGCTGGTTCCGGCTCGGGACGGGTCGGGGGAGCAGCCTCCCGTCTTGCTCTTGAAGGAGGTGAAGAGGTGCTGACACAGCTCCTCTGGGATGTCATTCTCCAGGTAGGTGGCCATGAAGAGCTGGAAGCCGTCATAGTCGATGGGCTGTGTGGGAGAACAGCAGAGGGGGCGAGGGAGGTGAACGGGTGAACTGCAGCAGGTTTATCAGGACGGGCGACGGAGTGATGGCACTGATCTGAGATGAACCCCTGACAGCATGACTCAGCATTCCTCAACCTGAAGATCAGACACATCAACGTCTTCATTCACCTCTTCCCACCACCCATGTGGCGGGTGCCCCATCCACCCACCCACCACGCCCATGATCCGGCGCTGGACCTTCTGTGGCAGAAAAGACGGGGTCATATGATGTGCGTGGACAAGATGTGCATGCAGTCTGCCGACACAGACACCACACAGCATGCAGGGCCGCCGGGCGGACGCTTACTTGGCTGAGAACGTCTTGCTTCTGTTAAACAGTTGGAACAACGAAGAGGAGGAGGAGGAGGAGGGAAGGAGAGAGGAGTGGGTAGAACAAGAGAAGGGGTTACCGTCTTTGTCGGAGGAGCAGATGATTATTGTGAGTTCTGTGCTTTGATGAGATGAGAGTTTGGGGTTTGGGTTGAACGCGTGTATGTCATCTTCGTCTCCTCTCGGCCCACCGTCTTCGTCGTTTATCCCTCGAGGGTCGCGGGGGGGGTGGGGTTCTACACGTCCATCACTGAGCTGTTTGTCCCCGTTTTACCGGAATTTCCATTTCCCTCACAGCTCCATCACACTGACTTCACACTGTTAGTAAGTTCGCCCCCACACTGACTGCAGGGGGCGCTGGCGCTCAGCAGGGATCTGAACAGATGAGGTTGAGCTAAGAAAACTTAACGTCTGAATTGCCCGCGATCCTCAGACCAAAATAGGAGCGTGAACCTGATCCCGTCAGAGGGGCTGCGACGTCCATCACAGAGCGGAGGACCATCACTCATCGCCATCTCTCTCCTTATTTGGACAAACAAAGCACAAGGCTTTAATTTGCTGTGCATGGCAGGTTCACATGCACACACACACACAGATGTGCACAGGCCACAGAAAACACACTCTGCAAATGGGCCAAACGAAAAAAAAGCGTTTCATAGTCTCATAGTGTATTTCCTCAAATTCTCTGAAAACATATTCTCGTCCTCCTGCCTCCAGAGAGCACGTTTCCCCCGAAACGGTGCAGCTGACCGTTTATTCCCAGAGAGCCGGCTCAAGGCTGCCGGTCTGTAAACATCTCCCAGGGGCGGCCATGACACGTCGACATGGTTCGTTTCATCTGTTTTTTTATGGTTATTATTCATATTCGGCGGCAGCTGCCAGAGGAGTTTGATTTACTTTCTCTTGGCTTTAAAAAGGCGGAAGAGTGAGATCTGCATGGAGCTCATGTACAGAAAACCTGAAGCTGAAAACAAGTTTCAGAAAACTCAGACTCACACTCAGACTTGAGATGACGACATTGCTCTAACTGAATCAGTATTAACCTCCATACTTAAAACACGTCACATGAACGAGAAGCAGAGCGGAAAGTAAAGGCAGGGATTTGATGTTTGTACCAGAGGTGGAACTGAGACAGACAGGAAGTGTGACCATGCTGGTTACATCATCACCATAGAAACGATGCACGGCTTGATTTGTGACAAATTCTGATTCTTCCTCTTAAATTGTGATTTTAAACTAAGAAAGTTGAGCATCTTCGGAAATAAAACATGTGGACAAAGAAGCGAAAGCGAAACCCAACACATCGAGTGTCGTCCCGAAACATCTCGCCAGTGCTGCTCTTTGGCTTCAGATGAGTTACGGCTCAGAGCGGAGCAGGACCCGAGGTCTTGCTATCGGTATCTTCTTCAGTGGATTCTGCTGCAGCACAAAGGAGCGGCGAGTCATTAGCGCTCCCTCACACACACACACACCCTGATGGATGAGAGCGGGGCCGGGCCGGTCATCACGGCGCCGACAGACAGTGTGGTCTCAGAAAGCACATGAACGTAAATTCTGTGGCGCCAAACGTCCAGTGGGGCCATTAGCCGTGACGCTTACGGCAAAGAAGTGGTAATGAAGAGGGGAGGAAGAGAAGAGGACAGAGATGCTCACATCAGGAGACTGTGTAAATCTGGTGGATGTTCGTATTCAATGTGTTGATTTTTATATAGCTATTCAGGATCGTTTTGCCAGATGTGAGGTCAGAGGTCAGTGTACAGAAACACTTCATCACAAACTTCAAATCCAGGGGTGTCCAAACTTTTTGCCATGAGGGCCAGATTTGGCGAGGTGAAAATGTGCAGGGGCCGACCATGTTTTACTGCAAATAGAATATTTTTCATTTCTTCACATGGAACCAAAATTTTAATTTTACCAAAATCCTTCTGCCTTTCACATTTGAAGACCACAAAAAGTGAAAAAGAAAAACCTAATTTGAAACATTACTTATTTTTCACTATTAAATGTCTTGGGCTGCTCTTTGGACTGTGTTGAGGAGGTGGGAGACAGGAGGAAGGTAGCAAAGCTGTGCTCCATGATAGCGAACCTGTCCCACCCCCTCCAGGGTACTTTAACACCACTGACTGCTCCACCCTCACTGTGCGAAGGAGAGATTACACCCCTCCTTCCTGCCCACTGCTGTCAGCCTCTATAACATCCAAAACTGACTGAATGACGCCTCAACTTATTCACCAAATAAATAAATAAATAAATAATAAAAAACAAAAATAAAAATAAAAACATACAAACAGAATTATGTGCAATAATGTTGTACTGTACTGTATGTGTGTGTGTATATATATATATATATATATATATATATATAGGTGCCTTGTAGTTATGTGTATGTATGTATATACTATGTTAATCTGGCTCGTGTTTTGTGTGAATGTATATATGTTCTATATGTGTACTCTGTGTTGCTGCTGTGGCATCATACATTTTCCCATTGTGGGACTATTAAAGGTATATCTTATCTTAAATGCCCACTGTAAACTTCTAAATTCAAAACATTTGTATTTAAATTGATAGTAAATGAAAATGTTACTCGATTTTGAATTGATATCAAAAATGAAAAAGGCTTTGTATTCCAGTGAAAAAAGACTCAAATTTCCACAGCCCTCCAACTGCCACTTTAGAAATGGGCTGGAGTTTGGTTGAAATTCTTCTTGTACACGTGTATTTTATACTGTGGTCATGAAAGACAGACTGGCAGCAGACAAAGAAAAGAGGGGAGTATATAAAGCGAGAGGGGTAATGAGCAAACAATCAACAACAGGGAAGACGCAGACAAAGACGGACACAGGCAAAACAAAAAACCCTTACCAAAATAAAACAGGAAGTAACCCAACACTATATTAACTTCACTAGCACCGCTGACGGCGGTACGCAACAGCGGGCCGCTTGAAATTATAACAAGGGCTGCAACTGGCCCCTGGGCCGGACTTTGGAAATGCCTGTTCAAATTCTTTCTCCTGTCAATATATTACTTTATAGTTTATTACGCTTCTATTTTTCTGTTTTCCTTCAAGTTGTCTAATAAAACTCTTCTGGTACATCCTAAAGTTAATTATTGTTTACATTTAAATATTTTAATTAATCTATTTTATCAACATTTAACAGGATCTGTGAGGAAACGTGATCAGTCGCAGCTTCCTGCAGAATGTGAGACAAGACCCTTTATGGATCCTGGGGGAAATAAAGTGTCCTCCCTTCGTTTATCACCGCGAGGGTTTCTCTGATGGAGTCAGGAAGTTCACGCACGTTCATCTTTTTAACAACCATTTTGTTGCAATACAGATATTTTTATAATTAAAATTTAAATCACGTATCTGTCCGTCATCACCTTCCTCAGAGAAGATATCGTGTGTGTGTGTGAGCAGAACAGCTGAGCGGTGATCTGCTGACGTCAGGCGGCATCTCCATCACGGCCTTTATCTAAACACAGAGCCATGACTCAGCAATTCTGTGATTGACGCCGCACTGAATCAGAGCGAGTGACATCGTCATGTGCAGGTTGTGTCGGAGAGAGAGAGAGAGAGAAGATACCAGGATGTGATGAGGCACATGAAGGCTGACGAGATGTCATGCACACTCACATGCTCCGGGTTGTACTTGGAAAGAACTCCGTCTCCGTGGAACTCGTCCAGCACGTCCTTCAGCTTCTTGGTGGAGTCTGAGAACAAAACAAAAGGAAACAGAACGTTGACACCGTTCACAGATTCATGGAAACTCTGCTTTTCATGAAAAAACAGGAACGATAATATCTTGATTTATAAAGCACCTCTTCAAACACATTTATTCACACACAGAGGAAACAATAAGTAAAGGACACTCGGTCAGGAAAAAAACGAAACACCAAATCACTGTTTTTATTTCTGCTCACTCTGATTGGCAACATGATTCAGAAGGTCAATGTTCTCGAACAACCCACTCGATGAAGACAGGAGGGTGGAGAAGTAGTTTCTAACAAAATAAAAATATATCAAACATCCATATCTAACGCTGATCTAAAGTAAGAAGTATGAGTCTCACCAGATCATGTGTTTTCATGGAAATTAAACCATGTGGGGACGAGGCCTCCACCGTGTGGCCCCCAGGAAACAGATCACTTTCTGTATGGACTCCGTGGGTGGAGCCTCAGGCTGCAGGAGGCGGGGCCACATTTACTCTCAGAATGGTTGATTGACATGTTTCCTGGCACATTTTCTTACGACAGGAAAAAATAACCTGGCTCTGACACTTGGAAACACATTTACACTGCACTGAGTACTCGCTTCAGATCCTAGATAATGTCCCTGTCCACAAAGGACACTAAGGACAGGGGACACTTCCCAACAGTTCCTATCTCAACTCAGGGCCCATGGTCGGCTTTACTGACTCTGCTTCAGCACCACACACACACACACACACACACACACACTCAGACCTGATTTCACCATCACGTCATAATGAAGTGCAGACGACGCCTCATTATTTCTAGTGCTCAGCAGCTTTGCAGCCTGTAAAGCCTTTTCTATTTCTGTCCAGCATCATGTCCACACACAGGGAGACAGAGGCAGAGGGAGATAGAGGAAGAGACGGTGTGTAATCTCCGGTGAGAAGAACGTGATCAGAGAACATCCAGTTCAGTCCTAGTCACTGACACAGTGTGATTATTATTGATGTTCTAAATATTATCAACAAATGATCATCAATTAAAACGTGCATGAAAATAATATGAACTGATTACTTCATTCTGGAGTTAATTGTTAGTCAAGATGTTTCATTTACATCTTGTTTTCACTTTATATAGTTGTCTGTTTGAAACGTGTTCAGTTCATTTTGAAACTGTCAGTTGCATCTACAGAATATCTGCAAACAAATAATCAAATAATAAAAATAGGGTATTTTAACCCATTAACTAATCAAATCTTCTGATCAATACAAAGTTAATTCAGTAAATAATTATAAAATATCTATTCATTAATAATTATTATAATAATTATTTTAAATAAATTAATGGATTATTTCATTATCTTCCCAGAGTGCAGTGCTTCGTGTCTACATCCTGAAACCTGAGGAGCTCCACCCGGTAAATGTTTTTTCAAAACTGTGATTCTGGAGGAAGTGATTGATTAATGAATGAATGATTTCATTTCTATTGGATTATCTGGTTTATTAAGGACACTGACTGCCTGGCCGTGTCCGTCCCTCCACAGAGAGACAGTGTCCTTCATTAAGACCTTGACTGATCGGCTGCTGACACACAGGGGCTGAAAATGAGACCTTCCCGGCAGCAGGGATCTTCCTAGCGAGCACATCCGTCATGTTTCGATTACACTCAGACACGCCTCCTCACAGCACATAAATAATCAGACTCATATGACCTTGACCCCACCTCGACCTTTGACCTCTGACCAGTCACATCAGAATCTGAATGAATATGTCTGCCTGGTTAGCATCACAAGGAATCTTTACAAAAGGGCAGGAAGAGGTTTTCTGAGGTCACAGGGGCCTTTGACCTTTGACTAAATAAGTTCATCCTTCAGGAATAAAGATGCAAGCTGGAGTGACATGAGGCTGAATTTAAAACAGGGATCTGGGAATAAACTCAACTAACTGCACAAATGTCCACGTGAGAGCAGGAGATATAATCCTCCCTCTCGACCTCCTCGTCTCCTTCCCTGAAGGTGCATTGACGTGTGCTCATGCTCAGGTCGAGGAAGTCGTTGGATTTGAACCATAACTCCCAGCTGTCTGATGCCGGAGCCACAGGCTGAACATGGAGTGTCTAAAGGCTATTTTAGACCTCTGTCCTCTTCGTAAACAACTTCTCTCAAAGTCAAAGACACACAGACTTAATTCAATTGTTGCCTAATTGTGTCTGAAGGAGCCATGAGAGGACGGGAGGTGAACGCTGAATAGGACTGAACTTCCTCCTGCTGTTTCCTCACATGCTAGGTCAGTGGTTGCAGTGTCCCCTCTGGTCAGCGAGTGTCCGTCAGACCTGACCATCTGACACAATAAAACCCTCTGTGGGTTTAATCCTCACAGGTCTACAAATAAAACAGTTTCTGCATGACTGAGCGATTCCTCAGCAGATTTGTTTGTGTGAGACACCGACGCTCAGGTTCGTCGTCCATGGCAACGGACACGAGGAACCCGGGGACAGACGCTCTTTGACTAACAAATGTGGCCGGTGGAGCGCGAGGAAAAGATCAGCGTCATTCAGAGGGAGAGCGAGCACCGACGAATAAAACACATTTCCAAATCAAAAGGTTAATGAGAAATACACCTACAACATGTATTAGTAAGTACTGAATATGTGGGACACACTTCTGACATTTTCTTGTTTGTTTTGAGTGTGTGACCGTGCCTTCAGCTGCGTTCAGGGTCATGCTGGATAAATGTGGATAATTTTTTTGTTATTTTCTCAAAGAGCTGGAGCTTTTGAACTTTGCAGAACTATAAAATGCTCGAACACCCTTGCAGAAAAACATGTCTCCTGATGAACTGTGCACAGAGTGGGGCCCCTCTGGCCTGGACGCCACATTATTTGTTTGTGCAAACTGGTCAGACCTGGTGGTACTCACACTCGCTGTACTGCTGCAGCTGGTTAAACTCCGCTGGGCTCAGACACACCCAGCTGCTGTCTCCCATGCTGCCTGAGGCCGGGGGGGTGCACGGCTCTGTGTCGGGCCTCGTGTGCTGCTGGTGGAGCTGACGGTTATCCCTGGGTCAAGCTGGGTGACGGGACCGAGGCCGAACGGCTGGGGGACGTCATCTCATGGATGGAGGAGCAGGAGGTCCCGTCACTGAGATGATCCAACTATTCCAAATACTGATAAATGTCTGGTTGGAGAAGAGGAGGCGTCACTGTGAGGAACGGCTCCTCATGACTCGGAGGTTAGAGGTTCCCTTCTTCACTGACCTGGAGAGGAGGAGGAGAGAGAACAGCAGAGTATAAATGAGAGAGGTCTTCATCATCCTTTCTCAACAACTCAAAACGGATGAAAAGGTTTATATCAAAACACTTCATGGAGTCATTTCAGAGGAGCAGTCTGTATTTACTTTACAATTCTTTTATTTACGTCACATTTAAATTCCGCAGGCGACAGGCTCTCCAGAGCTGAAAGGACACATCCTTCCGTTTTAATTCTGATGATCAGACAAAGGAACCTGCTCTGGCTCCTCTGCTGCCACAGCGACACGTCAGCGGTGCCGAGGTGTAAATACAGACGGGCCGAGGCGTACACACACACACACACACACACACACACACACACACACACACCAGGAGAGATGAAAGCATGGGTGACTAACTCCGATTCATCCAGGGAATAACAACAGCTTATTTTTAGAAATGTACGCTCAAAAAAACGCTGTTTTCATTTAGTCTTCAAAGCTTCACACTCATGGTTCTGGGTCACGTTTCAATCAGAACAAACTGATCAGGAGGAAATTAAAACTGGGAAAGAAATAATCACCGGACTCAATGATGTTGCCTCACCCGCTCTCCACCAACCAAGGGGAGGTGTGTGTGTGTGTGTGTGTGTGTGTGTGTATGTTCTCACTGTGACAGAGGCACGTGCCAATCAAGCCCCCCCCCCCCCAGAGCGAAGAGGGATTCTGTTTTGCTCGTGAGGTTGCCTGGCAACTATGGCGTCGCTGGAGTGAAGCACCATGACAGAGATGGACAGAGGGGAGGGTGGGGGAGGGTGTGTGTGTGTAGGGGGGCGGGCATCACCACGGTAACTATGAACAGATGTAACTTCCCAACATGCACCAGTGCTGAGCATCTGCAGCGAACCTCTTCACTAACTGATTCAGAGTCAGAATCACTCCGTCTCTGTGGACGAGGACCAGTGGACATTCAGTGTGAAGTGTAAATGTCTCAATGTTCCAGAATGTCAAGTTTACATCATATTGAATTTAATGTTATTTACATTTAGTTTTAAATCTCCTTAAAGCACCAGCTGTTCATGTTTCCACTTCTCGGAGCGGAGGACGCGTCAGCAGATCTTTAAATTCATGCTACGTTAAACAACACGACATCTATTCCACAGGAAGCTAACGTGAATCTGTTTTCTCTACAGTGGCCTGCAGGGGGCGACACCACTGGTTGCTTCTCTAGAATTCCACAGGAAAACATTTCTTTTTCTCCCTTTATAACAGCATCAGCAAACGTTGTTTATGTCTCGATCTCTGGTGTCAGAGCTCTGCAGGCGGTCTCTGCCGTGTGACTGACAGCTCCAACCATCCAACGGGAGCAGGAGATGGAAAGCTAGAGGCCTCAGGGACAAATAACACAACAGGTCAGGAGGATTCAAAAAAGCCACAGTGAGACGCTGGAACATGAAATAGAAGACATTTCATCTGCTCAAAATTCACACGACTGGACCTAAGATGGAGGGAAACGCTGCACCGCCGCTGCCTCGCGTGCACGTCGCCCGACGAGAGGTGTCCCGAGACGTGAAGCATGTGGAGAGAGCAGCACGGCCAAATTAGGATACTGACGGTGATTACAGCGATGGCAGAGGAGCGAAACAGAAACAGGAGCTCTGACATAATTACTGCACGTTCACAGGGGAGCGGCGCAGACGCCTGATCCGGAGTCCTGCAGGGGCCTCTAACCGATGCTCCCCGGGGTTGGGCAGGCGGCCGCTGCAGGAAGAGTGTGTGGAGGCTTTGATAGCAGCGGCCGAGCCACACACACACGCGCTCCGGGGAACTGTCTCCTGCAGGAAGTCACAGCCCTGTGTGACCATATGATTAAATGGATACCGACTGCAGCTTTTCTGTGTCAAACATCAGTCATTTACAACACTCAGATAATCTTCATGATCCAAGCACGAGCTAAATATAGACGCTGCTGCCATAACTGGGTCGGTCGCTCGCTGAGCAACTCTGGAAAAACTCAAAATCCAGCTCCAGCCTGCACCTGCGTTGCAGAGCAGGTCCTGCAGATGTGAGCTCGTCTCCTAATGGACAGCAAAGCGCAGAGCCCAGTTTCTATTATCGTTTATCTGCATCTGGATCAAACTGGCCCAGCTTTAACATGTGGAACACAACACCCAGGAATGAAACCACATTCACTCTCCTCCTGGAGACGAGAATGCTGACTTACATCATTTGTAGTTTCACCTTAAACATGCTTGAAATGGTGAAGAGGTCAGGCTCGTTCAAGACGTGAAATAAAATTATTAAATTATTTCACGATGTCGCATTTGTTTTGGTCCAGCTCTCAGATATCAGATCCTTCGAGCTCTTGGAACTTCCCTTGCAAATATATTTATATTTTTTATATTTTATCACTGGCACTTAAGTCCTTTTAGCACCACCAGGGTTGTCTTTTTAATAAAACCATTCTATTCTCTCCTCTTGCGGGACCTCATGCTCTATACCGTTGGCTTGGCATGTGATTCCAGATCAGGGCAGAGTAAGTGCCAGAGCATTTCTGAGTAGAAATGAAATCACCTGGATCCTCCGACAGGTTTCCTCCGCTTTGCTCAGACGGATGAGCGCCTGTAACGGCCCGCCAGGTTTTCCGCGGCGGTTTCAGAACCAGCTCACAGTGTCTGAACGATGAAGAAGAACAGCCGCTGGCAGAAGTGACAAATAAGAGGCGGCGACTCGTGTCTGTATAAACGCTCCTCTGGGCCGGCAGAGGGAATCACCAGTCACTGTGACGACGGAGGAAACGTCTCATCCACAAAGGGCCCAGGCGGCATAGACAAAGTTGGTGGTTAATGTTGTCTGAGGGAATGGAGTGTAACCTCAGGGGCTGCAGCCCGGCCATCATCTTTACCCATACAAGGTCCTCTGCTAATCTCTTGTCAGGACTTGATGAGACACACACTCTATTCCTGCGGCTCGTCCCGCTCTATCTGCACCTCTCACCCCCATTATCACAACTCACTGTTTCCACTTGGTCTTTCAAAACTCAATCGCACAGGAAAGTGAATCATCTCAATTTTCACTTCTGTTTTCGCAGCTCCAACGTCACGTCGCCCTCTGCACCGTCGCTCGGCCCCTGGACCTTCTGTGGCTCGTCTCAGCAACAAATGAAGGGAAGGTTACGATGATTAGTCCGAGAGCGGCCAGAGTCGGTGCCACCATGTGGGAAAGTTTGATTTCACCCCCCCGTCATCTTGAACAAAAACAACAGTTCCCACTTCTGTTTTCCCCGCATGTGCATCACCAGTCGCTCGCTGATGTTCCACAGTCGTTTGTCTGCAGCAGGTGTGTGCGTCAAGGATGAAAAGGGAAGAGACGGACCTGGACGCTGCTGCAGACGCTCAGACTGTCTGAGGACGCCGGGGATCGATTGTCGATCGGCCCGGCTGCAGGGAGCCAGGCTCAGGCAGGGCCCGCGGGACGAGGCCTCACAAATACCAACAGTATTTATGGCGGGCCTGGGTGTGTTGGCAACTGGGGGATTGTGTAAAATGCAGAATGAAGAGGCCTAAGATACATACATCCAGGACTAACTTTACTGACAGCTTCAGCTCATACATTCAAACCTGCGCTGCTTTGCATCAAAATATGCGTCACGTCCAGTTTTCCACCAAAGTGTTCAGTGACCCAGGAACTCTGACGTCAGTCGCTTTCATCTGCATCAGCTGATGCAAAAACTACAGCACAAAGAAACTGGAGGAGACGCCATTGATCGGCAGACCTGTGTAAACGTCTGGGTTTCTGTCTGTGGCTGCATCAGCCCATAAAACATAACATCTATTCCTATTGGAGGTCTTTCTGCGCTTTAGATTATAGATTTATCTTTTTCAGTTCTGATCAAATCCTGAAAACATCCATTCCTTCATACTTCCTGATTCACGCTTCCATTTCTCTCTCCAACCTGACGACAGGTACCGAAGCTGAGCAGGATGAGAATCTCTCTCCTCTGGTTCTGACACAAAGGATTGTCTGCACGGATCGCAGGAATCTTTCTCCCCTTCATCAGTGACCTCGTGCCGCACGGTCAAAGAGTCCAAACCATAAACTCCAGATAAATATTCGGAGTCAGGCTTCAAACTGCTCCGAAGACAAATCACAGGGAGTCAGTGAGCCAGAGGAAAGCGCTGCAGCAGGTCTGGAGTGGGCCATATATCCAGAACTGTCCAAACCGCACTGACTGCTCTTTAATCACAAGACATATCGGTCTAACTTCAGCCTGTCACTTTCAGATGGAGTTGCATTATGGGCTGTATTGTTTTCTAAAGGTTACAGTTTTCTGTGAGCTGTTTCACCTCCTGGGGTTTTGTTTCAGTTCAGATCAGAAGTCACTACGATATGTTTCCTATTGGTGGACAGTCATCACCTGACTCCGTGTCTGTGCTGACCAGCAGCTTCACCTCTTTCCCCTTTAAATTATGATGGCAAAGCCTCCTGGGTGCGGGTGTCGCCATCCGGTAGCGGTGACATCAAGATGCGTCATTTATGACCAGCAACCAGGGGGCGAACTTTCGGAGCGCTTTCTTTATGCAGTGGTAAGCAACAGCAAGATTATAAAGAGCAGTTCATGAACGTAGCGGAGCAATGTCGAAGTCGAGGAGACGGATCACTCCCTGAGGAGGAGGTGGAGAACAACCACGGAGCAAAAACAGAGAACGTGTCACTGAGGAGGCTAACGGCCACACTGAGCCAGAACACTGGGTGTGAATGATGCTGGGTTGAGTTGAATGTGAATGTCAGGGATTACAGACACTTGGACGACACCCCAGGAGCTGCATGGAGGCAGTTTATAATTTCCAAATATGGTTCATCTCCTCCTGAATAAGATGCTCAGCAGAAAGCATCAGAAGTTATCCCAGCATCAGTCTGACAGTTCAAGAACTGCAAATTAAAAGCAGAGGTGACGCCCTCGTTCATGGTCGGCGGGGGGCCTGCTAACATCCCCTGATCCAGTCTGAGACAGTAAGGACTCACATTCTTAGTTCAGAAATGAAAGGTTTGTGTAGAGAACTCCTCCATTAGTGATTCTCATCGTTTTTATTTACGTGATCAGACAGAACGTCGCTCTGTGCAGGTGTTGGGGGGGGTCGTCCTTTTTATCCAGGTCAACACAGAAACCGGAGGAAGCATCGAGAGGGAGAAAGTCCTCCTCACACAGATCCATGTCCAGCCTCTAATCCTCCTGATGAACTACGGTCTGATGGACCAGTGGATCGTTATCATAACTCAGCCTGCTCTGACCCTCGTCCGGCTGTTAACATGATTTCAACACGACTAACATTTCATGAACACACGTCCCTGTCACACAGAGCGGTGCCGTACACGCTGGTGCTCATATGCTTCCCCGGGAATGGAAACGTGAGCTGAATATCCCAGCCCCACTGAACGATTCTCCCCCCTTCACCATCCTCTCTCTCTCTCTCTCTCTCACTCTCTCTCGCTTATTTTCTCCATTGATCTTCTCCTCCTGATTATCCTCAGCTCTGTCCCCTCCGCTCGCTCGCTGTGCCGCCGCAGAAATCCCGGTCGTGCCTATCGCCGACCAAGAGGACGCCGTCAAGGAATAAATAACCATCACATTTGCTGATTGCTTGATGAGATGTAATTAGGCGCGCAGACTGGAGATTAATCACGAGATGCTGAAGGCAGCCCGGGATTCAAAGGGAGCAACATGAAGACGTGAGATCCGTCCTCAGGAAACAATCGTTAAGAGAATTAAATATGAAGGGATGAGGAACCTGAAACCTTTTCAGCGCCTCAAGAAAAATATCCAAACAGAAGTCAGTTCTGTTTGTGTAGAAGCATCTGGGTTGAAAATGGGTCGAAATGGTTCCTTGACTGGGAGAAGCGTTGATGCAACAAGAGTCCACCCTGGTACCCTTGATCTGCATTGATCCCTGACAAAGGTCATTGTACCAGTGGAACATGTCTGAGTTTTAGAAATTCTTCCTCAAAGGCGAGAACCCTTACCCTGATGTCACCAGCAGCCAGCTGACCTAACTGGTATTGATCGGATGCCTTGGTGAATTGTTTAGTGTCCAATGAGTGCATCTGTTTTCAAATCCATTCTCAAGCCCACAAACTTCAAAGTCAAGTTGAGATGACAAAACTGGGGTTCGGATATAAACTCTGATATAAAAAACTTTAAAGGTTCAAGCCCGTTTCTGCACAAACAAGCCAAAATAACCCTGGGTTTGGAGGGGAATGATCGGATGGAGAATAACCAGGGGCATCAAAGAGGAACTAATGAAGGA
The DNA here is from genome assembly GCA_016785235.1 of Pseudorhombus dupliciocellatus. Taxonomy (NCBI): domain Eukaryota; kingdom Metazoa; phylum Chordata; class Actinopteri; order Pleuronectiformes; family Paralichthyidae; genus Pseudorhombus; species Pseudorhombus dupliciocellatus. The sequence continues at coordinate 4,702,145 of JAFBJW010000311.1, read as the reverse complement.
GCGTAAAGATCAAAGACAAAAACATGATGATTGCCAACAGAGAGAAAGAGATGTGAGAATGGAGACAGGAGGAGAAAGTCTGCCTACCTCGGTGTGCTGCTGCTCTCACCAGAGTCCATGGAACGTCCCTGTTCAGCCCCAGCCAGTCTGGGTGAGTCAGGGAGCTCCAGGATGTGGTCGGTTCGGTGTTTGATTCCCAGCAGCGGTCGTCCTTTGCGCTCAGACGATCACCTCATGCAGCACAACAGCAGCAGCAGCGCTGGAGCCTCGGCGGTAACATCCCTCCCTTCCACCCTGAATTAATTAAACCCCTCGCTCTCTCTGCTGCCCTCCCTCTCACTTCACCCTCTCATGTGCGCATGGTGAACAGTCGCTCTCTCTCTCTCTCTCTCTCTCTCGCTTGTTCCCCTCTTTCTGACTCACTGAACAACAGCTGCACATGTTCTTCCTCCTCGGTTCCTCCTCTTCTCGCCCGTGTTGTGTGTTTGTTCAGAGCAGGAGAAATCATTAGTATTTATCTGTATTTCAAAACTGCAACAGATGTGATTGTGGCATGAAATAATTCATGGAAGATCGATTTGAAAAGTACGTAGAAAAAATATTAGAAAAAAAAATATGTATGAGTTATACCACTGCCGGCCACCGGGGGGGGGGGGGGGGTCTGTAATGTAAATACATACTGTACTGTGTTATTTAATGTTTCTCTTTATAATCAAAGCAGTTTATTGCCTCTTTAAATAATTGCTGAATGAATGATAAAAAAAAAATAATGCTCACAATAAAAACAAGAAAGTCAAGAAGGTAAAAATGAACATAAATGAAATAGCAAACCAAGACAAATAACATTCTACATCGTCTGTTTGCTCCCCCCTCACACACACACACACACACACACACACACACACACACACACTGTCAGACAAGGTGTCACTGCAATGTGTCGGCCTGTTGTGCTCCCGGCTATTTCTGTAGTGAAGTCATTGATGAATAAAGCACTCGTCCATCTTCTGTCCCTGTTTCCTCTCTAACCACACACACACACACACACATTTACTGCACATGTTTAATTCCCTCTTGTTTTTATGTGTTGCCTCATTTCACTGAATCCTGTGTCTCTTCCTGCTGTTGGAGCTAAAAGAGGCCGATCCCCAGAGAAACGAGTGTAACCGCCCCCCCCTTCATGTTTCCATCTTGTCCTGGTCCCTGGAAGTTAGGCAGCGTACAGCCACGACCCAAAGATGGGGACAGTCCTGACGGTGGGAACCCAGTGGAGGCTTGAGGACCTTGAGGGCACTAACTAATCTTAAAAAGGGAAATTGGCTCTCCTGCTGCCTCGGCGCTCCTAAGTAGCTCAGAGGAATGTGATTGTGTTGGAGGAGAAAAACACAATTCGCTCCAAGTTTCTACCGCTTCCCTAAGAATGTCTGACGCTGGCTGATAACCTTCAGGCGTCTGGTGTGTGTCAGTGAGGATGGAACTGCAAAGGTCACATGGCACCGGATCAGTCACCAAGACAGACAGAAAGAAAGAAAGAAGGCTTAATAGCTCAAGAATTGCCATTTTGGCCAAGTAAACGAGATGAGATGAGACTACTGAATCTGTTGTTGCACCAGCAGCGTCGAGCAGGACGAACAAAGTGACTGAACGCCACTCGTCGGTTTCATGTGACGTAAGCGAGAAAGAACCTTTGCCTCAAAGTCTGGAAACATGTCTGCAACAGTCGAACATGCTCCACGTGGGTCTGACACACAGACACGTGTTTCACTTCCTCTAAACTTCACCACAACAACCGCTCAGCTTAAACGTCACTCACACACACACACACACATAATCAATACACTGGCAAAACAGGAAGTGGGCGGCAGTACAACATAAAAATCCACATGCACAGGCAGTGATGAGGGACAATAACACTCCAAAGGTTTCTGTTCCTTCACACCGTTACACACCTAATATTTTTAAAGAGTCCTCGACAGAACGAGTTAAATAAAATCACTCGAGCGGAGCTCCATTCATCGGCAGAGACACCTTCCCCGCAACGTGTGAACCAACGAGTTTGCAAAATAAATAAATAAATAAATAAAACTCGGTCAGGGCCGCTCTCCAGGGCCAAGGGGAACGTTTGAGCACATTTCAATAAACACTCCCGCTTGCTAAGTGGCTGACGACTCGGTTACTGGAGAGAGAGGGAGTTTTACATGGTGGCCTTGACGTGAAGAGGTGTGTCCTCACTTCTGCTGCTGGATAGAAAGCTGGGCTGAAAGCATCCAGCTCCCACACAGAAGCCTTTATTTCTCATTTACAGCCAAAGGCCCTCAGTCCGTTCGATCCGCCGCCTGTCAGTTCTGTTTCTTACCTGCAGACTGAGCCGCCGGAATTCATGTATCGCAAACAGCCCATGATAGGATTCATATTTAGAATATTGATCAGCCTGGACTTCCTCTGGGGAGAAGAGCTAACGCCGAGCAGCCTGAGCTATCACTCTGGGCTCACAGCTGAAAACAGACGATCATCCGGAAGAAGAGGAAACCGATGAGATTAATTAGAGGCCATCGTCATCATCGTTCTTCAGTCCTCACTGAAACCATTCTGCAGTTTTTGAGTTCCTTCTTCTATAGCTTCTATAGCAACAAATATTTTCTTTTCTCCAGCGCTTAGAAGGTCGTGGCACTCACACGTGAGGTTAACGAGGCTCCGCCCACACAACAGCAGCTCGTCTGTCGAATGAAATGAATAAAATCAGTCTTAAAGGAACTGCTGCCACCGAGAGTCAATAAGAGAACAACAATGCACAGGGAGCAGTAATTTCCTCATTAATCTTAACGTGGAGCTCCCGCTCTCTCTCGAATCATCCCAGATGGCCGACTCGTGGGCGGACGTGGGAGCCGCTGAGATGCAGAGGAGGCGCTGAAGGACACTAATATCAAGGACGGCTTTGATCCTGGGAGGTAAATCCCTCTGATGCCGCGGAGCCACTTCACTTTCCACATGCTGCCTGTTAATGAGACATCACGAGCTCCTCCGACGGGAGGCAGGAATGCAGCTGCATATTCAGACGAAGACGCCGTGCACGTTAGCAGCGGTAATGAATGTGCATCATGGAAAAAAACGACGCGAATCAGAAACAGATATGATGAGTTTTTTCCATGGCCTGTGATTTATGGGCAACCCTTAAAACACAAAATCACACAAACTTCTATTTTATTGCTGACGTGATTCTACCGCCTCTTTTAGTTTTCCAGTCGTCTGTTTAATCAGTTTACGAAGTGGCTCATCGGATATTTGCATTACAGTTGTTCCTATTACAGATCTATGGCCTCATGGTGCTGACCTCAGCCCGTGAATTATTCAAAGGCTTGCTTCAATTATTTAATCTTTAATTCAAAAAGAAAACGCATAAATTGGATTTAAAATATTGCACGAGACCTCCAGAGATGCAGCTGCTTGAATGTGCAGAACGTTCCACAACAGGAGACGACTACCAGCTCCGGCCACCGTGATGTCAACTGGGAGGGGAATATAATGTGTTGCTCAGAAAGTCACAACTTTTCATTTCCAATCCCTAAAACCAGGTGCACAGCAGAAATGAGAACGAAGACTGAGGGACGAGGTCGTCCAGGAGACAGTACTGCACTGATGCCTCTACAGCCAAAACTGAGCTCTGCCCGTCTGCGTGGAGGGTAACAGCTTTATGGGTAGTATTTTGTTGTGTAGCAGCAGTTCCTCCTGAGCGTGAAGTCAAGTGAGACGAGCGGCGGCGCTGATCCAGAATGGAAGTGTCACCAGGACCTTTGTGCTCACAACAATTTGACATTCAAATCAGTCATTTGCCATTTTTCCAAATGACTATTCCCACAGTGCACAGCGCTGTAAAGACACACACCATCATACTGCCCACATACACACACACACGCAATCAGGGGGTCACGGACTCTTTGTTCCTCACTTTAAATCAACGTCATTATTTGATTTGTCTTCCTGCGTCCGTGTATTACTTTGACACTGTGTTAGATTGTTGGCATATTACGTGTACACGTATTTGTAAACATATTTGAACATGAATCTCCAAAGAAACTTCTACGCCCTCTCTTCCTCGAATGTTTCTTCCATCCCATGAAGCTGATATTTTCATTTTTACATCCTCACGATTCCCTTTCTCTGAAATTATAAAATCACTTTGTTCCCATCACGGCAGAAGAAGAAATAATGAGAGCGACGCCGACTGAACCTCAGAGAAACGCCCTGTTCCTCATCATGGGAGGAAAGAGAGAAGGCCGAATGGGCAATTAGTGAATTAGAGAATCCCCAGCTGAGCGGTCATCTGATTAGCTCAGCCTTTAAGCCGCATGTGACCATCCTGAATCATTTTCTTTCATTTCCGCCGCTGGTGGTTGGTGGTGGATGTTTTCCAGCTGCTGGGAGTGAACACGCTAATGTTTCCAGACAGCTAATCACAAACGAGGAGGAAACCCCGTTTAAAATCTGAGACCAGAGCAAACACGAGATTCAATGTCTGACATCTCCATCTCCTCCTGGACATCCCCAGTGTTTGGGCTTCATTTCTGTTCCTTCTTTGTTTCCCATCCTTGTCATTTCATTAACCTCTCCCAGCCTGATGTCAAATCAAGATTTCTCTAAAACCGCTGGTCCGTTGAATGATTTCACACAATGGAACCAAAGTAAACTCGAGTCCAAAACCCAGCGCAGGAAGTGCCTGATTGAGTTTGTGGGTGAAGTTCGCTCTGGGTGAAGTGGAGGAGGAGACAAAGTGAATAATGGCGTGTGAGTGCATGTGGAGCCCGGAGAGCGCAAGTGCTGTTTGAGGAGTGAAGCCGAGGTCGGCCCACGGTCGCTAAAGTGCTGCACTCACGTTTCACATGAATCACTCCATTGCCCCGTTCTTCCCACTTCCTGTGTTCCAGGCAGGGTTGGCTTCATCGCCCCCTTGTGGTCTCACTGCAGTACAGGTGGTAAACCTCGCCTCCTCCATGTTAGCAGATGGGGTCAAATCAAAGTAAAGGGCTAAGTTATTTTTACTGAATAACAGTTTTGATTTTAGGTGATGCACGTCTCAGTGCTTAGCTCCTGTTTGTTTTTATTTTGTCATTTGATTACGTCGAAGATCTGCTGAAACATCATGATTGACAGCTGGGATTGACCCGCCATTGGTCGACTGATTACCTTGTTACCGTGGCTCCGCACCACGATCAATATTCCCAATACTGCAAATGACGTCAAAAGCCCAAGATCCAACACTTTCAGGGCCAAAAATAAGATGATGTGTCACACGTGAGTGAGGACACGTCGGTCCTAAAATAATTAAATCTGCTGTTGTCCTGGGCCTATCTGCTGAGGAGGCCTCTGACGACTCAGAGACAGGATCCCAGCTCCCTGTACAGACCATAATTGGGTCGGTGTTGTTGATTTTCTCTGACTGAATTAGCCGCACCATAGTGTGCCGCTGCCTACACGCCATAGGAACGGGAAGACGTGTCAGCAGCTGCCAAGTCTTCCTCCCGGATCGCTGTGTCTCAGCAGTTTTTAATTAAAAATGCTCCATTTGTGCCACCTACCCCAGCCGCCTGCGAGAGAGAATACAGGAGAATAAATTACTGCATCCATCCCTGCTGGCTAAGCTCTTCACAGCAATTCATTAGCACGTTCATTTACAGAGAAACCAAATATCCAAGCTGTTCTGATTAAAGCTGAGGTCAGAGCAGAACAGGGGAAAGCGACAATTGACCTGATGAAACACAACATTTTCATTTGTCCATCCCAGACTTTAGATGGGCCGAACCAAACAGGTTAACAGAAGTTGTGTTTCCCACAGCTAATTAAAAATGTCCTCTACTGTTCCTCGTCCACCGCTGAAGCTAGTGGGTCATAGAAAACTCATGCGGGTCATCCTGGGCCCAGTTCCAGCTTCAGCAGAAACATCCATCACTCAGTTTTAATTTCAGGTCCAAGCAGAGTCTCAGAATATTTTACCATGTCTTGCAGACATGTGGGACCCATTCACCACTACCCTCCATCCTCGAGGAGCGAGTGGCTCCGCCCTGGTTGTCTGGTTACATCTGTTGTTTAAAACCAGCGGCTTCATGTCAAGTGTCTCAGGTTCAAACGGGCATCTCGGTGAACAGCTAACAGGATCCAGCAGGTTCGGGGTATGAAAGTATCCGAGCAGCCGAACACTGTGTTGTATTCATCCTCCTGCGGACACTGTGTAAACACATCGGGCCTCTCGCCGACACAAAGCAGAACCTGCCGTTCTGCAGCGGCTCAGGGCTGATGGACGTCCAGGAGCAGCGAAGGAAACTTGTTTTAAAGTATTGATGTTGGACAAATGTTGAAAAATAAAACGAAAACAGATGAATCTCTGTTGCTATGAGGAAAAGAATCGGACTGTATTTTTTAGTCCTTTTCCAGTTCAGTCCCAGTGATTCCACACACAGCACAGCCATCAGGGAAGACTGGGGTCGAGGTCTCCTGCTGGGGAACTAGCTCAGCTCCTCCGGTATCAAACCATTACATCTGCAGGTCTTCCATTTTGAGTTTGACGTGTTGGAACGAGTCCAGCTTCAACGAAGCACTTGACTTTTTTTCTCATCAAAGCCAAACTGAGGCCCAGACGCCGGTGTTTGTCTGCCTCTCGTAGAGCTCGGCTCAAAGTCGACTTGCTCTCGCTGGGATCTCGACTGCTGTGACGCAACTGGCCTCTCTAAACAAACCACACTGGGCAGCTTTGGAGAAAAATTCAGTTTATATTTCCAGGAATAGAAACAGATTCCACCCCATAACATAGATCTGGTGATGTCAGAGGAGGCAGAGTGGCCAAGGAAAGGAAAACACACCAGTTCATCCCTGATGCGTCTGGTCTCCATTCTATCAATAGACCTCGCTTTGGGAACCTCTTGATCCAAAACAGCAAACCATGGTCTCCATGGTAATTTTTCTGAGCCGAGCATTAGCTAACGTCCAAAAATATACACCGGCTGTCAGGGCAGCGGGGGTCTCCTGGGTCAGGCTTCATTTCCTGGAGATTGACCCACGTCCGTCTCCCAGAGTCTTCACACGTTAATGTTCTGCTGTGTCCTGTCGACAAACTCCGGTTCTGGTCAAGCCCAGACTTTTGGACGTTGAGGATCAAACTTGGCCGTGTACTCACGTGTCTCCACCTCCACCCACATGAAGATGAAATGTCCCCGATGCCTGGAGCACCGTCCACGGTCCACAAACAATTGTTCTTTACGACCACACTCACACAGAGTCAAATGTTATCAATGTGGATGACAGCAGCAGGTGGGACTAATAACGACCATGTCCATGTGGACATGTCACAGGGAGGGACAGTCTCAAATGTCTCAGAGGTTGAAACAGATGGAGAACCGGAGGGTCCGGAGCGGTTCTGTGACGCTGAACGTCCTCCCTGTTAATGTTACTCTGATCCACACGTCCGTCCTCAGGGTGAAGACAGGAGGGACGAAGGAGAGACAACAGGACTCTACAAACTGTTGTGTGAATTTTGAAGCTGGCAGTTTTTCCAGCAAGGAGCCTGTGTGTGTGTGTGTCGAGAACAAACAGAAGGTGTTTTACTGCCATCCGCCCGTCTCTTCATTAGAATGCAGCTCCAGCCTGCAGCTGCACCAGAGCGGCGAGAGAGGAATGATGAAACCACGGCTAAAAATAGCTGCCTCCCAGGATCCCCCCTCACACAGCACTGTAAACACTGCGAGAGCCAGCGACAGGCAGCACCAGCCTGGGCCTCACCGTGTGTGTGTTGCAGCCCCTCCTCATCATAAACCAGTGTTTGGTTTGGCTTCATCGAGCTGCTGAACAATCAAAGCCATCTGTGGGGTTCTTAACTCAAACACGTCAAAGGGACATTTCTGCTTCACGGCAACGAGAAGCAGTCGCCTCGTTAAACCGAAACTGAGGGCACATTCTCAAAGTTCAGCCTGTAAAAATTTACGTCGCGTGGGCGAGTGTCACCGGGTCCGTCTTCGCTCTGCAGATGTGTTCGGAGGACACACACACAGGCATGCATCTGAACTTGTTGTAAAAGGTGGAGCAGAGCTATAAATAGATGTAGCATGTGATGCACCGGAAAAACAAAAAGACAGCCTCCGCTGTCCTCGCACGAGTCCTGTTACAAGGATGACACAGGCACGTCTAGAAGCTGGGGGAAACATCAGCAGCCTCAAAAGCCCAAAACAACATCAAATCCATGTGACAGAGGAGGAGGAGGAGGAGGACACGTGCGTTGGGGCAGACAGGGGACGACGGGAACCCCTCAGGACAGACAGGAGCCAGATGAGGCTTTTTACAACCTGAGCCAAAGACACAGCCTCCTGACTGAAGGACTGTTCTGCAGCGAGGCATCGATGACTGCGATCGATCAGACCTGGAGCCGATCAAGTGAGTAACCAAGGTGACCGGACAGCCAGGCACGCTCCCCTGTTCTGTCCTTTAACGGACAACAAGCAGTCAAAAGTTTGTCCTCCGCCGCCTGGAGAAAGATCTGCTCGTCCGGTTTCATCTGCAGCAACGATCAAGGGGTGGAGCTGTCACACGGGCCTGACCAATCACAAGCTTCGATCGGAGTGACGCTGCCTCAAACACACACACACACACACACACACTCCTGACAGGCCTCATCAAACACTCACTGTGTGTCACATGGTACGCTGCGTCCTTTCTGTTTGTGTGGCGTCCAGCTCCGGCCTGTGGTGGAGACAAACCATTAGAACCAGCAGGGAGAGCAGTGACAAACAGACACAGGTGATTTCAATCTCTCTCAGACGTCAGTGGCTGTGGAGCTTCTCCCTCAGTCTGACCGTCTCCTGCTTCTGCCTCACACAGTCTCCAGAGTTCACGTCTGGAAACAGAATGAGGAGACGCTCCTGAAGCCTGTTGTTGGTTCCTCATCCACATCTGCTCTTTAAACAGGCCATAAAATCTATTAATAAGACTGCTCCATCATCACAGATAAACACAGAGACATTTCCACGTCACTCTCCTCCTCCTCCTTGGGGCAGGGCTGCATGTCTGTGCTGCAGCTTCATGTTTCCTCAGATGCAGGATGGATCACAGATCATAGAGAAAGTGAGGGAGATGGGTTTCCATGGCAATGTTTCTTGACGTCACGTCGGGCTTCCTGCTAAAGCCCTCACACAAAGGTGTGTGTGCACGGAGCTCAGAGGAAACAGGCTGGTCTGAACCTCTGGATTCTGACCAACACGTCTGACGCCGATCTGACCGTTACTGCGACTCTCTGACTTCACGACGTTCACTCACAGTCAAGCCCTTCTCCTGCCCCGTGGTTTGTTCTTTTGGTTTGTAAAGGTTGAACCTCAGCAGCAAATAAGCAAATAAAATCCTGACTGCTGCTGATCTTGTGGTGAAGAGCATCAATCAGCTGCAGGACGTGAGGTGGTTTTATAAACTCAACCTACTTTAACACACACACACACAGACTCTGAGAGCAACACTGCCACATGGTGGCCACACGAGAGGCAACCACAATCATTCAGTCAATTATTCTAAATAATTTCTACTGTTAGTAGATGTATTCCTTTTATATTTAAATCAGCTAATCTTCAGATAAATTGATAAATAAGAACAAGACAGAGACCAGAGGAGGAAGAAGAAGAACTTGTGACGTGTTGCTTCTACTGACCTCAGATCCAGATTTAGGTCCCAGCGTGTGTGTGAGTGTGTGAGTGGCAGGTGTGTGAACGAGGCTGTGAGGATATTGGCTGAAGGTGTCACGGGCTGAACGCCACATCACAGGGACACGACGTCTCTGCAGGATGTCTCCTCAGAGGACAAGAGGGTGACGAGGGACCGAGAGCAAATTTATCTCCCGGCTCTGAAGGAGCTTTTTCCTCTCAGGACTCGTCGCTCTCTCATGTCAGGGAGCTCTGACATTTATTCAGTATAATTCAGTGATTGTTGAGTATCCTGAGTATGTTGATATTGAATCAGCCTCAGGTGAAAACTCGTGCAGCAGGCCTCAGCTCCTCAGCTCCTCAGCTGCGTCATCACTTACTGAAGGATCCATTAGGACATTTCCTGGAAAACCACTTACCCCTCCCGTGAAAACTGATCTGAGACCACATGACTCCCCTCAGTGTTTTAATCCCTTTTAAATCAAAACTCATCCTTTGAGATAATAATAATAATAATAATAATAATAATAATAATAATAATAATAATAATAATAATAATATGCCTGCCAATGTTTATTAAACCAGACCTACATCCACACTCATTATAAACAACTTTCATGATCACAGTTTCTCTGTTCACTCAGTTTTATCTTTCTGGTTTCTCTCTCTCCTCTCTCTCTCTCTCTCTCTACCCCTCCTCTCTCTCCTCTGTCCATCGCTGCCATACAAGGTAACCGCTGCAGCCAGAACCCACATTCTTTCCCCAGGATTAACATCGTTCCCCTCGGCTGCAGAAACAAATCGTGTCGACACAAGTTAAAAATAACTGAGCCGGTGGAGAGGACGAAGGGCTCAGAGGGACGAGGAAAATTAAAGATATTTTCCTTCTTATAAACTTCAAAGACTGAAGATCAAAATTCACCATATATCAGTATCAAAACACAATCAATAGTTATTTCAGATGGTTTTACAACTGAAGGTAAAGTATTTGATTCAAAATTCTTTTGATTTCATTTATTTTTAATTCTAATATTTATTGAAATTACATTTCATTTTTTTTGTTTAATAATAAAAATAAAATATTTTATTTAAATGGTTTTCAGTGAATGAGACATTTAGTGGTGCGATACAGTAAATAACACATATATATTTAAATATTTGATATATTAATAAGTAATCAAAAGCAGATGATGATAAACATTTGGACAAGAAATCTGAACTACAGCTTCAGAGACTCTCCACAAGAGGGTGCACACATGGCTCAGTGTGATGCGGCCCTCTCTCTCTTTCTCTCTCTCTCTCCCTCGCTCTCTGCCCCCCCCCCTTCCCCCCAGGGGTCAGAGTGAACAAAGAGGCTTTCGGTGTGAATGACCACAGCCAGGAGAACGTGCTGGCTGGACGCCCTTTGTGTGTGTTGGGGGTCACAGCGTTGTTCCTGGGAGCTGAGCGTCAGCACTAACGGCAGCTGCCGAGCTCCAGGCTCGTTCCAGCAAATCCCACTGAGTCATCAGCAGGCGCAGGTCTTTGTCCACAGGTTTAACTGATCTCGGTGACCCCCACAGCTTGAGCACCAACCCCACTCCCATCAGCCCTGTGTGACACGCACACACACACACACAACGCACAATCAATAAACACATGTTTCAACTTCTCAATATTGTTGTCATGTTGATCAGTCCTGCTCTTTAAGGGTTCATTTATTTATTTGTTAAATACTGACACAAGAATTCATCAAAAAAATCTTATTTGAGTTGTAAATGTGTTTGTTTATTTTGATGAAAATGTCTTTATTTATTCGTTTATTTGTTTTACTGAGACATTTTGAGACAAAATGATTATTGCTCTGATTTCATGTAATTTTTTGAAATATATTTTTGGTATTTCATGTATTTTGCCCCTCAAATAAATAACTAACTAACAAACATCTGATGTGTGTCCCATAAATAATATTTTATTCTCATCCTTGAAGAATCATCAGATACAATTTGCCAAACAAGAAACATAATCAACACAACACGGTGAGTTGATTATTTTTCGTTGTTTTGGCTGAATGTATCAAAACAACCATGATTATAAGACACTACTTATTATCAAGACCAGGAAAAAAACATGATCTCATTTTTTACATGGATAAATCAAAGAAGCTCACAAAACATTTTCTAATTTAGTTTAGAGCATTATCTCAATATTATTATAGGTCAGCGGAACAGACATGTGACAATTTTATTAATGTTGATAAAATATTGATGAACTATAGATTTTGTCAGAAACAGAAAAGTAGTACCTCATCACTTTGGTGAAACTGTCAGAGCAGTTTGAATAATTGAGGGACCTTTGTCTTCAGTCCAACCTTTCCTGGTGAAGACTTTTTTAAATCTTTTAATTTTCCTTTATTGTCTTTAGAATAAAATTGATTTGTGTGGTTTTATTAATCTGAAGAAGATGAATAGTGAATAGAGAATATAACCCAAGTGTTCCAAAGGGTTGGGGTTAGGGATTTTTCCAAGTCTTCCAAAACTAGTTCGGGCTCGATTGTGAGAACACAAGAACACAACGTGGAGTGCCGCACACTGAGCACAATCCTGTTTTATTCAATGAGCAATGAACAGTTACGTAAAACGAGAACACGGAGAAAGACGATCTAAAAGTCGTGGACGCGGCGGAAGGAGCCCACGCTGGGGTTCATGGCGGCCCACTCGTTGAAGCGCCGGTACTCTCCTCTCTCCAGCAGGTACTGACGCCCGCGGTAGCTGGGCAGCTCGTAGAAGACCCAGGCGCCGTCCTGCACGTGGGCAGAGTGAACCTCCCGCTGGGGCCAGTGGTCTGGCAGGTTGCTGATGTCCTCAGTGGCCTCCAGCATCTGACCGCTGAAGTCCGGGCGCTCGTAGACGCGGATCCTGAACATGCCAGAGGTCTGAAACACAGAGAGCACAGATGGACACTGAGGAATGCAACATCTTGTCAGATAAAGACGACATTTTCATTTCATAGATTTGTCCTTTTACAGGAACTTGTGACGGAACTGACGTTTCTTATGATCCTGCACGACCTGACGCTGTCGTTGTAGCCCATCCAGCGCTTGTAGTCGGGATACTCGCCCCGGGTCAGGATGTACTGGTAGCCCAGGTAGTTGGGCCTCTCGTACAGGACCCAGGCGCCGCTCTCCACGCGGATGGAGTTGCAGCGGCTGAAGTGGGTGTTGAGCTCGGGACAGTCACTGTTGCACTCATAGTAACGACCTTGGAAGTTTCTGTCTTCGTAGAACACGATCTGCAGAAGGGGAAATTAAACGTCTGTCAAGTGGAATGATGCAAACCATTGCTCGCGACCTTCGTCTCCACACCGGCCTACCTTTCCTGTACGGTCCATGTTGGGGCCTCACACCACAGTTTGATAATGGTTTGTTTTTACCCTCTTTCCCGTACATCGCCTCCAGGCTGCTGCAGATTTATATATACAGTGTATGTGGCTCTGCGCTGCCAGGGGCATCATTGTTATTTTAATTGCCTCAGCATTTATATCTGCACAACGGCTGATGCTGCAACTGCTCAGTGTTTACTCGCCGCTGCTCCGGCTGACCTCTGGTGGTCCACGCCCGATTCCAGAAACACTTATTGATCCGCACAAACTGTCTCCTCTGCAGCTGCCGCCGAGGCCGCAGCGCCGGAGTTGGCTTGTGGCCACGTAGCACGAGGCGGCGTGGGGCTTTAACGTGTTGGAGGGGACAGGTGGGATCAGGCCATCACGCTCCACCCTCTGTCTGCAGCAGCAGCGCAGTCAGCTGACCAGCTCCGCTGGGGCCGTGTTCTGTGTTTATGTCACGGTTCATTTCTACGAATCTGCTGAAAGAAAACAGAAGGAAAACAGAAGAGAATCCCTCTGGCTGCACAGATTAGCCCGTGAGTTGGTGAAGTCGGTTTTTGAACAGGAAGTGAGAAACATGAAAAACGACTGCAGGTCGTGGATGACATACAGCCAATTTCGGGACAGGGTCTCCCACGAGTTTTGCAGGGGTTTTGGTGCCAAAACGAGGTCTACCAAACAGTTCTGCATGGACCTCCATGTTCAACCATCTGTCCTATTAAATGAAGTCTGTCATTGTGAGAGTGAAGTTTGACATTTTATTGTGTTGAAGAGCTTGATGAAGCTGTTTCATTAAATGTTATAAGGTGTTACAATTTTGTAATCATTGTTTTCAGCTCACTAATAACCCGAGGGTTGATGGTTCAATCCCCAGCGCCTAGGCTCTTCCAGTCAATGTGAGGATTTGAAATCTTAAAGTTGTTTGGAATTCTTTGCATATAAAACTCAGAATCTGAGGCTTTTATAATTAAATAAATCATCTGAACAAAAGATAAAAAGTTCAAACAACTTTTGTTGGAGGACCCAAACCTCAAAAATCACTAGTAGGAAGTTTCCTTGAATCCTGTTTTTGAACTTTATCATGAGAATAACCAGGATATTAATTGATGATGAAAAGCAACTAACACTAAGTTGTTTTGTATTTTAAACTTTTTGAACTCAAACCGTGAGCAGTTCTCATTTCCTCCAGGGAAACATGTTTGTAGCTTAGCTCGTCTGTAGGTGTGAACATGGATCATCCTTGAGGATCAGTGATGCTGCGGATTTGTTCGTTTTCATCAGTGAGGACAAAGTGATCAGAGGGACGTCTCAAACCAGCAGCATCCGAAAGACCAAGGAGACGAATCAACTCATTTCTGACTCAGTTCATTTATTCTTGTCATGTTCAGTGTTCAAACTTTCATGTTTGCCAAAGAACTTTCTTGGATAGAATCCTCAATAGAATCTGCATTAAAGATCAAACAGGCACGAGGATTGCATCAAAGACGTTTATTTCATCACGTGATAATGAAGCTGTTTCACTTCTCTGTCATTCTTCTGATGGAGCCCACGGCAGCTTTCAGAGCCCCCCACTCCGAGGGGTGCTTGTACTCGCCTTTCTCCAGCAGGTACTGACGGCCACAGAAGTTGGGATGCTCAAAGAAAACCCAGGACCCGTCCAGGACTTTGCAGGACTGGACTTCCTGCCTCACCCACTTCTCCTGGATCGCCTTCATGTTCTCCGTCAGCTCCAGAGACTGGCCGTCGAAGTTGGGCCGGTCGAACAGCTTCAGCTTGTACGGCCCCTTGGCCTGGCGGCGGCAGAATCAGACAGGTGCGTTGGGTTTGGAGGAGGACGTCGTGTTCTGAGAAGCTTTCTGTCGGTCACTTACGTTCTTTACAATCCTGCAGGACCGGACGCAGTCGTTGAAGCCCATCCACCGGCGGTACTCGTTGTACTCCCCGGGGCCGATGACGTACTGGTAGCCGGTGTAGTTGTTGCGCTCGAACAGAACCCACCAGCCACCCTCCACCTTGACCGAGTTGCAGCGGCGGATGAAGCTGTGCAGGTCGACCGAGTCCCCTTTGCATTCGTAGGACTTCCCCTGGAAGTCCCGGTCCTCGAAGAACACGATCTGAGAACGACAAGTCGGGACAAGATTACAGATTGATGGACAGACCGAGGGAAACATCTGCGTCCATTACTGCACCATTTCAGGTCCGGGGGCTCCTGCAGCCGCTGCAGCACATGGAGAAAAGTGAACATTCTCACCTTCTCCATCATTGGAGTTTAAAACACTCTCAGCCACTGACCAGCGCAGCACTCTTTATACAAGGCAGAAACAATACTGGCAATTCCATGGTTAGCAGTGCATGTAACAGTAATTACAATTCAAATACTCATCTAGACTCTGCCCATTGTTCTGACTCACTGAATCACG
Organism: Pseudorhombus dupliciocellatus; assembly: GCA_016785235.1. Classification (NCBI taxonomy): domain Eukaryota; kingdom Metazoa; phylum Chordata; class Actinopteri; order Pleuronectiformes; family Paralichthyidae; genus Pseudorhombus; species Pseudorhombus dupliciocellatus. Next base: position 4,686,694 of record JAFBJW010000311.1, on the reverse strand, counting down.
GGTCCACACACAATGATTGTTTGGCCGTGCCAAGTATCCGGACCCTCAGTTGCTGCTCTGAACCAACACACCCTGCTGTTTGTGCCCCTGCATGTTCGGCTGCCAGAGATATAACGTTATATAAATGATATGTTCATAATGTTTGAGATGTGATGACAGCAGGGAAATCGCACAAACAACAGATTGTTTTTATTGGCAGAGATTAAAGAAAAAAAAAAATCCAGAACATATTTAATTTAACAAGAGAACCTCGAAACACGTGTGTGAATGTGACATAACAACATAAGATGCTTAATTTTAACATGAAACATGCTTCAGATGATTGCTTACCTCTTCAGCATTTGCCTCTATCTGTTTTTTCGAAGTTATAATGTAATGTGATGAAAAAGCTAAATACAACACTTGTGGTTTAATACACAGCGATTTGTATTATTTTGCATTTAAAGTATTTAAGGGGCTTCTGAATCTGCTCGTTCATATTTATAGTGATGCATCTCACATTTGACCCCAAACAGTGTCTGAATGTTTTTGGTGACTTTGATATAACATATGAACCAATAATTAAACATAACACACAGTTGAGAATCATGGAGAATCATTCAGACCCTTGAACATTAAAAATGTTACTGAGAAAGAAAGAAATCAGTTTATTATTTATTTGTTTGTTTCAACAGTAACTTCAGATATGACTGGGATCATGTGAGTCTATTCCACTTTATCTGACGGGATTCAGTTTACATGTGTTTGTGGCTTCATGTTGTCTGAATGCTGCATGATTTTCATTTTTTAAATCCATGAGTTAAAATGTTACAGGCATGATCTCAATTTCTATATGGGCAGTATTGTTTCAATAATTGGTTTGTTGTTGATATTGGTCTTATGTGTATTTATTTGAAATATTGGTGCTATTGGATTAAACACGGTCAGCAATTTTGTGTATGTTTCTAAATCTGGTCCCTGTCAGGCCTAATGAGGTGAAGAAGAAGGATGACCTGTGCAGGCGTCTTTATCAGCTGTTTATCGTCACACAATGACTGAAAGTCACAGACGAGGCTGCAGGTGTCCGGCCACTTCACGTAAGAACCACTCGACTTCTCTGTGAGCTACAAACAGTTTTATTCATGTGAGAACAGGACAGTGGGGGGGAGGTGAGACCGGGCTGATCTCAGAACCCTGCCAGGTCTAGAACTGTTTGATCATGCGGAATGATCCGACCACGGGGGAGGCGGCGCCCCAGTCTGCATAGTTGGGGTACTCGCCACGTTCCAGGAAGTACTGGTGGCCGCGGTAGTTGGGCTGCTCGTAGAGGACCCACGCCCCGTCCATCACCACGCAGGAGTGGAACTCCTGCAGCTTGAAGGCATCGTACACGGATGGGCAGTCTTCAACGCACTCTGCCGCCTGACCTCCGAACTCCCGCTTCTCGTAGAATCGGATCTTCCAGGACTTTCCGTACACCTTCACACAGTCACAGCAGAGAGTTAATAAGATGACGCTGGGATTCAGCGTCTGAATCATTTGACCTCACTCCAAGTAATCGTTTACTTTCACATCTACAAATGGGCTTCTTGGCTGTTTTCCTGGTTTCCTTGATAATTGATGTGCACAGACATGGACAGAAAGCAGCCTGCTGCCAAATCATGAGCCCTTTATCTCTTCTTTTTGTCTGTTGGCCTTTGACTGATTACTGTGTGGTTGGTGCACTCTGTGGTATTTCACTGCAGCAGGAGCCTCTGCTGCTCTGAATAACACAGAAATGTTCAAAACACAAACTGCAACCTGCACATCGTGCGTTCACCGTCACCTTATCAAGCTTTTCCTACTCCGGACATGTGCTCGTTTGCCCTGTGGTCCAATAGAACCAGTGCATTGTCATTACTGTTATCATAAGAAGGAGACGCTGGATGCTAGCTGACAGAAAAGCTTGAAAAGCTTGCGCAGCTCGAGCTTACATTTTTGATACAGCGACATGAGTTGATGCTGTCGTTGAATCCCATCCACTGCTGGTAGTCGGGGTATTCCCCAGGGCTCACCACGTACTGGTAGCCGGTGTAGTTGGGGCGCTCGTACAGGACCCAGCAGCCGCTTTCCACCTTGATGGAGTTGCAGTGGCTGAAGTATGAGCGCAGGTCGGCGCAGTCGCTGCTGCACTCGTACTTCCGTCCCTGGAAGTTCTTATCCTCGAAGAACACGACCTGGGTGGAAGCCAACATGAGACACTGGAGGTAAGTTCGCCAGAAAACACTTTAAGAAGCTCAATGGCCACGGGTTAAAGATCAGGACTTGTCTCCTGATGGGTCTCCCCGGAGGATTTCTGCTCCTTACCTTCCCCATGGTTGCTGGTGTTGCTCGTCTCCCAGCCAGCTGCAGCTGTGTCGTGGTTTATATCGAAAAGCAGAATGTGCAGACGAGGGGAAGCTATTGTCATCTAAATTAGGCTGATTTGCATATCAGCAAAATGGTTTGGTCAAGTTTGATTTCCCTTTGTCCACATGTGATGGCCTCGCATCAAAGAAGTGCCAAAAGTGAGACGTGAAACTTCTGAAAGCCAACAGCCTCAGGGACCAATAGCTGTGTTTTTGGTTGTTCCATCTCACTTTCTCTGGAGGATCATTTACTTTTCATTTGTCTTAGCTCAGTGAACTCTGGATCTTTATAGTCAATAATTCACGTTAGTGCAGCCGCAGACTTCTCTCTCCTCATTCCTTAAGAACATGGTCAAAAGAGATGAATCACCTTTAAACTGCGACGATCCTCCAGAGAGTGATTTGAAGAATGACAGAGAGACTATCAGGAGTTCCGTGGAGCATCCTGGTAGTAAGATACCAGTGATGCACTCATACAAGGACGTGAAAGAAAGTTGAGATGTGACTTGTAGAATTTACGTGGTCAGCCACACGCTGCCGTCACGTGTGTTCTGTGTAATGGAACATGGAAGGAGTCGCAGGGACAAGTGTCTGTTTGCAGGTTAGTTGGAAACACAACTTCCAGTTGGTGTCGCTACTCAAACCGCTAGCTCTCATTGGCAGTCGCAGGTGTTTTCAGTATTCTGTCAGAGGCTGCAGACCCCCAACAATCAGCCTGATGATCCTTCAGGGAGCAGCAGCAGGAGCTGTTTCAGGGTTTTTACGTGTTTGTTTCGACACTCGCGATCTGAGCACATCTGAGACGCCAAATCAAACCCCAGTTTGTGATTCCTCTTCCCCAGTCTGAGAAAAAGCTGCAGCTCAGTTTTTCTCCCTCCTCTCCCGCCTTGTGTCTTCCACCCATCAAACGCCCCCCCCCCCCCCCCCCCCATCCTGGGCCCCCCCCCCCCTCCCCCACCCTTTGTTCTGGATCATGATGGCACAAATGAAATTAACAGCGATCGCAGAGCTGCTTATTCATCAGCTTTCAGATGATTTGAATAACAAAACCCTGTTACAGCGCGTATAAAGTATAAAAGCCGCCTGGCAGCCACAGGTTGTTGGACAGATTCCCACAAACACAGATCATCAAACATGGGCAAGGTATGTCGAGAGTGGAGCAGCAAGCACAGTAGAAACGACAACACCAACTCAGAGATACATGAGCGTCACCGAACGGTGTCGGCTTCCAACAGCGCGTTTCAGTTTCAAGATCTCCCTCTGTCTCGTCCACAGATCATCTTCTACGAGGACAGGAACTTCCAGGGCCGCTCCTACGAGTGCATGAGCGACTGCTCTGACATGTCCTCCTACCTGAGCAAGTGCAGCTCCTGCAGGGTGGAGAGCGGCTGCTTCATGGTCTACGACCGGCCCAACTTCATGGGAACACAATACTTCCTAAGGAGAGGGGAGTACTCCGACTATGTGAACTTTGGCATGAGCGACTCGATCCGGTCCTGCCGTTTGATTCCTCAGGTATGCAGAGAAATGAGCAAGTGTTAGTGTCCGTATAGTGTTACAAACATCTGTAGCTGTTGACTGAATTCATATTTTCTGCTTTAACACGTCGGTCATTGGCAGAAGAAGGTGGATGAATTGTACCTGCAGCTCTGGTTTTGACACATTCTGCAGTGAAGCTGTTTTATGAGCTGCAGCTGCACTGAGCTGTTCCACCTCTGTGCATCCCTCTACAGCACAGAGGCTCGTACAGGATGAAGCTGTTCGAGCGCGAGAACTTCCAGGGCCAGAGTCACGAGCTGCAGGACGACTGCGACAACATCATGGACCGCTACCGCATGCCCGACTTCCAGTCCTGCAACGTGCAAGACGGCCACTGGCTGATGTACGAGCAGCCCCACTACAGAGGCCGGATGATGTACATGAGCCCCGGGGAGTACAGGAGCATGAGGGATGTGGGATACAGTGGCATGAGGCTCAGCTCCGTCAGGCGTATAATGGATTCCTGCTGAAGCAGAGAACAAAAAAGTGCTGTTGAATAAAGCCGAATTGAACACCACCTTGTCACCGTGTCGTCTTCTATCAGGCAGGACGAAACACGACTTTTACAATCACATCAACTAAATAAACTGCAGTAAAATATGTCAAAACCAGGAAATCTGTGGGAATGTCAGTCCTGTAGTTCACCATGTTTAGATCTGCAATGATTATACAGTAAACCCATCTGTTATGGATTTGTTATTAATATAGTCTTCATCGAAACATTTCATTTAGTCAACATACCTATCTGATTCAATATTAAACGCTTTATTTGTCTTTAAAGGAACAACTTAACTTAAAAATAAATGAATAAATAAATAAAATACACTCAGACACTTCAGTGTATTTTTTATTTTAAACAACCGTCAAATATTCAGAGGACTGTTGAGGAGTAAACTCAATTCTATCTCTACAAACTCTTGACTTCTACTATCACGAGACACTGCACAATAACATAAAATATAAATATAATTATTATAAATAAATTAGAGTTAAACTGCGTTAGAAAGGTTTAAGTGCAGTTGCACGGCTACAGCAGAGCTGTCTACAAAGCCTCTCTAGAATGAGATGAAGGTGAAGATGGAGAAAAAACTGCCGGAGACGTTCCTCTGTGTCTTTGAGTGGACATTAAAACATTGTTAGACAATCTGGGGTCAGACTTTATTGATTTAACTTGTCAGAGACTGTAAACAAAGATGGACGGCGCCTCTCTGCTTCCTCCCACTGCACCATAGCAACCAGCAGGGCGGAGCCGCAGCATCAAGTCCCACCCACACATGAGCTTGACCAATTACTCAGCCTCAGCTGTCAATCATGACATGTCGTGAGATAAATGATATTCTTTAAATAACAAATTAAAACCAAACTTGTTGGATCAATAGTTGAACAAACTTGAGAAGAATGTGTTTAACTATTTTTAACTATTTTGATCCCATCTGTTAACATGGAGGAGGCAGAGTTTAGGGCCTATGCTGCAGCCGGCCACCGGGGGGGATTGAGACGGTGAGCTGCAGGAAGTGGAACCTTTAATTACAATTCTTCATTTAATTTTTAGAGACTTAAGCTTTTTTATTTTCTACTTGTTCTGATGGACAGTCATAATATTTCAGTTTAAATGCTCAATACATATTTAGTGAAGTGAAAAGTGAAGTGAAAGTCCTGTAATCAAAGTAAAAGTACAATCAGAGTAATCAAAGCATATTTTATTTGTATCACTCCATAACCAGAATACAATACTCCCTCCCCTAAGTATGGAAGATGTAATTTTTACTTGAATTGAGTTTCGTTTGTTAAATTATAATTAAGTAAAATAACTGTGATGAGTAAAAGTACAACAGTTTCTTCATTAAAAAGTAGTACCAAACGATCACAGATACAAACTACTTTTTTAAATGCTGCTGCCTGTGAATCAAGATGAGTATTAAAACATAAAATATCTACTTTAACGTACTGACTATGTAACCTGTGTTTTTGTGGCTGCAGCACAAAGAGTCGCAGCGGAGCGCGTCACCCACCTGTACCCCGCCACTGCACTTGGCACCGCCCCAGATGAATGCACTCTGGAATAATAACCATTTACAGAGCGATTCAACAAACATTATGGCCACGCAAGCCGCTCTGCTGAGTAAGACGTTCAAAACAATGGCTCCATAGATCATTTCGCTGTTGTGATGGGTATAAAAGTGACGGGCATGTTGGCAAGTACCACAGCCATAAGGTGTAGGACCACACAGCAACATGGGCAGAGTAAGAGGACGTCTCCCAATCTGGGATTTCAGATGATTCATCAGATGAAACGACAGGTTGTGAGATGATAATAAAATGCTGTGTGTTTTCAGATCATCTTCTACGAGGACAGGAACTTCCAGGGTCGCTCCTATGAGACCAGCAGCGACTGCGCCGAGCTGACCTCCTACCTGAGCCGCTGCAACTCCTGCAGGGTGGAGAGCGGCTGCTTCATGGTCTACGAGCGCCCCAACTTCATGGGCCACCAGATGCTGGTGCGCAGGGGCGAGTACCCCGACAACCAGCGCCTGATGGGCATGAGCATGAGCGACTGCATCCGCTCCTGCCGCATGATCCCCATGGTATGCAGCGACGCCCGCGGCGAAACAGGAAGCGTCTGTTTTTTTGGGGCCTTGACGTAACGCTCCTGTCTTTTTACAGCACAGGGGCCCGTTCAGGATGAAGATCTACGAGAGGGAGAACTTTGGGGGCCAGATGTCTGAGCTGCAGGACGACTGCGACTCCATCCAGGAGCGCTACCGCATGTCCGACTGCCAGTCCGCCCACGTGATGGACGGCCACTGGCTGATGTACGAGCAGCCCCAATACAGAGGCAGGATGCTGTACCTGAGGCCCGGAGAGTACAGGAGCATGAGGGACATGGGCACCGGTCCCATGGACATGAGGATCGGCTCCATCAGACGCATCATGGAGTCCTGTTAGACTGAGCATGTGATCGATGAGCACTAATAAATGTCTCATATCAAACACTTTCTCCGTTAGTCCTTCACACAGTTTGGACACTTTGTTTAAAATATTATGTGTCACATGATTCAGGCAACCATAAATATGAATATAAAGGGATGAGATCGTGGTTCGAGTTAAACGTGTTTCAGCGAATCAGTGAAGGTGAATCAATTCATTAGCGCGTTACTGCTATGTTTGAATTCCACCTTTATGCAAGTTATTCTCAACAACATGATTTATTCTTCTAAAGTTTAAGTTAATTTCAGTTTAATCAATTTAATTGAAGGCTCTGAAGTTGTAAAAAAAATCTATATAATAATAATTAGATTAACACCTCAAATGAACTTGGGAAGAAACATGACTGTAAAAGTCTGATGATAAATGATTATGAGGAGAAAGTGAATCTAGTTTAAAGACAGATTTATAAAGTATGTTTAAAAAGTAGTTGTAATATTTCAATATCTGAATTGTAAGGACTGATCATTAATCTTTATTAGATTTAGTATTATGGATTAAATATCATTATTATCCTTTTGAGAAATGAAACCCCTAAGAGGTAAACTGATTCCCTATAAAAAATAATAATGATGAACAAAATTATGTGTGGTCATGTTTTTAAAATGAAACTTTTACTTTTACGCTGAAAAGTGATTTCAAAGGTAAAGTTCTAGTTTTAACATCCAAATGTGACAAATGAAAGCAGGAGGGTTAGAAATGAATGGCAGAGAAAAGAGAATAAATAAGACAAGTTAGAATAATGATTGATGCTCAAATTTCAAACTCAGTTTAGGGAAATATTCTTTCACCTCAATATCTTAGCTTTTAGCTGATGCAGAGCAGAGAAATGTCAGGGGCACAAATTCATGCCTGAAAATGCAGGAGGAAGAAGAATACATTTTCATTTGATCATAAAGTGAAAGAGCAGCCGGAGCAGACTGATGAAACAAATCTTTAATTTATTTTAATGATTTTTGTTGTACTGATTAAATATTATTGTAAATGTGTGGTTTGATTTGTTAAAAACATCCCTCTATGAAACAAATACAGATAAATGTCTTCGCATGTAACATGATCCTGTCCTTTTTCTCACTGTGTTGATTTTCTACACTTAGTTATATTTTTGAGTTTGCGTTAATCATATTCTGTTCTGATAATAAAACAACTACCTTTAATATTAGCTGTGAAAATCACATCATATGAAACAAGAACAGGTGACATCTGCTTTATATAAATACACGTCTTATTGGGCTTTAAGTTAAGTAGAAAACTATAACGTTTAAAAAAGGATATATCAGTCATTAGTGCACCACATGCACTGTTAAAATCAAGTTACTTTTTTTAAGAATCTGTTGTTTATAATTGTTTATCATTCAACACGTCTACATATTATACACATATTCTGCTCAGTTTATATCACTGAATATTTAATAGCATTTCAATTAGAACCCTGTTTTTTTTTTATATATTTAGTGAGTGGATTGTCTCATTCACTGTGGGGGAGACACGTCATATCACATTTGGAAGCTTCTCTTTATTTTCTTTATGCTGGACAACAATACTGCACGTATACAGTACATGCATTTGCCCCAGAGTGGTACAGTGCTGGATAATAACCCTTTAGCACCCTGACTGCTCAGTAGGCTTCTGCTGATGCAGGGGTTTGCACAATAGAAGCCTAAATACGTTTTTCACATTGAGCAGGTATAAAAGTAACGGTTAGCGCCAACAGGGATTCACACAGCAGCTCTGATCAGTCCTGACGAGCAACCGTAAAGTCATGACCATGGGCAAGGTAGGTGCTGGGAGGGGTCCGTACAAATATGAACTGATGAAAGCCAGCGTCACAGGTTTGATCCTGTGTTTCTGTTTCTCTCAGATCATCTTCTACGAGGACAGGAACTTCCAGGGTCGTCACTATGAGACCAGCAGCGACTGCCCCGAGCTGACCTCCTACCTGAGCAGGTGCCACTCCTGCAGGGTGGAGAGCGGCTGCTTCATGGTCTACGACCGCCCCAACTTCATTGGAAACCAGTACCTGATGAGGAAGGGAGAGTACTCCGACTACATGAGCATGATGGGAATGTCCGACTGCATCAGGTCCTGCCGCATGATCCCCATGGTGAGCGCTACTTCCCCCGGATGCCCCTCACTGATCTGTGACTGGTTGTCTCACGCTCTGGTTTTCTGGTTCGCAGCACCGCGGCCAGTTCAGGATGAGGATCTATGAGAGGGAGAACTTCAGCGGCCAGATGAACGAGCTGATGGACGACTGTGAGAACATCCAGGAGCGCTACCGCATGTCCGACTGCATGTCCAGCAACGTGATGGACGGCCACTGGCTGATGTACGAGCAGCCCCACTACAGAGGCAGGATGATGTACCTGAGGCCCGGAGAGTACAGGAGCTTCAGGGACATGGGCATGAGCAGCTCCAGGTTCATGAGCATGAGGCGCATCATGGACTCCTGCCACTAAATGTCGCAAAAAACTAAATAAAGATTATAATTTGTAAAAATTGTTTCAAGAGTCTTGCTGTGTCTTTGCAAATGAATGCAACGTTTTCTCTTATAAAATAAATCAAGATTTATTGTCCCGGTGGAGAGACGCCATCAGACATGAGGCAACAAACATGGGTTCACGTTTCATGAAGGGACGAAAGACTTTTGTCTGACATTCAGTACAGTAGTCCCAACTTATCCAGTACTCCATAGTTCTACAGTACTCCACAGAACCACATTATTTCACGCTAGCTCAAATTCAGCCAGTTAACATCCCGATGCTGCTTCCTCTTTGTTTTCTTCTTCTAAAGTTGAATGTTGTCTCTACTTCCTGTCCAAAAGTCAGAATCTGAATCAACCCACAGAACCATGGTTCTGTGCGATCCAGACACAGAACACCTCCTCCTCCTCTGGTCGGACTCAATGTTGGGGCGATTGAGGGTGGAACAGCGATGCAGTGTGAGGCGTGCTGGAGGATTAGGAAGATGACTCCTCGTGGTTGGGACGCGAACCCTGGAACACTGACGCGGGACCAACTGTCTGTCTCTGAGCTAACGTCCACCTTCATCCCTAAAAAGGACCATTTCAGACTGAAGTGAGAGCTGTGGAGGCGTCAAGCTAAAAGCCAGTTCTGAGACACAAACAAACATAAACACTCTTTTCTCAGGGATTAAAAGATTTTACATGAAATCAAATTCTTCTCCTCGCCTCCCAAGTCACCTCCCACTGTCACCCCCTCCTTTTCATTCAGTCACCTGCAAGCAGACATATTAAAATCTCTCTCCATCCTGTCATCCAGCTCCTCCCTCTCGACACTGGGCCGTGCCCCTTCAAACTGTCCAATCAGAAGCCCTCATGAGACGACCCAACTTCCTGCTCCAGTCGTCATCTCCCCCTTCCCTCCTCCACCTCCTCCTGAATGGACCCTCTGATTCAGACAACTGATTCCATCTTGTTCTGCTTCCTACGTGTAGCATCAAATCAAAGTCTGTTCCTCTGCTCAGTGAATCCATTTCTCACGTTTCTCTGAGTCTCTCCTGAACATTAAAGGAGTCGCAGCGTTAGCTTCAGAAATGTTGATGCAACAAAAACCAATGTTTTAGTCAAACAATAAAAGATTTAAAGTTTGAATTCCAGAATATTGCTGGCAAACTATTTCTCTGGATACAATATTGCTACATGCAACAATTTGTTTTTAAATCACCAATTTAGATCGAATTATTAAATTTACTGAATCATAAAGATGAAATTAGCTGCACAATAAAATATGAACTGAAGTAGAGGATCACTCACTTTGTTCATTTCCCCTCAGCTTCCTGCAACAAATCCTGTGCTCTAAATGAAATATGCATATCACAGCAAAAACTTCTGCACCTTTTTTTTTTTGGAAAGAAAGTTCTGTTTAGGGTTATGACCCTGTTGGTTTATGGGTAAACAACTCTATAGGCTTCTATATTGGGTTGCTGGGTCAGGACTTTGGACAATAGGGGGGCCACGGGCTCTTTGTCTGTGTCCAGGTATAAATGACACATGTTGGGACCAGCAGGGCATCAGTTCACAAACAGTCCTCTGAGAGATCTGAACAAGCCACCGCATCACCATGGGCAAGGTAGGACACCAGCAGAGAGGGATCAGACCGAATCATTTCATCTGAGTCACCGGGTCACCATTGCTTTCATTTGTTCTTGTCTTCCACAGATCATCTTCTACGAGGAGAGGAACTTCCAGGGCCGCTCCTATGAGTGCATGAGCGACTGCTCCGACATGACCTCCTACCTGAGCAGGTGCCAGTCCTGCAGGGTGGAGAGCGGCTGCTTCATGGTCTACGAGCGCCCCAACTTCATGGGTAACCAGTACTTCATGAGGAGGGGCGAGTACGCCGACTACATGAGCATGATGGGAATGAGCGGTGGCATCAAGTCTTGCCGTATGATCCCCATGGTGAGCGTCAAACACAGACACGCGGCTTTTAAATCCATGGAACCGTAGAGCATTTATTAACTGAGTGACTTCCTCTGTGACTCCAACAGCACCGTGGCCAGTTCAGGATGAAGATCTACGAGAGGGAGAACTTCAGTGGCCAGATGAACGAGCTGATAGACGACTGCGACTCCATCATGGACCGCTTACGCATGTCCGACTGCATGTCCTGCCAGGTGTTGGACGGCCACTGGCTGATGTACGAGCAGCCCCACTACAGAGGCAGGATGCTGTACCTGAGGCCCGGAGAGTACAGGAGCTTCAGGGACATGGGCATGAGCAGCTCCAGGTTCATGAGCATGAAGAGAATCACCGACATGTGCTAGATGTACACTCTGACTCCAATAAATGAGATAACTTTCTAAACTCTGGTTTTGTGGCATTTAATATAATTTACCCTCTATTAGGGCTTTTTGTTCTGACTAATTACACAGGTTAGTTCAGTTTGATTTCTGCATCTTCTCACGTTGAAAACTACAAGAAAATAAAACTTCAAAAGGTACAGCCTATACGTGTATATTCATGTATTTTAAACACATGGAACATCAGAGAAGACGTCAGCTTGTTGGCCACTCATTTGGTCCAGACAGAGAATATAATAAGCTTTGCTCAGACATCATCATATTGCTCCTGTGATTCCTCGACTTCTCTAAACCCCATAAAACGTAATAAACCTATGAGCGCATTAAAACTTGCACTGTCACACAGACCTTCACCTTTTAATCAGTAGGGGAAATTCCCTCTGCACACCCGGCAGCGTTGGTACCACACAGGTGCGAGCAAGGTTCAAGCTTCCTCCTTCGCTTTTCCCATGCCAGGTTTGAACGGTCCTGTCAATAAATGAAATAAAGTCAGTTGATTTTTCAACTCATCAGTAAACGTGCAGGACTGGAAACTATCCAGTCTGAATCATCGTTCAAACCCCGGCACTCTTAATTTACTCCTGTGATGTTCAAACATGTATCCGCCGGAATTACAGGGAAAAAATGAAAATGTATGAAATAAAAATGAATAAACCCAATTCAAACCATGTGAACTATGTCAGTGAAATCATTAATTTAAGCAAAATGTCCAGATTAAATGAGTCCATGACACACACCATATAATATAATCTGAAATCTATCAGATCATCTTTGCTGCTCGATGACTCTGGCTGTGAATTTCTGTTTTTCCCTGAGGAGCAAATCACAAAACCTGATTACAGCACGTCTCTGCTCTTAAAGTGAATGTTGTGATTTGTTGTGTTCAGCGTTTAAAGAAACATTAAAGTTCTCCACGATGCTGCAGAACCGTTGTTCAATGCTCAAACTTAAACAATCATATTTCTTTTCTTTTTTTTTGCCTTATTTAAATAAAATTTCCAACTATTGTTTCTGTGGAACGTTTTTGTTTCATTTTGTTCTTGAACTTTTGACTGAAACTAAAACAGCATTTTTTAATTCCGCACCTTCACACCCACTAAGCCACGGACACACAATGATGAACCGGAACAACTGGGATGGATGCACACGACACAACAGAAGAGACTGGGACCGAGTATGAGCTAAATAACATTCATGATAATAAAGGATAAAAATAAAAAATAAATACATGTTTTACGGTTTACTGCTCATTACAACATGGTTGAGATCAGATATTAGGATTGAAACATTTATCCATGAAGTGAAACACAGAAAACATATGTCTTTATTTTACGGAATTTTCATAAACACTTACATGGGGCTCTAGCTGCAAACAACCCCAGCGCAGTGTAGCAGAATATAAATAAAGTGTTTTAAATCAAATTTATTTAAAGGATAAAAATATTGAAAAGTCCCATACTCCCATTCCTCAGGATCGTTTTAAAACGAAATCATGCAATTGACACTTATTTTCCCTGAGTAATTATATATTAAATTAACTTTAGATTTATTTGAAGAATATCTTGAGCAATATATTTATTTGATGTATTCATTTTATCTGCGTGTCTGGTGTCATTTCTTCTTCGTCAATAACTTTAAAACCGTGTTAAGAAAAGTTCTATTTGAATAAAATTGATTATCATTATTACCATTTTGGTTTTTAATTTATGATAAAATCACTGACTATAAATAGACATTTTTTTAAATGTGTGAGGCAGTGGGACACAAACTGTTCACTTGAACGAGTGAGCCGAACAGCCTGTTGTGTAAAACAGCCGATTGTTTGTTCGTCCGTATTGTGACTTCAAAAAAATGCTCATTGTGTTTACTTCCCTATGGAAAAATCCATTCTAAAGTCTTCTCGGGGTTCGAGTCACATGCAAACGTGACACACGCCCCTCAGCCCTCTATAGGCCTCTATACCATGTTGCTGAGTCAGCGCTCCACACAATGGGAGCCACAGATTCTTTGGGTTTGGTCAGGTATAAAAGTAACCGTTAAAACAGGAGGGACATCAGTGCAGCAGCATCTCCTCTCTGAGCAACTCACATCTACCATGACCATGGGCAAGGTAAGCTCACACATACACTAACACACACACACACACACACTCAGTTTCTCAGTGAATCTTCATCAGAAAGTTTTTTAATTCTGACTCTTTCCGTTCTCTCCCTCCACAGATCATCTTCTACGAGGACAGGAACTTCCAGGGTCGCTCCTATGAGACCAGCAGCGACTGCGCCGAGCTGACCTCCTACCTGAGCCGCTGCAACTCCTGCAGGGTGGAGAGCGGCTGCTTCATGGTCTACGACCGCCCCAACTTCATGGGTAACCAGCACCTGATGAGGAGGGGCGAGTACGCCGACTCCATGAGCATGATGGGAATGAGGGACTGCATCAGGTCCTGCCGCATGATCCCCATGGTGAGCATGAAACCGCGCACAGGTCGCATGAATCTACCATGTCAGTTGACTCGTGTTTTCTTGGCTCGCAGCACCGTGGCCAGTTCAGGATGAAGATCTACGAGAAGGAGAACTTCAGCGGACAGAGCAACGAGCTGCTAGATGACTGCGACAACATCATGGAGCGCTACCGCATGTCCGACTGCATGTCCTGCCAGGTGTTGGACGGCCACTGGCTGATGTACGAGCAGCCCCACTACAGAGGCAGGATGCTGTACCTGAGGCCCGGAGAGTACAGGAGCTTCAGGGACATGGGCATGAGCAGCTCCAGGTTCATGAGCATGAAGCGCATCATTGACATGTAGAAAGTGTTGAACGCAATGTGTCTGAATAAACCAAACGAATAAAAACTTTCTGGACTAAAAGCTTCAACCTGTTCATGTTGATTTGTTCAAGGTGTTCAAGGTTGTTGAGCAACCATTGAGTTTTAATGCCATCACCTCATCATCGTTTAGATGACCCAGCACCAGTGCACCACCAGAACATCAGGGGTGATATGTGCTAGTTTAGAAAGTCTCTCCACCAATATCAACTAAATCACAGGTTAATTATCACATTTACATCATGTAAAATCAAACTCTGGGTGGAACTCAGTGTCTAATTGGAATACAGTTTTGCTTCTTCACTCTTAAAAAGTGTTAATAAAATATAATGACATGTTAATGGTGATAATTTCATCAATAAAACATAGTTGAATTTGACCCAGGACAGGTTCTAAATGACTCCACAAATGCGATTCTTCAAATAAAAATAAATATTTAGTCAGATTCATAATTAAACTCACTAGTTTTGGGATGAATTCGCTCTTTCAGTCACAAGCTGCTGCGTCTATAAAAATCAGGAATATTCGTGAACCCCTAATGATGAGTCGGGTGATTTTCATGACCTCTTGACCTCCTCTCGCTGCCATTGTCGGGCCAAAGTTGCACCTTGTTGACATTTCATTGACACTCTATGAATCTAAAAGCTTTTGTTGGTGACCTCTGCTGACCTTTCCTGTGGTACCACCACACAAAATATGAAAACCTATCTGACCAAGAGGAGAAACCCAGAGGGTGAATTTCTGCTGTGGTGGATCTACGACCTTTCTAAACCAGAGGCCATGAAGGGGCCACAGTTCACACAAAGGGGCCGAATAAAGGTACATGTAAAACAACTCCTAATTCACAGACGTCCGCGTGTCCTTGTTTCCTGTTCGCTCTATCAAGTCACCAATCATTGAAAAAATATAAAACAATTCCTTGTTACACGTTGTGTGAGTTATTGTATACAAACTAAGAGACGGCATAAAGTTTCAGTGCATTGACTGTAGTGACATCTAGTGGTAGAGTTACATGTTGCAGCTGGAAACCCCTCACCGGCCCCTCCCCTTCCAAATATGACATGAACCTGTGGTAGCGCCAGGTAAACGATGTTTAGGCTGGACTACTGTAAAAAAAAAAAAAAAAAAAAAAAAAAGATAACATGGCTGCCTCTGCCGCCCCTGATGCAAATATTTAGGATTTTAATATTATGGCCCATTCTAGGGAAAAGGAAACAAACATTTCGACAAATGAGGAGGATTTTTTATTGTTTGTTCTGTCGATAAACCTTTTCATCTGCATCATGCACGCCTGACCTTTAATTAAAAAAAAAAAAAAAAAAAAAGACTACAGACGAGAAAAGGGTTGGTACCACATGGCACAATCAACCCCCAAACCAAAATATCTTGACCTCCCCCTGGTGGCTGGTTGAAGCAGAGGTCATAACTAAATACAATTTTCCCAATGTTGGTTTTTCTTCATTTACAGAGTTTCTTACATTTTGTACTCACACAGTTGTTTGCTCACGTTTGTGTATCGGTGGGACCTTGACAATTGATGTTTTCGTACAAAATAGGAAGTGGAGACACCATCTTTATTTACAGTCTATGATTTATGATTCAGTTGATTCACACAGCTAGAAACAAACAGACAGTATCTCACTTTTCACAGCGTTTGTGACATGACAAAAACTCTAAACTCTAAATCAAATACAGATGTCTATGGCCCATGCAGAGCAGCCAGTGAATTGTTCGCAGGTACCTGGCTCAGCCCATTCACTCGTAGACCACACGATTGTAAATTGCTTTCTCTTATGGTGAAAGAGCTTTTTACAGAAATCTGTGTTCTATAGGCTTCATCATGAGTTGATGAGTAAGGGCTTCTCTGAGGGGGGCCACTCGTCCTGTACATCCAGTCATGTATAAAAGGAAAGGGTTAAACCACGGTAGTCAGGCAGTACCGCAGCAGGAGTCAACACATCCACAGCCAACATGAGCAACACCGGCATGAGCATGAAGGGAAAGGTACTGCCCCGCTTTTTTTAATTAACCATTTTAATTAACTGCTGTTTTCTCCCTATCTAACTTTTACAATTAAACCTTTTTTCTAGATCATCTTCTACGAGGAGAAGAACTTCCAGGGTCGCTCCTATGAGTGCATGAGCGACTGCTCCGACATGACCTCCTTCCTGAACAGGTGCCAGTCCTGCAGGGTGGAGAGCGGCTGCTTCATGGTCTACGACCGCCCCAACTTTATCGGCAACCAGTACCTGATGAGGAGGGGCGAGTACTCCGACTACATGAGCATGATGGGAATGAGGGACTGCATCAAGTCCTGCCGCATGATCCCCATGGTGAGTACAGCGTCCACTGACCGGTAGTGCTTCTACAACGCTGACATTATTCTGACGTGCAACCTATTTTTTGGACTCTCCAGCACCGCGGCCAGTTCAGGATGAAGATCTACGAGAGGGAGAACTTTGGTGGACAGATGATTGAGCTGATGGAGGACTGCGACAACATCCAGGAGCGCTACCGCATGTCCGACTGCATGTCCTGCCATGTGATGGACGGCCAGTGGCTGATGTACGAGCAGCCCCACTACAGAGGCAGGATGCTGTACCTGAGGCCCGGAGAGTACAGGAGCTTCAGGGAGATGGGCATGAGCAGCTCCAGGTTCATGAGCATGAGGCGCATCATGGACTCCTGCAACTAAAATTTCTCCCAGTGTTCTATGTATGTAGCATATGTCTTTAAATAAAGAAACTGCTGCAATGCATGATATTGTCACGCTTATTGTCCCGTCACAAATGATTCACGACCTAAAACACCATAGACCTCCATTCTGTGGAATCTGTGGAATTTGAAAGATTCTGATTATGAGACGACAAAATTAAATTTAGACTTTTAATTTGTCGAATACAAAAAAACTTCACGTGTCTGACACATTTTACCGTTGTAGTGTGAGGCACTTAAACTAGGATTGGTTGAAGTTAACAGTACAAATCAAATAAACACACAGTTAGTATTGACAACCATGCTACAAGACAATGATTCAAGCTAGTCACGTCTTTCTTCTAGTTTCAAAACGTGGACGAACATCTGCCACAACCTCAACGCTTTGGAAAAACGAGAATTCAGAGGCTATTGTGTTTGAGCAGGAGCCGCACAACAGGCTACAGCTTAAACAACATTAATAGAGAGGACATGATAAACACGAGAACAGATAAAACCCTCCCCTGTTGAGCATCTGTGTTCTCAAAGCCCTTTTGGTTTGGTGTCAACAAACTTGTTGTGATGAGAGTAACGTCAATAAACACAACCATTAATGAAGCCTTGCTAACAACCTGTACAGTTAAAAAGCTGAAACCACCTTAATCCTGTTTCAGAGTCAAAATGGGTGCATGTTCAAACTAAAAGATAAAGCAGTCAAACAAAATGGAGCCACTCACCAAACGAGCTGTGGTCGGGTCAACGTGACGGTTCGAATCACTCCTGACATCAATACAGAACAGGATGGACACGGATGATGTCTTCAGGCCACACATCCGCTTTCTCCACACTAACTTCCTGCTTCTGAATGTCACATGAACGAACTGGCCAATCAGAAGTCAGAAAGCCTCCAGAGGTTGAGTCAACACATCATTACAACCGTTCACACCATGTAAACATGTCCCCACAGTAAACGTTTATTAGCTAATGTTAGTTGTCTCAGCAACTTGAAGTGAAATAAACATTTCTCGCATTATTTCCTGTTGTTCTACTTTTTTTAAGACAATAAATGGAAAACTATGAAAATTCAGTTTCACATTTCTCCTTGGACATTGAGCACCTATTTGAACTAAGAGAATAATTTGCTTATTTTGTTGAGATGTCCACCGACTGTGATGATACGCATGGAAGCTAACGTTAGCATCACATGAACCCCAACAACAATAAACATCAAAAAACAACTCAGATTCCATCTTGTCCTGCAGATCCTTTGGACGATTGAAAAGCCTCAACGAAGATGACTCAGTTTCAGGTGCAGCTCAAACTAAAGATAAGCTCAGTTTATTTCATGCCTTCTGCTCCCAATGATGCTTTTATGAGGTCTTTGATCTATGATCGACAGAGATTTTTAACCGTCACTGAGCTGCGTCCACTCCGGTACAATAAGCTCAGAATTGAAAAAAGAGCTTAGTGTGATATTATGAAAAGAGAGACCGTTTCTAAAGTCTTCGAGGGCCTGGTCATGTGATGAGGCAATACAGTAATACAGGCCTGTTCAGTTCTCTGCTGCAGGCTGCTGGGTCAGGGGTTTACACAAAGGGGGCCCGCTGACCCTGCCGGTCCTGGTCCTGTATAAAAGCGAGGGTTAAACTGGAGAGGACAGCAGTGCAGCAGTAGCAGAAGCAACAGCAGCAGCTCACCTTCAAGTATGACCACCACTGACATGAGCATGGGCAAGGTAAGCTTCAGGTCCATCTGGGGAAAGGAAGAATTTTAATGGGGAGTGCTAGGACTCAGCTCAAAATCCAAATTCTTGTTTTTGCAGATCATCTTCTACGAGGAGAGGAACTTCAAGGGTCGCTCCTATGAGTGCATGAGCGACTGCTCCGACATGACCTCCTACCTGAACAGGTGCCAGTCCTGCAGGGTGGAGAGCGGCTGCTTCATGGTCTACGAGCGCCCCAACTTCATGGGTAACCAGTACTTCATGAGGAGGGGCGAGTACGCCGACTACATGAGCATGATGGGAATGAGCGGCGGCATCAAGTCTTGCCGTATGATCCCCATGGTGAGCGTCAAACACAGACACGCGGCTTTTAAATCCATGGAACCGTAGAGCATTTATTAACTGAGTGACTTCCTCTGTGACTCCAACAGCACCGTGGCCAGTTCAGGATGAAGATCTACGAGAGGGAGAACTTCAGTGGCCAGATGAACGAGCTGATAGACGACTGCGACTCCATCATGGAGCGCTACCGCATGTCCGACTGCATGTCCTGCCAGGTGTTGGACGGCCACTGGCTGATGTACGAGCAGCCCCACTACAGAGGCAGGATGCTGTACCTGAGGCCCGGAGAGTACAGGAGCTTCAGGGACATGGGCATGAGCAGCTCCAGGTTCATGAGCATGAAGAGAATCACCGACATGTGCTAGATGTTTTCAATTTGAAATAAAAAACCTGAAAGAAAACAAAAATGATCCTTTTCTGTGGTTTGATTTTACACATTAAATGAATGAGGATTATAAACAATAATTCTAAGAACATCATAAACAACAACTACATTGGCATCTTTGAATTAAATGTATTTATTTAAATATATTTTTCATTCATTTATTTACACATTTCACACTAAGGCCAATGTTGGTCATTGTACATAGAAACACTGAAGCACGAGAGATAATGTGGATAATATTAATTATTTCTATTCAACAGTTTATGAGGCTGTAATTTATTGAAATGAATAAATAAATAAATTCACATACAACTGGAGCGGAGCCAGTATGGTTTTCAATACATGTCGAAAAACAAATAATTATTTACATTACATTATTTAGATTATTGTTTTATTTAAATTTTCATGTTTATGGATTAGATCCAAACCTGTTTCCATACTTTAATATGAACAGATAACATTGATAGTGGTTTCAAATCAACAAAATGTATAGATGGATAAAATTATGTCAGGACATTAAAAAATACAGGTTACATTATAATAATTATTATTATTATATATTTCCCAGAGCTCTGACCAAACTGAAAATTATTCTGATGTATAATAGTAAAAATACTGTTAAGAAATATGGGATGGGAAATGGGATTACTAATTGTAAATGTTATAAATATGCAGACAACAAACAATATGGTTATAAAGATGATTTATTCCTATTGTCTGTAGGAAGATTGAAGATGAAATTTTTTTTTGATTTAAGATTAAGATTTTTGTAACAAACAACAACAAGAGTGTTTGAAAACTCAAGACGTGCACCTTGGTGTCTTTTCTCTCACATTTTTCAAAGAGCATCTAGATATTATTTCAATTTTTAAAAATGTAAGCGACAAACCGGAGACGTTTGATCTAGAATGAGCCTGTGAGCATAAAGAGCTTCTCCCATCAGCATTCACAAACACAGGGAGCAGTGCTGCACTGCGCTGACTCAGGGCTTCCATACAATTCCTCCATCAATTGTTCTGATGAAGCGATTGGTATAAAAAAGGTTTAAATCCACGTTAGAATTGCTATAGCGTCGCTCAAAGCATCAGCCACCATGCACGGCAAGGTATGATCTTTGAACACATTCATTTTTTTTCTTTCTGTGAGTTGAGTTTCAACAGAAGAGAGAATCCTCTCTGCAGTATTCTGGATCTACAGGTTCTACGGTTCTGATCTTTTACCAAAATACACAAACGTCCCGTTTCTCTCAGATCATCTTCTACGAGGACAAGAACTTCCAGGGTCGCTCCTATGAGACCAGCAGCGACTGCGCCGACATGTCGTCGCACCTAAGCCGGTGTCTCTCCTGCAGGGTGGAGAGCGGCTGCTTCATGGTCTACGACCGGCCCAACTACATGGGTCAGCAGTACTTCCTGAGGAAAGGGGAGTACTCCGACTACCAGCGCATGATGGGCTTTGGCGACTGCGTCCGGTCCTGTCGTATGATCCCCCTGGTGCGACGCTAAGGAAATCTCGACACGCAAACAACGACACGACCACAGGTTGCGTACAAGCTGACTAACCACTTGTATTGTTTCCCTACAGCACAAAGGCTCCTACAGAATAAGGCTCTACGAGATGGAGAACTTTGGAGGCCAGAGGAACGAGACGCAGGAGGACTGTGACAACATCCAGGATCGGTACAGCATGTCCGACTGCCAGTCCTGCAACGTGATGGACGGCCACTGGCTGATGTACGAGCAGCCGCGCTACAGAGGCAGGATGCTGTACCTGAGGCCCGGAGAGTACAGGAGCTTCAGGGACTTGGGATATGATGGAACGAGATTCAGCTCCATCAGACGCATCAATGACTCTTGTTAACGTCACAAATTCAACTTTTTTAAAATTAATAAAATGGACTTTTCTCCAGATTCAACATGCAGATGCAATATTGAACGTTGGTCTTCTCTTAATTTCATTTCATTGTTTGTATATCGTGGGCTTTGATTGAAAAATATACTTTAGAAAAACACTCGCTGACTGATGGCTGGTTTAATCTTCGACAGCAGAACCAAAGCACAGTTCAGAAATGTCATAGTTTCAGTTTTTAAAAAAACCTTATGCGCAAAGAACACAGGTTTTAAAGCAACAAGAATGAACATGTCTTTAGTCGTCTTTTTAAGAGTCGAGAGGAATTTAAACTGATCGATAAAATAATCCAGTAAAGGATATCGCTGCTGTAACACTGAGTTTAAAAAAAGAAGGCTGACCCTCACATTGATTTTCCAAATTCAAATATAACATTTTGTAAGAGGATAACAAAAATAACAAGAAAGTCATTAGCTCTAAAATTCACTGAACCTTTAATATATGAGGAATTAATGACAATTTTCCTAAACGGCTTCATTGCTGAGACCAAGCAAAATCGATCTCCACCTGTGGCTGCAGGGGGCGCTGCTGCTCACTGTGTTTCTTTAATGTCTGAATATCAGGTTTTTAACCTCGTATTTCTCATGATTCAAGACAAACCCTGAAAAAAGTTTGTTTGATTTGTTAGAACCCAGAACAACAAATCATGTCAACATATTTCAGCTCGTGTCTTATTGGTAGAACAGCTGTGGAGGCTATGTTGGTTAGCTCCAAGCTGTATGTGACGTTAGCTACGCATGGTTTGATTACGTCGCTACGTTTTTAATATAACTACACGTAAAGTTGTGGTCATGATAAATTAGCCTTGTACAATCAAGTGTCAGGTGATCAGTGACATTCATTGTAAGTTCATTAAATGTATTAAATGGGCTTGTTTATATTTACATGTAAACTATTATGGTTACATAAAGTACTTCAGAAGTCAAGGATTACTTTCGCCTTAAGCAGGAAACTGACCTTCAATCTCCTTGCAGCTTCGAACGCCATTTTAGTGTTGTGTCACATGACATCTGTCACTTTTGTCACATGATGTGTGTCACATGATGGGGAGGAGTGCAGCTGTGGCTAACTAGCATACGCTGAGTAAACATTAACAATCAATATGTCTTCGCCATGTTCTTGGAATAAGGAATACAATTAAATTTTAAAAAATGAAACATAAGGAGTTTTAATTGTTTTTGTAAAATTGAAAATGTCACATTATGATGTTTATAAAACTATTTCCACTCTGCTTAGGGTCTGAGTTAATTATTTTTTTTAGTTCATTCATCAGGCATTACATCAACACATTTCATCATTTCAAGGTTGAGTTGATTAATAAAACTAAGTTGAGGCTCAAATATTTTTCAGATCCATGAGCTTCAAATCAAAAAAGGGATGAAGAAAGATTCTCAATGTGTCAAAATAAAAAACAAAAGACGGCGACATATTATTTAGTTTTGATTATTAAAGGTTTTTATTTCCTCTAGTCAATTTCTGCTCTCCGTTGCTGTGCTGTTCCCCGCTCTGGAGCATGAAATGATTGTATTAAGATTAAACTAAGGCTTGTGTTTGTTGTTTGCTTGACTGATTAAAACACCGGGAGAAACATGTTCACCGCAGCCGTCACATAAAGGTGTGTTTGTGGAAAACACGCTCTGTATTGTCCGGCAGCCAGAGACAAAGCAGCGCTGGGCCTCTTCTCACAACCTGCAACCACCGCAAATCACCGTGTGTCGAAGGTCACTTTGAACCGAGGCGTGCACGGGGGCCTCTGCTCCATGTTGCTCTGTCAGGAGTTTGAACAATGGACTCCTGTATTCTTTGGGCCGTGAGGTTGGATATAAAAGCAGCAGGGGAACGTGGAGGAGACTGTGCAGTCGTTTTGAGCCAAAACAGTAAAAGTGCAACCATGACCATGGGAAAGGTGCGTCCAGCCTCAGCTCCTCACCTGTGAAACTCCACCTCTATCTGAAACTAAAGAACTTACTGTGACATGTGCAGATATGTTTGTGAACCTGAGCTTTACTGCACCGGGTCTCATGGTTTGTGATTTGTGATTTATTCCCCTCCAGATCATCTTCTACGAGGACAGGAACTTCCAGGGTCGCTCCTATGAGACCAGCAGCGACTGTCCTGACATGTCCTCCTACCTGAGCAGGTGCCACTCCTGCAGGGTGGAGAGTGGCTGCTTCATGGTCTACGACCGCACTAACTTCATGGGCAACCAGTTCTTTGTGAGGAGGGGCGAGTACTCCGACTACCAGCGCATGGGCATGAGCGACTGCATCAGGTCCTGCCGCATGATCCCCATGGTACTGACCCGGTCTCACATCACCGGAGGACGCTGATTCCATGTCGGAAGATACGTGATCACTAACGTGCACTCGTTTGCATTCGCAGCACCGCGGCCAGTTCAGGATGAGGATCTATGAGAGGGAGAACTTCGGCGGCCAGAGCAACGAGCTGATGGAGGACTGCGAGAACATGCAGGAGCGCTACCGCATGTCCGACTGCATGTCCAGCAACGTGATGGACGGCCACTGGCTGATGTACGAGCAGCCCCACTTCAGAGGCAGGATGATGTACCTGAGGCCCGGAGAGTACAGGAGCTTCAGGGACATGGGCATGAGCGGCACCAGATTCATGAGCATGAGGCGCATCATGGACTCCTGCTACTGAGGCCCCAGTGTCTGAAGCAAGGTTTTAAATAAAATTCTAAAAGAAGAATCCTGTTTTCAAAGAGTCTCTAAGTTATTCCTGACAACAACAGTTTACAATCACTGAATGAACCAGGAAATTATCATTAAAGGATTAAGCATGTACACACAGGCTGATGTCACACACACACACACACACATATATATATATATATACTTGATGCTTGAATTACTCCTGAACTATTGATTCTACTTGGTTTGCATGGTTCAACAACGGGAGTTAGTCAAACATGAACTGGTTATATTCTTTCGTTTCATAGTTAAATCACATCTCACATTCATATAAACTCAGCAGTTTAAGACACGTGTCCCTGTCTATAAATAAAACAAACAGTATTGTTTCAAAAAGACAAAAAGGAAAAACTACTGGTTGAGATTAGAATGAACCTGAAACACTTTGTGAGTCACAATGAGAAAGAGACAGCGTTTCACCCTTTGTCCTTTTTGTCCTTTTGTCTGTGGAACAATGGACGTTCAGTGGGAGTCACTGAATCTCCGATGTAAAAACTCTTTGCTGTTTTGTCACAGAACAAAAATCTCCATGCATCTGTTTTAATAAATGTAGAATGTCCCGGAGGAGAGTTTAGCTTTAATCTATTAACAAACCAGCTGACGAGGCTGAGGAAGAGACGCACACACTCCAGGTTCTGTACAGAAAGAGCAACAAAACAATGAATCAGGAAAAAATGTGAATGCTTATTTTTCAACACATTCTGCTGCCACCATGAGGGACGTTATTAGTATATTTAACACATACATCATGTATTCACAAGTTTGGAAAAGAGACATAGAACGCCTCCATCATTTCCAGTTTGTTCACGATCAGATGCACTTAAATATTTGTTTTATTTTACATGTTAATTCAGTATCTTATTTATATTGTAAAGTAAATATTATATATGTATCTATAGTATGTATTGAATATATCGATATTGCCCATTACATTTTTAAATGTTTCCTCAGAGGTGATAGTGAACAGTGTGTTTGTTTGTTCTTTAGCAGCAAAAGCTCCTGGACTCTGCGACTAAACATTTGAGAATGATGCATTGTGGGTCAGCAAAGAACACGTTATGTTGTGCATCCAGATCAGCGTCTGGGGCTTTTATTTACTTATTTTTAATTTATTAACACTTTTATTTAAATTGCTGAATAAATGGGTATTGAAAGGAAGATTTTGAGTATTTAGAGCTGGTGCAGCCTGACTGGATCTAAGAGGCTAACTGTAGCTACCGTGTTGTTTTTTTGAGTTCAGCACAAACTCGCTGGAGAAAGAAAGCTCCTGACAAACGTGGTTATGAATGACACATGATTTTATTGACTGACGTCAGATACAGAAGTCTAGCACATGTCAGTGATTCTCCTCATGCTCATGAACCTGGAGCCGCTCAGGCCCATGTTCATGAAGCTCCTGTACTCTCCGGGCCTCAGGTACAGCATCCTGCCTCTGTAGTGGGGCTGCTCGTACATCAGCCAGTGGCCGTCCATCACCTGGCAGGACATGCAGTCGGACATGCGGTAGCGGTCCTGGATGTTCTCACAGTCGTCCATCAGCTCGTTCATCTGGCCGCTGAAGTTCTCCCTCTCGTAGATCTTCATCCGGAAGGGACCTCTGTGCTGTAAGACCAAACGGAGAGCGAGAGAGTGAGGTCGGCTGAAACCAACACAGTTTAGATTAATTCAGAGAAACACGGGTGGGTGTGGAGGGAGGTCTTACGAATGGGATCATCCTGCAGGATCTGATGGAATCAATCATGCCTGTGCTCATCATGCGCTGCATGTCATGGTACTCGCCCCTCCTCAGGAAGATCTGCATGCCCATGAAGTTGGGGCGCTCGTAGACCATGAAGCAGCCGCTCTCCACCCTGCAGGACTGGCACCTGCTCAGGTAGGAGGACATGTCGGAGCAGTCGCTCATGCACTCATAGGAGCGGCCCTGGAAGTTCCTCTCCTCGTAGAAGATGATCTGAAACGGGGAGGAACGAGGAGGAGGTGAGGCGAGGAGTCAGTTTGGCGAAGACAGAGAACAATGTGAGAAGAGGAAGAAGAAGAAGAAGAGGTAGTGTCATTACCTTGCCCATGATGGTGGTTGAGGTGGTTCCCAGTGGATGGTTCAACTTGCTCTGCTAACTCCATGATTCCAGGGCCCTTTTATACCGGGTCCTGGGGCCCACGACGTGTTGTTATTCAAATGTGGAAAGCTGCTGAATCATCAGTACGACTTTTGCTGAACGGGGCCTATGAACGTGCAACAATTGTTCCCATCCATACATTTCTGGCAGCCGTCATGTGCATTGTCTATTATAAGCAAAAGCTTTATGTGCGCTCCATTCTGGGTCAGAACGTTCTGCACGTATGGTCCGATCCTCGGTGACGGAGCGGGCGGAACATCGGGCCACGTCTCTGCCCAACCCCTGACAGAGCCAGAACCTGCACACAGACCCAGTCACTCTCACAGGTTTCTAATGTGAATCTGTTTTCTCTGAATAAATGACTGAACTTTTCCATGATGTTTAACAACTGAATATTTGTCTTTTGTTTTAAGAACTTAAAGTACAAATGATGATGTACGAAGACTAAGGAGAGCTGGGAGATTCATGGCTGTGTACTGGTTCTGGCTGTGCTGGGTTCATTGAAAGTCTTTTGTAAAACTGGTTTCTTACTTAATCCTACATACATGACAGGCCTGACATGATACATATTTAATAAATAAGCCAGTGTTTATTTACTGATATTGATTTAGTGAGAAAAACGTAAGAGTCTGTGTAGTGACGGCACAGAGTCAGAGCTCTATTATCAGAGCAGATGTCCTGAGTTTGACAGATTTATTCTTTGAATCCTTTCAATTAACACTGACTCATATAACAGCAGATATTTCATGAAAATATTGAATGGGAAACAGAAATTGCTCTGATCATGTTGACTGTGATTAATATACTCAAATTAAAAAGGATGGTGTGTAAACATCATACTCAGTGTGAAGGTTTTATACTTTGTAAACTTTGATGAAGAGTTCAACTTTTTACTTATTTTTTAATGTTTTTTCTTTATTAATCTGGATACACTAAAAGTAAATGAAGTGAAATGTAAATAAAAGACTTGTTTTTTAAATTTTTTTGTGACCACATACTTGTTGTTTTTAATTTGGTGGAATTAATAAAACAAATATTTCATGTCCTGAATCAAAGAACTGAACTAATTTAGCTACAGGAAATATGGATGGAAGTTTAAAGTATGCTTGTGTGGAACAAGGAAAGTATATTTCTATACAAGTATTTTTAATTTACGCACAGTACAGAAGTACCACAGAGGATATTAATTGAAGTGTTTCCCAGTTGTTGGGTATTTTATTTTTTCATTAAAGTGCATAAATGTGTGTTATCACAGTCATTACAGGAAACACAACATGGCGTGACCTCACAGTTAAAGTGTGATTATAATTAATGAACTCAAAAGGCCTTTTGTGAGAAACCAAAGACAACACTTTCACAGGGAGGCGTAAAAATTGAACATCTTTAATAAACAAAGTGTTTCATATTTACAGCAAGGTTTTCGCTTCATGGCTAAAATTCGGTGACCCTCCTGAAGGAGCCGACGATGGCACAGGTGGCGCACCAGTCGCGGTACCTCCTGTACTCCCCAGGTCTGAGGAAGTACTGCCTGCCTCTGTAGTTGGGGTACTCGTAGAAGATCCAGTAGCCATTCATAACATTACAGGAGTAGACGTGGCGGTGGTGGAAACGGTCAGACACACAGGGACAGTCATCCATGAACTCCATCATGTGGCCGCTGAAGTCCGGCTTCTCGTAGATGCGCAATCTGTAGGAGCCTCGATACTGAGGCGCCGTGGGAAACAAAGATGGCGCGCGGTCAACGATCAGCCTTCCAACACACTCATGGCTCAAACGCACGAACAGACTCACCACTGGAATCATCCTGCACGAGCGGATGCAGCTGCTGAAGCCCATCCACCTCTGGTAGTCCGGATACTCGCCCCTCCTCATGAAGTACTGGTGGCCCATGAAGTTGGGCCGCTCGTAGATCATGAAGCAGCCGCTCTCCACCCTGATGGAGTTACACCGGCTGAAATACGAGTGAAGGTCCGTGCAGTCGTTGCTGCACTCATAGCTCCGACCCTGGAAGTTCTTGTCCTCGTAAAAGATGATCTGTGGGAGCGGAGGAGGAAGGGGACGTGAGGACGGACACAAGACGATCTGATCTGAGCAGAGGAACAACAGTACTCACCTTGCCCATGGTCTCCGTTGGAGAGATTCCCCATGTTTTCAGGGCTTTTTATACCACCGCTCCACAAACAAAGCATTGTTATTCAAATTCTCCGGTACATGTTTACCTTTTTGTTGAAGCACAACGTTGGTGAGAAATATGGATTTGTATTTGAAAAAAAAGGGGGATAAATAATTAAGCGGTTTAGTGTTTTGACGTGCATGCACAAGGGAAAAGACTAGTATGGTATCCACACATCCAGTGAACAATGGCTGCAGAACAATATGGAAAAGCCCTCTGGCATTAAATATGTTGCGTAACCGCAGAGGAAGCCATTCACCGCTCTACCTGAGCGACCCGCTGCTAATGGAGGAGTGTGTCCTGTGCCGTGGTGCTGCTCTGGACTTGGAGGTTTTTTAGATCCCTGCACAGATCAGCCCTGTGTTAGCTCTGGGTTTATTAGAAGCTCCAACAAACTTTGATTACATTACCCAGCTTTTGGTTCTCGGCCTCAGACACTGGAGAACGTTTTTGGTTCAGCATCTTCCCTCGATGCGGCCATTTTTGGCTCCTTCAAGCAGCCCTTAAAAAACTTTAAACTTGAAATCTGCATGTCGTCCCAATATCAAATTGAGATCACATATTTTCTATAATAATTCGACATTACAAATTAAACCTTATATCTATTGTTTTAGTTTGTATTATTATACAAATACTCTGTTGTGTATTAATACACATAGATGTTATATAGATAGATATTTATACATCATACATTTCAAATCGGTTATTTCTGTGCTAGTTTAGGTAGCATATGCAACGGTACTAAGAATGGATTGTATATTTTAAATGAGTTGATTTTGAAGACTTGAGTAAAGATGTAAAAGTCTTAGAATGTAAATGAACATTAATGTTAAACTAATGTTGAGGTCGGCTGTATTTTTTTTTTAATGAACTGCATTAAATAACTGATATTTTTTATTTTGAATTCTAGTGCATTATATTGAAAAATAATCTATGAGCATCTTCAAACATGTAAAACTTTATTTTCATTAAGTAACTTTTATTTTAATTTCTATCATTTTAAAAAATGCTGTGATTTGTTACATGTGTGGTTTTTAATTTTAAGATTTTTTATATTTTATTTTGACATATTTGAGATATGATCAGAATTATTTTCATCTCAAACTGTTTGTTATATTATGACTGACTTCACCCGTCCTGGCCTTCTACCATTCACTCAGTGTTCTGGCTCGGTCTTCATCAGAATCACCTTCTCATGTTTTGTGTTTGACACTGAAACAGGCAGATGCCCTTAGAGGAACATGTTGATATGTTCTTTAGTCCTATTAGGTCATATCTCGTTCTGTTCAGGGTCAGTTCTTCAGAGCTGAGGTTCAGTCGACACATCAGTGCTGAGAACTGGAGAAAAACCCAACGAACAACACAAAGGTTTTATTAAGCAGTTAAAGTTTATTCATGGAACACGACAGGTGAAGAGATGCATTGAAACAAAGCTTCAAGGGCTTCAGTTGGAGTCTGTGATTCTTCGGAGGGAGCCGACCCGCGGGCTGACGCCGCCCCAGTCACTGTACCTCCTGTACTCCCCGGGCCGCAGGTAGTGCACCCGGCCCTTGTAGTTGGGCTGATCGTACAGCAGCCAGTGGCCGTCCATCACATTGCAGGAGTTGAAGTCGGACATGCTGAGGTGGTCCTGGACGTTGGGACAGTCGTCCACCAGCTCGTGCATCTGGCCGGACATGTCGGAGCGTTCGTAGAGTCTGACCCTGTAGGAGCCCCGGTGCTGCCGCAGGACGGAAAACTGTTAGTGGTACAGAAACGCTTCTTCATTCAGACTCTAAGTGTTAATGTACGAAGAACACAACATTGATCTTCTAACTTTTCAAAGGAAACGTGAACACCAGCTCTGGGACCGACCTGAGGGATCATGCGGCAGGACCGGACGCAGTCGTTGATGCCAATGGTGCGCTGGTTGTCAGAGTACTCCCCTCTCTTCAGGTAGTACTGGTTGCCCATGTAGTTGGGCCGCTCATAGACCATGAAGCAGCCGCTCTCCACCCTGATGGAGTTGCATCTGTTGAAGAGGGAGTGGAGGTCGGCGCAGTCACTGCTGCACTCGTGGGAGCGGCCCTGGAAGTTCCTGTCTTCATAGAATATGATCTGAGGGAGACATCGTTGCACAAAACAAATGAGCCAGAAGAATCCTGCAGTGGAGCGAAGCAGCGTCGGTGTCCGTTACCTTCCCCATGGCTGTGTTGGCATCAGACTGCATCACCGGCGACTGCTGTCCCTGAGCCAAGCCACTGTGCTTTATAAAAAAAGAAGAAAGAAAGGGCAGCCGGGTGATTGCACAGCATAAAGTATTGTCATTCAAATATATCCCTCACAGTGATGATGAATCGGGGCTGGGGGGGTGTGATGACTTTTTGTTCTTTCCTCCATGTTCATCACAATTTCCTCCCGAAAGTGCCACCATACAATTGTGCGATGGCCAGAGGGCGTCCTGCGTGGCATCAGCAGATCAAACTGAGATTTAACAAAGGTATTTAACACATGATCATCTGAACCCTCCATCAGAATATGTGTGATAAATAATCTGGACATGAAGCGACTTGAAAAAGATTTTACTTCAGATGGAGGACACACATTTCCATACATATGATATCAATGATTTAAATCTTCTTTGATCTTCTTTGATCTTTGACAGTTTTAGTCTATAGACGACTCCATTTTGAAATTCTGGTGATCGTGAAGACGCATCAGAAGAATCTGGTCAGGTCCAGAAATGTTCTGCTGCAGTTCTTCCTTGTGCTTTCAGGTGAGTTCCTTCAACGCTGATTTGTGTTTTAATGCAGCTTTCGTGAGGTGCAGTATTTGAACTTCCAAACAGAGAAGCCACAGGTGAACAGGAGAAAAACTTCCGTGCAGGTCTGGGATCAGTAGTCCATGATGCGTCTGATGGAGCCCACCCTGGCCGTCCGGCCCCCCCACTCGCTGAACCTCTTGTACTCTCCGGGCCGGATCAGGTACATCCTGCCCCTGTAGTTCGGGTGCTCGTAGAACAGCCAGTTGCCATTGGTGACGTTGCAGGAGAAGATGTCTCTGACGTGGAAGCGGTCCATGACGCTGGGGCAGTCATCCACCAGGTCCATCATCTGGCCTCCAAACTCAATGCGCTCGTAAAGGCGCAGGTTGAATGAGCCGGGCTCCTGGTGAGAGACGGGATCGATAGGTTTTATTTGTGCGTGAGAACAAAGAGTGATGTGGACATTTTAAACATTGGACTTGCTTAGAATCATGGCACTATCTGTGGAATAGCATGTTAGCATGATGCTAATATTAGCTCCTCCTTCTGGACACACAACCTTGTAGCGGTTAGCATCGTTACACTATACAGATTTTGTTTTAAGCACTTCATAATGAAACTTAAACTGGAACTAAACCACTCTCATCAGTCATTCATGGAGAAGGGGCTTCTCCATCACGTCAACAAAATGTCCTAGATGTCGGTGCCATGCAGAACATCAGCCTGACTCTGATGGTGTTGAAAATCTCTCACCATGAGGAGGATGAGGCGGCAGGAGCTGACGGCGTCGGTGACACCCATCCAGTGGTGGAAGTCAGGGTACTCCCCCTTCCTCAGGTAGTACTGGTTTCCAGAGTAGTTGGGTTTCTCGTAGATCATGAAGCAGCCGCTCTCCACCCGGACGGAGTTGCAACAGCTGAGGAGGCACATCAGGTCCGAACAGTCATTGCAGCACTCAAACTGGCGCCCGGAGAAGTTCTTGTCCTCGTAGAAGATAATCTGCACATGGAGATTGGGTCACGATAGAATTTGTCAAATGATTCCTCCTCTGTCATGGAAAGAATCAAACTGTCCTGGAGTCCGCTCCCCATGGCAGCAGGAGCTGTGGTGTTTACCTTCCCCATGATGGCCGCGGTGCCCGTGTGACCATCCAGCTTTTGAAGACTCCCACCTGTCACATATATAGTGAATGTGAAGTGCAGACTCTGCACGTGTCATTCATATTGTAATATTGTTCCTGAAGAGGAGGAACACATGGAGCTGGAGGCTGCGTTCGGCCCTGTGTTTCATCCAACTTCTGCCTGGGCTTTTAGTTTCTAACATTACTGGGTTGCATATTTTTCACCATTTTTTTTACAATTATGTTTTGTTGAAATTCAAAATAACGGGGATTTGAATCTATTTCCTGTTTGTTCCCTTCAAAACTGACTTTATTTTATGTATTATTTAGTTATTATCACAGTATAGAAAATATAATGTGAGGTAACTGAATCTATTTTACAGTGTAGTACAGCTAAGTACTTGTTCCAACTACCACTGTCCCCTGGTGGAGATCATAGATACATAAACAGTATTTACACATCCTGCAAACATTTAGGAAACTTGTATAAAGTTAACTGCTGTGTATTGATGTTTCCTCTGATAATGTAGAAACTGATCCAGACCCTCCACCAGGAATTTACCAACATGAATCCACCCGAAGATTCAATACGGACAGAAACTAGAGTCACGGGTGAGACCTTATTCAGCTCTTAATAGATAACACTCGAGTCTGGGTGTGGTTGAGTGTCAGTGCTTGGAGTATTTTATTCAGCCCGCTGAGGAGGGTCAGGACGTCGGGCCATGCCCCCGCCACGCCCCCCTGGGAAAACATGGCCGCCAGCCCCAGGGAGCAAGAACAAAACTGAAAACACTTGAGCACTGACGCCATTTTATTCAGCGTGTGAAACAGGGCAAAGAGCAGACACTTCACAAGGACCGTCTCTCCGTCTTTAGAGATCCGTGAGACGCCGGACGGAGCTGATCCTGGAGTTGTTGCCGCTCCACTCGCTGAAGCTCCTGTACTGGCCGGGCCTCAGGTAGTAGTGGCGCCCCCTGTAGTGGGGGTGCTCGTACAGCAGCCAGTGGCCGTCCATCACGTTACAGGAGTTGAAGTTGGACAGGCGGAATCGCTCCATGAGGCTGGGGCAGTCGTCCGTCAGCTCCATCATCTGGCCGCTCATGTCGAAGTGCTCATACAGCCTCATCCTGTAGCTGCCGTGGTGCTGAGGGGGGTCGAGGGTCACAGTGTTCACTTACAAACCCTGATGTCAACAGTCTTTGAGAAAATTTGAGCTGCAGGAGCTTGTGAAATTAAGACTAATTAACCAATTAAGTGTGATTATAATGAGTTTAGTGGCACCACCCTTCAGCAGGACGCTATGCTAAGCAAAGTCTGGCTGCTATAACTCCAAACTAAAAAGTGTAAGTGTAAGTGGTTTATCTCTTTAAACCAACATGCTAACACAAGTTAGGCAACACCATCTGTTTCAGGAGAAGAGTTCTGTCAGAAAGCACAAAGAGTTCTAGTCCTATTATAGTGCTGTATAAAGTTCCGTGTGTGTGTTCACAGACGGCCTCACCATGGGGATCATGCGACAGGACCGGACGCAGTTGTTCATGCTGGTCGTGCCCAGGTAGTCGGAGTAGTCTCCCCTCCTCATGAAGAACTGGTTCCCCATGAAGCTTGGGCGGTCATAGATCATGAACATGCCGCTCTCCACCCGGATGGAGCGGCAGCGGTCGAACATGGAGTGCAGGTCGGAGCAGTCGCTCATGCACTCGTAGTGAGGGCCTTCGAAGTTCCTGTCCTCATAGAAGATGATCTAAAGAAGAGGCAAGGAAAATCTGTCAGTGCGATGAGCCACAAAGACAGAAACACAAGTTGGATGCTCAGAAGACACTAACCTTCCCCATGGTGGACGCTGTGGGTCAATCCCGTTTTGTCCACTGAGCACAGCCTCCATGTTTTTATACCTTCCGCTGCGTGCGTGGTTATTGTGCTGAGGCCTGGTGTCAGCACAGACTCTACAGGAGTCGCTCTGCTCCTATTTGTGCCGTCCTCTGTCAGAGCTTGGCTTCCAGCAAGAGCCACAGCACCGACAGGGACTGGAACCATCAGCCACTCAGCTCTGTCCCCAGCTCCTGTTTGTTTCAAAGGGACAATTCACTCCACATCAACGGGTGAAGTCGTAGCTCCAGATAAATGGATCCTCAGTTTTGAAACAGGTTTTCATTGTGTGTCGTAGACGCATCGTCTCTGGTGGTGTTTGGAATGTTCCTCAGTGTGGACAACAGGTTCATGAATAAGATTATCTGCCTGTGTTTTCTTCACCAGATTAACACAAACCTTGATGGAAGGATGGGATTAGATCAGATAAGATTAAGCATACCTAGGATTTCTTAAAAATGTTTTCCAAAAAATGGTTTATCCAGGTAAATAAATTACGACACTCAAAAGTGAAAAAGGATGTCACAGTCGGAAAATGGTCTTCCACCTTCTGTCCAAAGACACTGGACAGTCTGGGGTCCCATTAGTAATGGGTGTTCAATAATTTGGATTCAAGGCGAGTGTTGGGCCTCAGCTGAGCTCCACATTCTGGAGAAACACGATGAATCACAAATAAAATCCAACAAAAATAGCAATCACTAAATTAGAATGTATTTAGAGTTGAATCAGGGAAAATATTTATTCACAAGCAGAGAATATAGTTTACAACAGATTCATTTATTCAGCTTTGGTCGCAGCCCAATGAAACATCCCACTCCACATCGTCTTGTTACCAGATTCCACAGATAGACTTTAAAAGAAGTTACTGGGAGTTTTTTCTCTCTCTCATGAATCTAAAATATAAATAAAATCAAAACTAAATCAAATTAAAACTCTGTGATTCTGCGGAAGGAGCCGGTGGCGGCGCAGGTGGCGCCCCAGTCACTGAACTTGCGGTACTCCCCGGGCCTCATGAAGTACTGGCGTCCACGGAAGTTGGGGTGCTCGTAGAGGGTCCAGTAGCCGTCCACGACGTTGCAGGAGTAGATGTCGCGGCTGCGGAAGTGATCCTGCACCGACTCACAGTCCTCGCTGAACTCCATCATCTGACCCTGGAAGTTGGGCCGCTCGTAGATGCGGATGCGGTAGGGGCCCTCGCTGGTCTGCAGGAACATGGCGGATAGAAAATTCTAAACTGCGGCGGCATCAGTGTAAGACGAACCCCCCGAGGGGTGTTTTGTTACGTTCTAAAGACTCACGTTTTTAGAAGTAATCCAAATTTTCCAAGAGTTTGTGGAAGAGAAGTAAAACTTTCCCTTAAATTTCTTACATTATATTTACTATGCGGATAAACAGATGGTGATGAATGAATTAACATTTATTATAATGATATACATATAATAATAGAACAGAAAATATATTTAATATAATTTTTTAATTATAAGTTTTTCCAATGCCACTTTTCACAATCTATGCACTGTTTTACAATTTACGATTGTCAGTTTCTGCAATTTGCATATACTGTTTTTTTTTTTGCTGCGTCAATGCATATATTTGAGATTATTTTTAATTTGTTTTACTTTAATTGTTTCTTTTGCTGCATTTATCTGTTTGCCCTTTGAGCTACTGCAAATGTGTTTCCCCCATGGGGAAGGAATAAAATAATCTATTACTTTCTTATGCACACACAGAACACTTGATCATCTTTCATCGTCC
The DNA here is from genome assembly GCA_016785235.1 of Pseudorhombus dupliciocellatus. Taxonomy (NCBI): domain Eukaryota; kingdom Metazoa; phylum Chordata; class Actinopteri; order Pleuronectiformes; family Paralichthyidae; genus Pseudorhombus; species Pseudorhombus dupliciocellatus. The sequence continues at coordinate 4,650,617 of JAFBJW010000311.1, read as the reverse complement.
TCCCTCTTGACCATTGAACCCAGACGTTAACTCACATAGGAGAAGGTGCGGCAGGAGCGGATGGTGTCGTTGTAGCCCATCCAGCGCTGGTAGTCGGGGTAGTCTCCTCGGGTCAGGACGTACTGGTAGCCAGTGTAGTTGGGCTTCTCGTACAGGACCCAGCAGCCGCTCTCCACCTTGATGGAGTTGCAGCGGCTGAAGTGGGGGTGCATGTCAGGGCAGTCGGTGTCGCACTCATAGGAGCGGCCCTGGAAGTTTCTGTCCTCGTAGAAGGTGATCTGAGGAGACCGAAGGTTTAGAGGCAAAGCTCAGTTTGTCCCAGAGCACAGTGAGAAATATACGAGATCTAACCTTTAATTTAAACCCAGGTTAGTTGCTGCAGCATCAACAATGTGTTTGTTTGAAGTTATTCCAGTTAACTTGAGACGCTCAGAGTCCAGAACCAAAATATGAAGCAACAAGTTTCATCCCAACTACAGAAACTTTGCAGAACCTCCTCATGTTTCAGCTCCCCTTCAGTTAACGCTCCCAGCAGAACGTGACATGGTGAGGAAACTCTTACCTTACTACTCATCCTGCAATGAGTGCTGGAGCCAGTCGCCGACGGAAAATTGGTGGTCTCACAAAGCAGGACCAGAGCCCCGCTATATAAACCTCAATCAAAGGGGCAGCAGATCCCACTCTAGCTGTTTGTTCATTGAGCGGGGATTTAAAGCGCTGGCATCGCTGCCAAGAGTCTTGATCCTGGGCATAGAGCAGAAATCCCTGAGTCATCAGCGCAAAAGTCCAACCAGGCAAATTACTGAGCGGCCGTGCCCTCTTTATTGATATGGACGTCACATGCTCACGTTTTTATCCACTGATCCATCATCAGCTGGATTAAAGTTTGTCAGCGGTCATCAGAAAACACAACACGGCCCGAGGCTGCTCTGAATCAACACGCAGCAGCGGGATTCAAGATGTCGGTCAGAGACCGTCAGGGTCGTTTTATCGGACACATTCCATGTTGTTATCACAGCAAATACACAACTGATCGATAGTCACAGTCCTCAGACATCTAGAGTTACGACAGCAGAGATAAGAAATGAGACATGATGCTCAGAGTGCGGGGGGCACTGCTGGGGCCGACGTTAGTCCCGGAGAGACTCCTGTGAGCCCTCATAGTGCCCAGCCCCCTCCTCCTCCTCTTGTCCATCACTGCTGACCTGAGAGGAGGAGGGGAGAGGAAGAGTTAAAGCCACGCCCTCTGGTGCTTTCCCATCACTGTTTATTTTGGCTTTCATTGGATGGAAGACACTCACTCTGAGGAAGGACTGAGCCAACAAGGAGGAGGAGGAGGAGGAGGACTGAGCTGAAACAGGCCAAAGAGTGGCGCTCGTCTTCGCCCTCTCAGACAGCCATCTTTTCAACTTCTGATCTACAATAAGTTTTAAACGTGTACATACCTGATATAAAAACCATGTACATATTTGAAAGTAGTATAAACTGTGATGAAGAATTGGACCTCGGTCTGAACTCACTGTGCTTCTTGGAGTGGCTCAATGCCTTGTAAGAGCCCAGCATGGCGAACGGATGGTACGAGAGAGTGAAAGGGCAGACGATAGAGTCCTGAGGTCAAAACAAATGATGAAGAAAAACCACGACACCACTTCCTGTAATGTTTCGAGAGCGACGAGACAAACAGTTTGTGTGTGACTCTGCTCGTACCTTGGGCTGCTAGTTAGGATACAATGCTGCTGGTTTACACATGTACAGATTCAAGATCTCCTCCACAGGCAGAGTGCTCTGAAAGACACCGGTTCTTCTCAGGAGAGGTTGGATTTTTTTACATTATGTCACTGTGGAGCATGTCTCTCCTTTCTTCCTTGTCCAGCCACCAGAGGACGACACTGATCGCAAGATCATAGTGAGCCTGAAATAAATAAAAACTTGTGAATAAATTGTTTGATTTGGATAATTAAAGAAGATAAACTGTGTGCAGCTTATTACCAGGTCATCCAGCATGGTGGACGTCCCCTTCCCCTTTGGATCAAACGACTTCTCTCTGAGTTTCTGTCCGACATAGTACCCACTGTCCAGAGAACATTAAAACCTGTTATTAGGGGTCCAAGCAGCAAAGCTGCGGGAACCCTATTGCGTTTACTCGTTTTTTTATTATAATAATCATTATTATTCTGTCGGGGTAAGAGTGATACAACAGACTAAACCGCAATACTTTTGGAGTTTGGTAGGGGTGCCCCACCTCACATACCAAATATGACACAAGTCTGCCTATAGGTGCCGCTATAACCAGCTGTAATGCGTTTTGGCCTGTATCTCGGAAACCAAATCCTCTGATTTGGTGGATGCTCCTCTATCAAATGCACCTGACCACGCCCATTTCCGTTTCATTAGTTTTTTTTGCTACATTTGATTATGTGCTAAACCGTAAAAATGGCTGCCCTTTCCACAGATTTTCTGTTACGTTGATGAAAATTGGCACAGATCATCTTCAGACCAACCTTTGATGACAAGTATTTCACTCGTTTCACCATTTCAAAATTTATGTTTGTTACAGCCAATCAAAATCCTTCGCTACACTCTTAAAAAAGGAAGTGACCCTATAGCTCAGCAATGGTTATTTGCATTGACACCAAACTTCGTACAATATGTCTGGACATTCGTAGTGAGTGAATGTACCAAATTTTGTGTCATTCGGACTCTATTTAGATTTATTATGATTTTTCTTTTTTTTTCTGCCATACACCAAATGGACAAGCAGATGGCAGTATGATCCCATATTCCAGCCTACCTTATTATTATATTATTGTGCCATAAAAGTCATACCACAGCATAAACAATAATAGTTCTGGAGAAGATCTTTCTCATACTGGTGTAGTAGGGGGTGTGTACCTCACATAGCCAAAATTACACAGGGCTACCTATAGGTGCCGCTATAACTAGGGCAAACGTGTTTGGCCCTATATCTCAAAAACCGCATCCCTTTTTCTGGTAATTATTTTTTTCTCTGATTACTTGGATATGCCTTAATCAAAAGCACCTGCCTCCACTGATTTGACCGCAGGTCCATTTTTTGCTAATTTTTTTTTATGTGCATAACCTTTAAATGGTTGCCCTTTCCACATATTTTCAGTGATGATGATGAGAATTGACACAGATCATCTTCAGACTGAGTGTAACAAGAAGTATTTCAGTCGTTTCATTATTTTCAAATCTGTGTTTGTTACAGCTAATCAAATTCCTTCACCACACTCCCAAACAGGAACTGACATATCTCTCAATGGTTAAATGCATTCACACCAACCTTCATACACTATGTCTAGACATGGTACTGAGTGAGCATACCAATTTTTGAGTCATTCGGACTTTATTTATAATTTGTATGATTTTTTTCTGTTTTCGCCAGATTGCCAAACAGGAATTGACCTCATATCTCAACAATGGTTATTTGCATTGACACCAAAATTCATACATTATGTCTGGACATGGTAGCGATTGTCCACACCTAATTTCGTGTCAATCTGACTTAATTTATAAGTATTATGATTTTTCCCATTTTCGCCAGACTGGCAACACGGACATGACCTCCTATCTCTGCAATGTTTTTTTCCATTGACACCAAACTTCATACAATGTGTCAGGATGATGTCATTCGTTTTTTTTTTAATACTTTTTATGATTTTTTTGGTTTTTCCTCTGACTGCCAAACAGGAAATCAGCTCTTATCTCAGCAATGCTTATTTGCATTGACACCAAACTTCATCCACTATGTCTGGACATGGTAGTGAGTGAATGTGGTATCTCAGCCCTCGATGATGTGTGGATGAAAAAGGATCAGCTGTTGACACTGACTCAGTTGAATAGTGTAAAGTTTATTGCAACAGAGTCCAGCATCAGTCAGACATGCGCATCTGTCTGGAGGAGAACTTGGGTCCTGATTGTGTTCTCTCCCTCAACTAATTCTTTAGGCTGCTCTTATATACGTTCACAGCACACCCATGCCATATGTTGCGGTATCAGGAGAATAACAAACCTAAACATTTTTTTATATGGTGGTCTTTAGCCTTAGTCTCTTCTCTTCACCAGAGGTAAAAGAAAAACATCCTTTATATTTATGACTTGTTGACGTGAACCCCAAAGTCAGAGACAAATGTAAACATTCCTTACTACTGGCTGGCGCCAATGGTAGTAAAAATGACAAACCAGATTTAAGGAAGACAAAGTGAAAAAACATCAGATACTCCATAAACATACCAATTTTCTGACTCTGACTCATTCTGACTCTATAATCTTTTGATTTTTTTTTTGTTTTTCTCCATTATTGCTTTGTCCCACACAAACACAAAGGCCATACTGTAGCTTAACTGCTAACACTTTTTGTGATGGTTTGCCATCTTTGGATGATTGTCACATTAATTAACAACAAAACATAAATCTCATCTGGAATGTTTAACATCCTTGCCAGTATTCTGCATGCCTCATAATACAGTGCTTTAATCAAATGAGACTTTCCTTTTCAAGCGGCTGTAGGTCAGGAATTTCTTCCTTGTCATGGGAAAGCATATCTCTGATGTCTCCCATTTGATCTGAACTTTCTAATCGCTCCAATTCTGCTTCAGGACACAGTTCTGCCCAACCATCCTCCTGAGGTCCAAATTTCTCTACAGCTGTTTGACATTCCTGTAATTTATCAGATTCACCTTCAAATGCAGATCTGTTAGAATCTACAATTTCTTTTACAGCTTGAATGTCATTGTCAGCATTGTTAACAAAACCTTCACTATAAAACTCTTGAAAAGTTAAGAACTGTGATGGTTGTAGCTGTTCATCTGAGTAATGTGGCACAAACAGCTGTAGCAAACTTTGAAAATGCTTTTCAGCATTTTGTGTTGGAGAAAAGTGAGCCTTCACAATAAAAATCAATCTTCACAATAGCTGCACTGGTTCTTGTCCGTTGTATGCAAAAACACACTTGAAAGAATGTAAACAACACATGCGTATGCGTCACACACAAACTGAATGTCCATATTAGCATCCCAGCACCACAAAAGGTCCTTGTTGTACTGATTCACCCCAACATCATTTAGGTTTCTTTTAAGCACAACAGTAGTCTTGCTGGTGGTCAACCGATATGCTTTTTCAAACTGCTCTTGGCTGATCCCAAATGCTTTAAAACGAGTCTTACACTGTCATATGGTATGTCTGGATTGCAAAGTGCTTCTTTAACAATATCTGCAGCATGATGTTTGTCCATGCCAGTTGGTTCTGTTACTGCTCCAGATTTACACAGAAAAGTGCCAGTGCAAGGAGGACTAGGAAAATTAAAGCGACATTGTGTGCCTGTCTTCTTGCAACTTTTGGAGTGTTTCCTGCTGTGCATTTGCACACTGGAAACTACCTCATACATGTCATCTGTTTCTGAAGGAAGACTGCAGGTCACATATTTGACAATAAATGAAATGACCTCTTGGTCAGTGTTTATTCCATTTTTTGGAGCATTTCTATCTAAAACAAACAACGTGTGTGAGGATAATCGAGTATCTTACCTATAGGATGTGGATATAGGAGAGAGAATAACATCTTTCAAAAAGCAGTGAAACCTATGATCAGTCTTTCTGCTGTCACAGGGTTGTTTTTTAACAAAATGCACTTCTGTGACCAATCTAAGTTGGCAACAGTACCTTCCACATATATCTCATAAATGTTTCAAGTAGATTTTCCCAACGTAAATCTGCATTCTGAGGAGAATGAGCAAAACCATGTTGGAATTCCTCGCATTCTCACCATAGCAAACAGGTCTTTCTGTACACTTTGCCAAAACACTGGTGTACCTCTGATTTGTTTTAGAAATTTAAAGCCCATGTCACAATTTAAGACCTTTTTAACATAGTCTGGACTTTGCAACAAGGTCTGGGTTATTGGTGTATTCTCCCCTCCATAATGACCTTTCTTTAATGCTACTGACACATTGGTAGACGGAAGGACGCAAGGCACATATACAACTGGGCCGAGGACAGACTGATTTCTAAAGACGGTTGTCCTGCCATTGCAGTAGTGTTAGTGGTAATCTAAAGTATAAAAAAAGCATACAAAGTATACAAATAAAACAAAAAAAATACACGCTGCTTCGGGGATTACTCCCTAAACCTCCACCGCAGTGGGTAAGATGGTGCCACACAAATAGCGGGCCATTGTTGCCAAGGGAAGGAGTTTTATTGTCCGACTGCACTGTTATTCTCGATGGACTAACTCTCTACCTGTTCCGACCGCCATCTCCATTCCTCCTCGCCCGACTCTCTCACACACACACACACACACACTCACCCACTTCGCCGGGGCTGGTTCACAGCGGCGCACCTCGGCCGCACGCATGCACTCTCTCACTCCCGTTCACGCACTGAGCTGCCTGTACTACACAGTTAGGCACATCTCACAACAATAGGCTGACGTCTACGTTTTAACGCCATGCGATCGACGTATTGGGCTCCCCTGGTCTAAGTAGATAGCTCGGCCTCGTTTTGTTATTCTTGGTTTCATTCCTTTGGCAACCTTCTTTGTCCCTTTTTACCTCCACAGGGTATTTTTGTTTGTGCTCAAGCAACTTCAGCCATTGTGGCGAATAAACATCCTTTGTTTAATCTTCTCCTTTGCCTGCGACCCTTCTAACTGTGGGCGTGACGTCTCCTTCAAACGCCTCGACCAAGTCTGGGGACGTAACATCCACCAACAAGACATGAATTGCAGCCTCAGCTTCATTAACTGCAAATGCATCTCCATCACTTTCAGCATCCTCTGCTATCACTTCACCGGCAAGAAGTATCCTGATGATCCACAACCACTCCCACACCAGTTACTTCACTATATCTACACTACACTACACTACACTATCTTCACTATAACGATACAACATTTGTGCAATGCCAACTATATGGTCAAACCACGCCTGAAATGTACTACAATAAGCAACTGTATGGATAACTGGAAGAGCACCTGGGATTGTTCTTGCATGAGGATCACACTACATAAACTCTGCACTACAGTCTAAAAGTTCTGATATCATTCAATTTCCATTCATTATGTACAATGCTGCACATCCCCAATAATCTGCTGCTGCCAATGCATTGTGGAACATTAGATGCTACAATGATTCATGTAATGAATGAAAATACTTGAAATACATGAAAACACAAACTGTCAATCTATACACAATGACATTTGTCATATACAAGATTGTACAATCCTTACATCAACTTTTCCATAAAGCAATGCTGATACTTTTAACAAATTATATCTCCTATGTACTAACACTGTATTCTGTGTCCACAATTTGAAGCCACCTCTGCTTTCAACTAACTTCCATTGAAGCAATTCCACATGTCTTTCTTATCAACTCTTCTTACACACATGCAACTTACCAGGCACATTATAACTTCATTGTTTCACAATATTACCTTATCAGCAATAACACTGTGTTTACTTGCTCCAAACCCCGACTGCGCTGCTTGGACCCTGTTCATACCTGCTTGCAGGTCTAGTTATGACTAGATTCCTGTTGTTTTTAATGAGTCTGTGTCGACTCACATCAAAGCCTCAACATCCCGCCTCAGCTGCCGAGCCCCCATTTTCTGTAAGACTCCTGCAGAGACGACAGGAACATTCGGCAAAATACAAAAAGATCCAGCCAATAAGACCAATAAAGCAGCACGCAGTACAAAATAATCCACATGGAAAATAAGCATTAATCAAAGAAAACAGAAACATTTATCAAACTTGCATTCAGAGGAAAACATGTCAGTATTATTTGGAGTTGCTGTAGTTAACAGAAACTGTGTTTGGATTACACAGATATAAAAATGAAATAACAAGACAAACATAAACGTGCATCGTTGCTATATCATTTATTATGTAATAAGAACAATTTAAACCCCCACAAACTCAGGCACTGATGTGTGTCGGTGCTAACCTGACAGGCGGGGTGGGGATGATGCGTTACCATGAAATGAACCTGATACACAGCAAATACACTTAGTCTCAAACATACATTCTCAGTAACAGACAGAGTTATGAATAAAACTGGATCCAGCTCTGTGCAAGAACAACTTTAATAAAAAGACAAAGACAACAGCTTTCTCAGCTGAATCATTCATGAACAACCTCCTGTCAATCTCTCTGAGTCACTAAGACGCTCCCGACAGTGGAGGGCGGGTGGCGATACTGGTTCAGATGCCAGGAACCTGATTTTAGAAACTATTAAATAAAATAAACCAGATAAGAAAGAGTCAATAATCATTCAGCCAGAATGGATCTGTCGAACACTGGCCTCGCTGCTCCCGTCGCCTTCTCCTTTTTGTTCTTCTTCTTCTTCCCATCTTTAAACACCGGCGAGTTCAGAAACTGGCTGTCGGTGAATTTATCTCCTCGCCGCATTTTGCTGTTGTTAAAGTAAGAATAGATATGAAGAGTTACTCACTGGTTTTCTGGAGCAATCAGGAGTGAGACAGGGTTCCAGGCGTCCTCACCTGTTGATGGACGGCTCCTTGTAACTGATAGTGCCGTGACGTCTCCTGGTCCTGCCTCCGTTCTCGCTGCCTGGAGTCATGATGGTGTTAGTCAGTGATGTTAAGACTCTTCCTGCTGCAACACACAATCAATCAGAACACAGTGGTTCAGCCTCTGATCTGCGTAAAGATCCAGCAAATATTGACACCACACCTGGAGAAGCTTTGGCTGTGACAGCAGTGGACTCCTCGACCTCTGCAGCCCCTGCACCCGATGTCCTCCTCTTAGGGCTATCTAGGAGAGACCCGTCTTCAGTGTTTGGGGTGCTGATATCCATGGTCGACCACGGCGGCATCTCATCCATCAGCAGGTCTCCCAGAGTCTGACGAGCTGCCTCATTGTCCACGTCCACAGACGGCTCTGATGTGTTCTTGTTGTCCTGAGTTTTCCGCCTGTAGACGACGAACGTCTCCCTCAGGTTTCTGGGTTCTGTGAGCGTGTGTAGCTTGGGTTTTGCTCTGTGCGCCTTTAGTTTGGAATCTGTGGTTCTCGTATCAGAGAAGCGCTCAGAGATGTCAGTGTCTTCACCGATGTTCCAGTGTGAGTCTCTTCCAGGGTCCTCGGTGACGTCTGGCAACTCTTCACCTCTGGATCTGAATTCTTTGTTGCTACACTCCTTCTTCTTCGTACTCTTCTCAATAAAAAGGTTGTTGCCCTCCTTCCTCTGTGTGGTTTTCTTCCTGCCAGATCGCCCTGTCTCTTCTTTCCTGGCCTTTTTCGGTTTCTGAAATTCCGGGTGCAGGAGCAGTGCATCATAGTGAGCATCGCAACCGATGTCCTCTCTAAGGCTCTCAAAATCCCGAGTGGACAACCGAGGACGCTTACAGGAGCCGGGCGTCTCCTCCACGGGGGCCTTGTCACGGTGCCTGGGTAGAACTGGTTCTGAATGTTGCAGAAAAATGCCTGCAGATGTGCCCGAGGATGGTTCCTCTGCCTCAGGAGTGAAGGACCCAGTCAGAGACACGTCGTCCTGTTCAGCGGCCTCTGGTGACGTCACTGAGATGACGAACGTGGCTCTGCATTTTGTTTTTTGAGGTCCTGTGGAATTTGTTCCGCTCTGAGGTTTGTCCAACCCCAGAGGCGTCATCATCTGATCTGCACAGAACTCTTCATAACTCTGAATGTCTTGCTCTGAATAATGAAGCTGAGGCAAGCTGAACAGGCCAGTCTCACGAACATCAGACGGCTCAGGCAGAGTGGACTTCTTGATGAGGGAAGACGTCCTCCTGCATGTGATTCTGGACCTGTTTTTTTCTGCAACATCTTCCTCAAAGTGGACATTTGAACTGTTCCTCACTTTATTCTTGAAATCTGTGAAATAGTCGCCGAGCTCCAGAGAGACGTCGTCCCCGAACCTCTTGTTCTGTGATGACTTTGATTTAGACATTTTCCGACAGCTCGGTTTGGGAATGCGAGAGCTGTTTGTTTTTTTAGGAGACTCAGTTTTAACTCGGCCTCTCTTTAGTTCCTGGTCATCTGCTTCCACTGACACGGACTGGACATCACTGACCCCTGAACCTGCACAGTCCTTCTCTCGAACAATTTCAGCCACAGTCGAACCGAAGTCATCTTCCTTATTCATCTTACGTATCATTTTGCTGGAGCTGCCTGCTTGTTTTCTTTTGGCCTTGGTTTCCACGACTACAATCTCAGGGTCGTGGCTTTGCGTCATCTCCATGGTTGAATTCAGAAGCACAGTTTTCTCTAGTTTGTTATTCTGGCTGAGTGCCGGTTCACAGACCACGTCAGAGGAGGCTGGTTTGGACCTGTCACTGAGACGTGAGGACGGGGTTTGACAGTTCTGAAGACAGGGGAGTGACTTCATGTCATAGGCCGTCTGAGAGAACATCATGGACAGCCTCTCCACTTCATCCCGCAGGCTGCTGGACGGACGGGATGCTGCTGCCACAACGGCTTCGATACGCTCAGTCACGCGCCTCCTCTCACTTATGGACTCTCTAGCTTCACCATTGAGATTTTCCTCCATGTTTGTGTCAGGCGGGTTCACAGTGACATTTTTAGCAGGACAAAACAAATCCTTCGCCATTTGCGGGCGAGGAGGCGACTGATCTGTGAAACTGAGAGAGGAGAGGCTGAAGGAAACAACCGAGACAATGCTGGTCCTTTGTTGTGGATACATTTAAAATCTTCTCACCTTTCCACTGTAGGATTTTCCTGGAAGTTACAGAACACAGATTTTCTATCCTGAGAGAGTTTGGGGAGATCCTGTGGGAGGTAAATACAGAGGACGTCACAGATCGTGTCTATGAAAGAGGAAGACTTGTATACTTATCAAGAGGAATCCTCACACAGTCTGAAAAAAGGGCGGCCACCATGTCGAAGTGCTGCAGGGTGTTTGTATGGAGGTTTTTCAAGATGAGGAGCTGTGAAAGAATCAGAACAGGAAAACCTGGATGAGCAGAGGTGGCTGCTGATGTAACAGTGACCACAACAAACATTCACATACTCCATCTGTAGCTTATTCTGAAGAGATCTCAGCAAACCCACCAGTTTCCGGTCCTTGTACTTCCTGGTGGCCAGCTCGAAGCACAGAGCCTCCACTTGTTTCTGCAGGTACACAATCTCCATCTCCAGCTGCCTGCTCCGCTCCTTCTGGGCCTCCAGAGCCAGAGCCAAGGCCTTGTTGTTGGTCTTCAGAGAAACCTTGAAGAAGGAGGATGTGTCTGGTGTGGTCATGAAGAAGAATTTCAACATTAGCTCTTAAGAGAACAGTGAAAGTTCTGGAAGATTTCCTCTGGACCTTCATTGGAGACTCTTTGTGAGGAGCTTCATACTCACTGAGGATCTTGTTCTTGATCTTTGACACAGCAGCGGAAGTCTGCTTGGACGCTTTTAGAGGCGGCATCTTCTTTGCAGAGAACATGATGGACGAACATGAAGAGGCGCCTGAATGAAGATATGGGTAAAATTAAGTTTGTCCCACGCCCTAATTTATGCGGAATATCAAACATCGATAAAAATGAACACATAGCATCCAGCCATATGACATTTCAATAATTGTACTTTTTGATGCACCCTAATATCTATCTATCTATTTTTTTTCAATCAAGACATATACCATAATACTTCCCTCTTCCCCACTGAGAGAGTAATTATGTATCATCATATCTTATACTAACTAATGTAATCTCATGCTATCTTGGGTTAGCATTTAGAATTGGCTGAGGTCGGTGTGGAGTCGACAGCTAACTGCTGTAAACGCCGTTGTAGCATGAAGCTAACCGGCTGTTTCCTCCACTCGGGCTCAAACTTACCAACGGTGAACGACGAACGGTGAAGCACTCGACCGACCGTGTGTCTAACGATATGATGAAAACACCGCAGGTTCGATTCTAACAGCCCCGCATAACTGAACTGGGCATCTGCGTCACAGGTTTGAACCCGAATGAAGAAGACCGCCGAGCGTGTGCGCATGTGCGAGGAGGTGTGTCCTACGAGAGAGGGGGGATTTCCTCCAAGCTTGTCTGATCAGGCAGAAAAAAAACAGATAATTAAATATAAACACAATAGAATAGAACGAATATTCACAAAGACACAACCACACACATTATACCATGAGGGTGAAAGTATAATATGACTGTTCTAATTATTACTTTTCACGTTCAATGTCCTATACAACCACTCTGTGTTTTTACACTTTATGTTTTTATTTCATTCATAGTGGTCGCTATGATTTCATATATACAATATTATATATCGTTTTATTCACTGTTCACGTCATATATTTTTGGTGCATGAATCTTGGAGCAATCCTATTTTATCATGTCTTATAATGTTAATCATTTGGCACCATATACATTGCATGCAATGTAATTATTATTTCCCTCGCGCTTCATTCGTTCCTCTCTCTGATTAATTATTCTGAAACATTCCACTCAAATTGAACATAATAGAGGTTATTGACCTGTGTTTTGTCCATCGGTCGGTAGGTAGCGCTTCACCACCGGAGAAGCCCTGTTCCATCGAGGCTTCCGGGCTCTGCTGCTCGTCCTGTGGCGATCACAACAGATCGGAGTGTGACTGGTCGGGTCTGCTCGCCGTGTTTGGGTGTTTCAGCTGTTTCATTCTCGTCCTGTGAGCCGTAGCGCTTCGTTCAGCGATGTTTCAGAAACTACACTAACCGGTGAGTCCCGGTTTCTGCAGTCACGACGATCGTGTCTCAGTTTCCTGCTCAGGATAAAGTTGTTGCTGCTAGTTAAGCATCGGAGGCTACCGCTAGCCACTGAAGCTAGCCGGCTAACGCTAGCTTCGGTCTAAATGGTCGCTTGTTGAATTTGCTGAGAGTAAATCCGGTATTTGTTGTAGCTATTCAGTTAAGATGCGATTGTTGCCATCAGGAATGAGATGATAACTGGAATTACACGAGCTAACATCTGTCAGCGGAGGGTTCAGTTCCTCTTTCTGTTGTTAGCGACACTGCGGGAACTTCTGAAGAAGATCAGAGAATAATAATAACACACATCATCTCGAGGCTGTTTACACAGCAGGTTGTAGAGGCACAGCTCCCACAATGCTCAGCTTTGAAGACTGACCTGCCTCGACAGGTTGGTGAGAGGAGAACATCGGCTGTAGATGTGTAATTAAATATGAATCGGGTAAAGCAGCGTCCAGGAACGTACGTTTAAGTTCTTTCTATTGATTTTGAGGGGAAAAATCAAATTATTAAACTGAATTTAAAATGACATACATAACAGAAAGAATGAATATTATATATATATATATATATATATATATATACTATTATAATAATATTATAATATTATCCTCAGGTCAGAACTTTGTAAGCCCTATATAAACCATTTATAAGGCTTTATAAACAGTACACGGAGCTTGACTGTATGTGCAGGGTTCCAGGCTTCTGGACTGGAAACCGGCACTTCCGCACAGTGCAGTCACGCTGTCACGGCCTGTTATGATCACATGACGCTGGAGCTGCTGCCTCTTCCTCCTTCTCTTATCTCAGCATCACGCCTCTAGTCGGACCCCTCTGTCGTTTTCAATCAGCGGGTAAGTTTGGAGCTGACTCGGGTTGTTTTTTTTATTCGGTTCATACCCGGACACGATGTCGAACTGAGCAGCGGCTCGGTGAGTCAGCCGGAGAGGTCAGTCCGCCGCCCGGTGTCCTCCTGAGCGCGCTCCCCGGTCGGTCCGTCATGAGCTGGTTAGTCTGGAGGATGGTGTGAAAACACTTTGAGGAATTTGGAGAAACCTCCGCAGCTTTCAGTGCTGCCTCCCCCTCTGTTTCCCGTTGGAGGAAAGCGGAAACATCAGATTGACAGAATACAGACTCCATATAGTTCTGTTTGTATTCAAAAAGGATCAGATCTCACAGATCTACTTCAAAACTGTATGTGCATTGTTGTTATTCTTTGAAGCAGTCACCCAACAGGTGTCCCTGTGGGTGACTCTGTGGGACACTGAATATCTCAGTTATTAATTAAGAATATTTTATTCTAGGTTCAATAATGGACATTTATTTTGATAATAATTTATATTAATAAATATAAAGATGTTTACCTTCCCTGTTTTAAAACCATGTGCAAGACCAGTGGCTGTCATGAACGTCTTATTATCAGATCTTTAAGCAGCTCTATCAGTTTTATTCATGATGGACTTGGAACCAGATAAAAAGTTTGCCGGAGCCTCTAAAGATGTTAATAACGATGCATCACAACCTTTGACCATGACCATGGTTCATCAGATGCAAATTCTCACGACTTGTATTCTCTTCACCCTCTAGCAGGAGTAGCAGCAACATGGCTGCTGACGACAAGTCCTCGTCCTCGTCCTCGACGGAATGGAGCGTGGAGCCGCCCGTCATCTCGCCCACCAGCCCCTCCCACCTCACCCACTTCAAACCCCTGACCCCGGAGCAGGACGAGCCTCCGCTGCGCTCCGCGTACAGCTCCTTCGTCAACCTGTTCCGTTTCAGCAACAAAGGTCAGAGAAGCACATTTTGCACACACAATGTAAACCCGTGAAAAGAGAGGGTGTGTGTGTTGTAACCTGTGGACTCTCACTGTGGCTGATTCAGTGCGTGAGGCAGATGATTTGAATTCCTGTGCAGAAGAGAGTTGTCGAATTTAACAGGCTTCCTCCAAATAAAAATATAGTTCTTGACATTAATGTCTGACGCCTGCTATTAGTGGAAACTGAACTTTGTGTTATTTCAAGGTTCAACCAGCTAATTCATTCGCTGTTGACAAAGTTCAGGCAGTTTATAACAGTTGAGGACAATTAGCCACGGTCTTGTGAGGTCATGTGATTTGGATCGCCTGCCTGGGTCAGCGTGAGGAACCAATGAGCCGCATGACTCGTGAGTGTGTGGCCCCGCCTCTAGAGTGCTGCACTCTGGGCAACAGCTGACATCACGGCAACGAGGGCCGGAATGTTCCACCCCTCCCAGCCCTGCATCTCACAGAGGAGATCAGAGGATCACATCAGAAGACAGATCAGACATAAACACTTGTAGAATACCTGAATAAACTGTTTGCGTGTGTGTGTGAACAGAGGAGGGACGTCCTCCCTCAGCAGCTGCAGACAAGCCAGATGTGCCATCCCCTTCCACCAGGTCTGAGAGGAGGAGCTGGTCCACAAGCCCCTCCCACTCCCCCTATGGCTCCAGCTCGCACCGGAAACCACACGGTGGCCACTCCAGACGCACCTCCACTGCCTCAGGTAACACACACACGCACACACACACACAGTATGGATTAGAGGCTTGTGTGTGTATGGACTCAAACAGGAAACAGATTTATGATGAATAACATTAACAGGAAACTGGCAGTTTTTCTAGTTGCTGTAAGAAGCTCTGCCAGGATGTACTGTTTGAATACATCATCTGGGATTGAATCATGTGTTTCATGTTTTGAGTTTTTGGAGGAAGGCTGTAAATGATACTTTGCTTCTCACATTTGTTCACGTCTGTCGTTTAAAAGTCCTGTTATTAGACTTCAAGGCCTCTGTCGTGTATTGAATGAACTAATCAGAGGTGCCTGATAACATTGTCCTCTTCCTTTGTCCTCGGACATGGACGTCAGCTGTAACTCGTCTCATTTTTAAAAGGTTTACACTCTTTAGAGAAATGTGAAGGTTTGTTCAGGAGTGAGTGAGCAGGCTGTAACAATGGCTCTCATGTCTTTTCTGATTTCAGTGGATTGGCCAGGTGAGGGGCCTCCTACACTTTGTTTTCTTTTAGCTTGACTAAAGCAATTTGTATGGGGGAATGTTCAGACTGTTGTGTGTCTGAGGCATGTGAGTGTGTGTTCCGATGCTTTCTTTGGTCTTTGGTTTGCCCTGACGTGTTCCACTCAGGTACTAATGATGGAATGGTGTTTGAAGCTAACAACAATTATGCTCAGCGTGCTTTTGTTCCTCAGCCAGTTTTCTTTATTGGTCATGTGTTACTTTTAATACTCATCTGCAACTTTTTTTAAAAACGTAATCATAAGACGAGCAAGTGCTTTGTCAAATGTTTGTGACTCATCTTTCAATGCACTACGAGGAAGATGACTTCAGAGAAAGTCTTCCATTTATTTTAAACAAGCATTTGACAATGCATCAGGATGGACTGTAAAAGTGAGGTTAGTTCATCTGTGTGTGTGTGTGTGTGTGTGTGTGTGTGTGTGTGTGAATGATTCAGACGGCAGCAGGAAAGCAGACGCACCTCTAAGCAACCATGACCCTCGTACAGCTGTTCAGCTTCGGACTGCACTGAAGAGGCTGAAGGAGATCATGGAGGGAAAGAGCCAGGTACTTAACATCAACTCTTCGTCCTTTATGTCTTAATTTTGAGTCACTCTACAGCTCTTTGACAAGACAATGAAAACATCCTTAAAATGCAGGCTGCATCCACACAACCTGTTTTATTTTGATATTGTAGCACTGCAACCACTGTCACCTGCTCCAACTTTAGTTTAGCACTCAGAGGCTGTTTGTCCTGACATCATTATCAGATGATCCAAAGGCACTGGGGTTTGTTTGTCCTCTGAAATGATATTAAAATACATTAATGTTCTATTCTCTCCGGCTTATCTCCTCACGTCCTCTCCTCTGCCTGAATCTGTGTGAGCTAAACTTTTGAACTTGAAAGTTTGAACTAAGTTTCCTGTGTTTGTTCCATGGATTCCATTTGACCTGGCTACTTTTGCTTTCACCTTGTAATCCAAAAGGAAATGTGACCATTGGCATATATTTAATTCTAAACTTTTTAAAGGTTAAAGGTTCTTATTATCGACGATATTCATGCAATGCCACACCTCTGCAGGACAGCGATCTGAAACAGTACTGGATGCCAGACAGTCAGTGCAAAGAGTGCTACGACTGCAATGAGAAGTTCACCACCTTCCGCCGCCGCCACCACTGTCGACTGTGCGGCCAGATCTTCTGCAGCCGCTGCTGCAACCAGGAAATCCCGGGAAAGTTCATGGGCTACACAGGTGAGTGACCGACTGCAGAGGAATACCGTCACCGATCAGTCATCATTAACCAAAGTTCCCATCGTCATCCAGGGGATCTACGGGCTTGCACCTACTGCCGTAAAATAGCATTAAACTACGCTCACTCGGCTGAGTCGGGCTCCATCGGCGAGGACCTAAGCGCCCTGTCCGACTCTCCCTGCTCTGTGTGCGTACTGGAGCCCAGTGAGCCGCGGACACCTGTGGGCGGGCGGAAGTCCAGCAGGAACATCTTCCTGGAGGAGGACCTGACCTGGCAGAGGTGAGCACACACACACACACACGGGTGAAATGATATTGATTGGATTTCTAGAGTTTTGATCCTGTTATTATTTGGTCTGTGATGGAAACGTGCTGCCCTCCTCTTCTTCTCCAGCCATGCTCTTGCTCTTTTCCTCTGTCTTGATTTCAGCTGTTTCAAACATGTGTTAAGGACGCTGTGCATGGTTCAGACAGAGTCATAGGATGTCGGTGTCTCTGTGTCCTTCAGGGAAATCCCCTGTAGAGGCTTATTTATGCTAAATGTTTGATTTGGACAAATCCAACAAAATGGATTTTAAAACTTTTTGTGGAGAGACTTTGCAAGTGTGTGGTCTGTCTGATGCCCAGGCACAAAGCTCCAACAGGTCAGACAATAGGTGCACTAACAGTCTGTCATTAATTAAAAAAAAAATCATTAACCACTCACAGAATGAAACAGGCTGATTGTCAAATGAAGCTTTCTAACCCCACTTGCTGTGAATCATGGTGCTTGCTGCTTATTTATCTGTCAACTTGCCTCATAGAAAACCTGTATCTTCTCTCTCTCTCCCTCTCCTGGCATAGAAAAACTCCCATTGGGATGAGAAAGAAGTGAGTCTCGCTGTTTTGTTTTATTCGTTTTTCCACTGGCCTGTGCTTTAGCTTTCTGTACGTAACGCTCTCAACCTCTGTAAAGAGGAAACCGTTTTTTTCGCTAATGTAAACTTGACACGGAGGAGGTGAAGAGCGGTCAAAGTGTTTCTGTCTGTGTTGGTCAGTATGATCCACCAGGAGCCTCAGAGCAGTGGCCTCTCGTCCAGACTGACCACTCTGCAAGAGGACGTCGGCAAATCACCTGCCAGGAAGAGGTGAGCTGCGTCGGGTTCGATGTGCAGCTCGGTGTGGTGCAGCTGGACGCAGGACAGGCTGACCCGTCCCTGTCTGTCTCCACTGCAGGTCGGCCAGCGTGACCAACCTGTCGCTGGACCGCTCCGGCTCCTCCATGGCGCCGTCCTATGACAGCTCCGTCAGCCCGCCCATCAGCCGGGCCATGTCGGGCACCAAGAGCGGCACCAAGCTGGACCACAGTGAGGAGGAGAGGAAGATCCTGCTGGTGACCGTTCATTCCTCCCTTCAGCCTCTCGTTTCCGATCGTTGTCCATCCGCAGCAGTCGTTCACTGTGCTCGTCTCTGACAGGACTCCTCTCAGCTGAAGGACCTGTGGAAGAAGATCTGCCACAACAACACAGGGATGGAGTTTCAGGACCACAGATACTGGCTGAGGACCTACCCCAATTGCATTGTGGGAAAGGAGCTTGTGAACTGGCTGCTGAGGAATGGCACCATCTCCACCAGGTGGGATCTCAGCAGATCTTCTCTGATTGGGTTCAGATGATCGATGTCTCATCTTGTTTGTCACGATGTCCCCACAGGGCCCAGGCCATCGCCATAGGCCAGGCGTTAGTGGACGGCCGCTGGCTGGATTGTGTCACGCACCACGACCAGCTCTTCAGGGACGAGTATGCTCTCTACCGGCCCCTCCAGGTTTGAACCCTTCACTGATCGGCAGCGTGCAGTGTCCACCTTTAATACTCCAGAGGCAGTGGAAGTCATTTCTCTGTCTGATCTGTAGAGCACAGAGTTCTCAGAAACGCCGTCTCCAGACAGCGACAGTGTCAACTCCGTGGAGGGACATTCAGAGCCGTCCTGGTTCAAAGACATCAAGTTTGATGACAGCGACACAGAGCAGCTGGCAGAGGACAGCGAGTACACCATGCCGAGTATGTACCTCTAATGCTTTAACAGAACCGTTGCTCTTTTGTTCTGTGCATTAAAATCCCAGTAGCTGCTTGGTGCTCAGGGCAAGACCTTAACAAGTATATAGAAACCCACATTGAGCAGCACTGTGGAGAGAAAAAACTCAGTTCATTAACTGGAAGAAACCTCTAGAACCAGTCTCCATGTGGGCAGCAAGCGAGTCGGGGACAGACAGAGACAGGATGGAAACACATGTGACCTGTAGTGAAATAAATAAACGTGGGCTCACTGATCCATCACTGTCCAGACTCTGCCAGCCCGAGCAAGAGGACGTCGGTCAGCAGTTTCCAGTCGGTGGTGGACAGCGACTCCGCGGCCTCCATCAACCTCAACATGGAGCAAAACAATGTCAACTTCCACATCAAGAAGCAGTCCAGCTATCCACACGTGCCTCCTGCTGCTGAGCAAAAAGGTACATTTATTCTGGCACGCTGTGCCCAGGTCACTGTGCACACCCCGGGGTCATCAGCTCACTGTCAGTTATCTGTGTGCTCTCACTCCTCGTTCAGCCGAGTTCCTTCTATCCAAGGACGGAGGACAGAACATTATCATAAGCGACGCTTTCATTAAGGGTAAGAACGTTTCCTCCTTAACTCTACAGAGGCAGAGCTTCATCTATATAAACCTTCTCTGTGACTCCACATACATGCAGAATCTCTGTTCAACCGCCAAGTGGAGGAAAAGGCCAAAGAGATGCTGTTCACTCCGCTGGGCTGGCACCACAGCTCCCTGGACCAGCTCCGGGAAGAGAACGGGGAGAAGAAGGCCATGGAGAGGCTGCTGTGAGTGGACACACACTGACACTGAACAGTTCAGTTCATAGTTTGAAACCACGATAGTAAACAGAAATGTGTTTTTGTCCAGCTCGGCCAACCACAGCCACATGATGGCGCTGCTGCAGCAGCTGCTCTACAGCGAGTCTCTGTCTCTGTCCTGGCGGGACATCATCGTCCCCGTGGTGAGACAGGTCGTCCAGACGGTGCGGCCTGACGTTCACAACTGCGATGACGACATGGACATCCGACAGCTGGTCCATATCAAGAAGGTCAGAACCTGGGCGATGGAATCCGTCCAGCAGTTTTTGTCTTCAGAGCAGAACTGAGTCTGTTCATGTTCATGTAGATTTCCGGGGGCAGGAAGTTTGACTCAGCAGTGGTGAACGGCTTCGTCTGCACCAAGAACATCGCCCACAAGAAGGTAGAGCCACATTCTTCTGTGCAGGGGAGAATGAATTCAAATGGATTTCTATGAGATTCAGTACAACACCCTGTCAACAGATGAACGCCTACATCAAGAACCCCAAGATCCTGCTGCTGAAGTGCTCCATCGAGTACCTGTACAGGGAGGAGACCAAGTTCACCTGCATCGACCCCATCGTGCTGCAGGTGAGTCGCTCTGACCACGGTCAACGACAACATTTGTTTTGGTTTGTCTGAATTTCCAATGAATTCTCCCTCAGGAACGAGAGTTTCTGAAGAACTATGTTCAGCGCATCGTCGACGTGCGTCCCAACCTGGTTTTAGTGGAAAAGACGGTGTCCCGGATCGCTCAGGACATGCTGCTGGAGCACGGCATCACCCTGGTCATCAACGTCAAACCGGTTAGTTTGGCGATAGAGCTATAGGTCCCGCTGTCAGCATGTCTCCGTCCTCAGCTTTATTATTTAGGGCCCTGAGACAAGAACTGACTGTTAATCGTGTCTTCCAAATCTCTTTTGTTTTACAGCAAGTCTTGGACAGGGTGAGTCGTATGACGCAGGGAGACCTGGTGATGTCCATGGATCAGCTGCTCACCAAACCTCGTCTGGGGACCTGCCACAAGTTCTACATGCAGCCCTTCACCCTGGCCAACAGTAAGACGAGTCCTCACACACTCTCTCCCTCAGCGAACGCTGCTGTGACACTCACACCCCCCCGTCCTTCTGCGTCTGTCCCCGCAGATGAGGCGAAAACTTTGATGTTCTTCGAGGGCTGTCCTCCTCACCTCGGCTGCTCCATCAAGCTCCGCGGCGCCTCGGAGTATGAGCTGGCCCGCGTGAAGGAGATCATCATGCTCATGGTGTGCGTGGCCTACCACTCCCAGCTGGAGATCTCCTTCCTCATGGACGAGTTCGCCATGCCGCCCAGTTTGGCCCAAAGCACCTCGTTCCCCTGCCTGCTGGAGAGCGTGTCTGCAGAGGAGGAGGCGGAGGAAGAGAGCGGAGGGAAAGAGACGAATGGGGAGGGTCAGGAGAAGATGACAGGGAGTGAAGACTCTTTACTGGACGGACAACCTGTGGAGGACGGGATCCTCTCTGAGGCACCGTCCAAAAATGTTGAGATGGACGGTGTTCAAGATGCAGTGAAGCCCTCCTCTGTGAACATGGTGAGAATGATCTCCTCGCCATTCTCCAGTCCACCTGCACCTCCTCTGTCCGTCTCTCCTCCGTTTCTCATGGAGGACGACCAGGACGTGACGCTGTCGGACACAGTTGTCCCCATGACTGAGGGGGACACGAGGGAGGAGGGAAGCCTCTTCAAGGAGGACTCGCTCAGTATGGAGGATGAGGACGGCTCGGAGACGCCCACTCCTCGCCTGTTCCGGGACCCCCTGCAGGACGACACCGGGATGTACGTGGCCGAGCAGGTGGCGTCTTTTGACGACCGTCTCAAGTCCATCTCCGCTGTCTTCAAGCAGGAGCTGAAGGACATCATCCTGTGCATCTCTCCCTTCATCACGTTTAAAGAACCGTTCCTCCTCATCCCCGCCGGCATGCACTGCCCCAGCAGGGATTATTTTCCTGAGCAGGTACCAAACTCTGCCGAGGAGCCGCCCCTACTGTGATTGAGGTTTACAAAAGACGCCACGCTCATCTGTGTTTTGTACTTGTCCTCTAGGTCTACCTGTCCCCACTCCTCAACAAAGACCTGAAGGAATTGGACACCCGGAGAAAGCGGCAACTCCTCAAAGACTCCGCCCCCTCCTCCCTGGCCGGAGGTCAGACCAATGGCAACGCACCCCACCGGCCTTTGGACTTCCTGCCCTGTCACAGTCTGACCAGCACCCGCATCGTGGAGCAGCTGAACGGCAGCCAGGGTCTGGCCAAGATGCTGGCGGACTACCGAGCGAAGGGGGGTCGCATCCGGCAGCGGGAAGCCACCGACCCCTTCGGCAGCGTCGGCGCCGGAGCTCCAGTCAGTGGCCAGAACAGGGCGGGGGAGGCGGTGGTGAAAGTGCCAGTGAAGGCCGACAGCGAAGAGGAGAAGCCGAGTAAACAGAACGACACGAGCTGGGCGCCCAAGGTGAGCGGAGATTTTAAAAACAGCTCCATTTGCACAAAGAATGAATTTCACACGTTTCTGTGCTTCGTCCTCAGCTGGACTGTCTCAACCCGGTCAACCATCAGAGACTGTGCGTCCTCTTCAGCAGCTCCTCGGCTCAGTCCAACAACGCACCCAACCCCTGTGTCAGCCCGTGGTAAACGATCGGACGAAGGAAATCTAACTTCTTGTTCTTGACGAGTCGTACTCACTGATTTTATCGTCAACAGGATCGTCACGATGGAGTTCTACGGCAAGAACGACCTTTCTCTGGGGATATTCCTGGAGCGCTACTGTTTTAGGTAAGGCAATAAATAAATACATTCTAGAATGTGAGATACGTTAGTGGCGTCATGAGTTCACTGTGCTCCCGTTTGCTCCAGGCCGTCGTACCAGTGCCCCAGCATGTTCTGTGAGACTCCCATGGTGCATCACATCCGCCGCTTCGTGCACGGCAGCGGCTGCGTGCAGATCGTGTTGAAGGAGCTGGACTCCCCCGTGCCGGGTTATCAACACACCATCCTCAACTACTCCTGGTGCCGCATCTGCAAGCAGGTCGGTCACAGACAGAGGCTGAAAGAGGAGCTGCAGCAGAGGACAGTCTGAGTGTCAGTTGTGACTTGTCTTCTCCCTGTCAGGTGACTCCGGTCGTGCCTCTGTCCAACGACTCGTGGTGCATGTCTTTTGCCAAATACCTGGAGCTTCGCTTCTACGGGCACCAGTACACCAGGCGGGCGAACGCGGAGCCGTGTGGACACTCCATACACAAAGATTACCACCAGTACTTCTCCTACAACCAGATGGTGGCGTCCTTCAGGTCAGACTCTGGTTTGCGTTCGATTTCTAAATGGGTTCAGTTAAAAATCAACAATCCTGGAATGAGTCTTTCTGTTTCCCTCTCAGCTACACCTCAGTGAGGCTGTTGGAGATCTGTCTTCCTCGTCCTAAGATCTTCATCAGGAACCTGGGACCGTCCAAAGGCAGCCTGCAGCAGGACCTGAAGGACTTCTCTCTCAAGTGAATAAAAACATTTGTCTTGACGTTAAAATTGATGTTTTGGCCTCTGGACCACGTCCACTCATCCACTGTCTCCCCCCAGGGTGACGCAGGTGTACTTGGCAATCGATGACCGGCTCACGTCCCTAAAGACAGACACCTTCAGTAGGACGCGAGAGGAAAAGATGGAGGACCTCTTTGCTCAGAAAGACGTAGGTTCTTCCTCGTAGCACAAGTCCCTCTCGACAGAAGGTCCTAGACTCTATGGTGGACAAATGAGTCAAATAAACAAAGACACAGAATGGAGACGATGACACTATGACGGGACAGTGTGTCTTGTCCCCTGGAGGCAGTGTTGTCATGCTCGCTGTCTCTGTGCAGATGGAGGAGGCGGAGCTGCGGAGCTGGATCGAGAAGCTTCAGGCCCGACTGCAGGTGTGCGGCGTGGACTCTCCTCAGCAGCTGCAGATCGTCCTGGAGTCTCTGGTGATGAAGAAGCAGGGACTGTGTGAGATGCTGCAGTCCTGGAACAGCAGGTCAGACGCAACGCCACTTCTCTGATGAGACACCCAGAGCCGAGCAAGGACATGGATTTTCTTGTCTCTGTCCCTTTCAGGCTGCAGGACCTGTTCCAGCAGGAAAAGGGCCGGAAGCGTCTGTCCGTCCCCCCCAGCCCGGGCAGGCACCGACAGACCGCCGCTGACGACAGCAAGGTCAGTACCCATCAGCCACTGCGTTCACTGACCGGGTCAGCGAGCCCAGCACCGGATGTCTCTCCTTGGTGAAGGTTGATGATTTGTATTGGTTTTTTTTTCCCAGAGTGCACTGGAGTCCTCCCCTCGTAACCCCTCCCCCGTGGTGCAGAACGGAGAAAAAGGTGAGGTTGCTCTCTCAGGCTGGATCAGATCCCGGCTTCGTCTCTGAGCTGATCTTAGTGCTAACAAGTGGACATTTATGTCCCCCTGCAGAGGACCGTCTCCTCAGCGCGATGCCTTCGTCCTCCACCTCCTCCCTGCTGCCGTCCCCGGGAGAACCTGGAGCTGAGCCGATGACACCCGGCCCCTCCTTCTCTGAGCAGGACTCCGTCAGCATCCCAGAAGGTAGCGGCTCAGATTCACACCGTCTCTCAGGGGACAGCGTCTCTCTCTCTCTGGTCTGACGTTCTCTGTGTCCTCTTGTCTTCAGATGTGTTCGACGGACACTTGCTAGGCTCCACCGACAGTCAGGTGAAGGAGAAGTCCACCATGAAGGCCATCCTCGCCAACTTCCTGCCTGGCAACAGCTACAACCCCATCCCCTTCCCATTGTGAGGCGCCAACCCAACTTTACGGACACGTTCGCTCAGAACCACGGGTTCTAACAGTTTGTGTCATGTGACCTCTGTTCACAGCGACCCAGACAAACATTACCTGATGTACGAGCACGAGCGCGTTCCCATTGCCGTGTGCGAGAGAGAGCCGAGCTCCATCATCGCCTTCGCACTCAGGTGGCTCCTCCCTCCCACGTTTAGACGGCCGCTGTCTCTATGAAGGTTCCACTTTTCTGAAGCACGATGTTATTGAGTTTTGTTTTGTTTTTGTTTTTTTTTTCTATCGTTCCAGCTGTAAAGAATATAAAACGGCGCTGGACGATTTGTCCAAGGTGTCAAACACAGGAGGGGAGGAGGCTCCGCAGGTCGTCAGGTACAGAAACGCGTTGCAGAGAGCAATATTTGAATTGCGTAAAAGTTATTTATCAGCTCCTGACGTTGGTGTTGAAATCATTTCCTGTCTTGCAGCGGTGCGGAGAGTCGGGTGAGGAGCAGCCCGGCTCGGCCCGGCAGCGAGTCGGCCTCATCCCTGCCGAGCCGCAGCAGCACGGACGCTGACCCGCTCAGTGAGTTCAGCTCCGATAAAAAAAAAAAAAATCACCAAGGTGTTTCAACTCTTCACGTGAAATGTCTTTATTTGTTCAGAGGACGCCGACCAGACCGACAAACAGAAGAAGCAGATGTTGAATCCACACATCGAGCTGCGTGAGTGTTTCAGGACGAACAGACGGGACTCGGAGGAATTATCAAAGATCTTCATCAGAAACCCGCTGACCTCTCGGCTGTCGCTGTATTTTTTTTCTTTCAGAGTTCTCTGACGCCAACGCCAAGTTTTACTGCCGGATCTACTACGCCGAGGAGTTCCACAAGATGCGCGAGGAGATCATGGAGAGCACCGAGGAGGACTTTGTCCGCTCGCTGTCCCACTGCGTCAACTGGCAGGCTCGAGGTGGCAAATCAGGAGCCGTGTTCTATGCCACAGAGGGTCGGTATCTGACGGCACAGCCAGAAAAGTCCAGTGATTCCAAACTTAAACATTCGTAAGAAGCAGGAACGTTTCACCACAACGTCTTCTCTTCTCTGGTGGTGACAGACGACCGGTTCATCCTGAAGCAGATGCCTCGACTGGAGGTCCAGTCTTTCCTGGACTTCGCTCCTCACTACTTCACCTACATCACCGGAGCGGTGCAGCAGAAGGTTTGCCCTCTGAGTCAAAGCCCCGTCGTCCATCGCTCACTCTCACGCTCTAACCGGTTCTCTCGCTCTGCAGCGTCCGACCGCGCTGGCGAAGATCCTGGGAGTTTATCGAATCGGTTACAAGAACTCCCAGAACAACACGGAAAAGAAACTGGATCTGCTGGTGATGGAAAATCTCTTCTACGGACGAAAGATGGCTCAGGTGAGATCCTCACGGCCAGGTTCCTCCTCACGTTGCTGTTCAGTGAGATAAAGTTTGATTTCCTCCTCCACTTCCTGTCTCCTGCGCAGGTGTTCGACCTCAAGGGCTCGCTGAGGAACCGGAACGTGAAGACGGACTCTGGGAAGGAAAGCTGCGAGGTGGTTCTGCTGGACGAGAACCTCCTGAAGCTGATCGACGACAACCCGCTGTACATCCGCTCGCACTGCAAGGCCATCCTGCGCGCCGCCATACACAGCGACGCCTACTTCCTGTCCAGCCACCTCATCATCGACTACTCCCTGCTGGTGGGGCGGGACGACGCCACCAACCAGCTGGTGGTCGGGATCATAGGTGAGCAAAGGCCGACATCATCTTTGTCGTTCAGGAATGGCTGAAACAGAGAATCAGATTGTGCTTTTGCTGCAGATTACATTCGGACGTTTACGTGGGACAAGAGACTGGAGATGGTCGTCAAATCCACTGGAATCCTGGGAGGTCAAGGTACGTCTCCACTTCCTGTTGATGTAGAGCTCTGCAGTGTGAGCGCTCTGCCTCTAACTTCCTGTGTGTCTGCAGGTAAGATGCCCACCGTCGTCTCCCCGGAGCTGTATCGAGCTCGTTTCTGCGAGGCCATGGACAAATACTTTCTGATGGTCCCCGACCACTGGACGGGCCTGGGCGTCAACTGCTGAGCGGTGCACCAACGTCCAGGGACACGCCCACGCCGACACGCTCCGGCACAAACTCTCCACGCACTCTGGACCCGTTAACGACTGAGGACGACCCAGACGAAGAAGAAAGGACTGAAGCGCGACCAGAACACAGCACAGAATCATTCCACAGCTGCGGCATTATTCCACTGTAGATTGTTTTTATGAAACCGGTGAGGAATTCTCGATCATCTGTCGACTGTAATTTATGTCAGTGTCCAACAGTTTCAGTCCAACTAATTTAAACTTTGTAAATGTACAGAGAGGATGTATCTATAAAAAATATTAACACTGGAGATGTCTGCTGTTTATTTTAGTGTTAACGTTTAGAACAGACAACGACGACAGGTTGGTGCTGATATTTTTTAGTGTCAAATTAAAATTTCCTGGTTGTGACTCTTTCTCACCATTGTTTGGTTTCTTCTAATTTTTTTAATCATCAATTAATAATTTAAAAAGTATAAATTATTATATTTGGTATAATTTGACTTTTAAAACTAATATTTTGACTTCGTTTAGAATTTTGAGGCATTTTTTTTAAGTGATTTTATTCAACAAGTTGTGAACAACAGTTGTTTTACAAATTGTCTTTATACTTTGTCTTTTTGACTTCAGTCTCCAATTAGTGGCAGAGAAACAATTTTTAATCTAGATTATTTTCTGTCTTCTTTGATTATTTTCAAAAAATAATGTTGATGAGTTTCCTGTTGTAGAAAGCACTTTGGAAACATCGACGACAGAAGACTTTTAAAATCGCACAGTTTATATAAAACAAAGTGAAGCTGACAAACAGCCCTCAACATGTCGTACTGCATCAGGAACTGGAATGAGAATCATCAGGTGAAGCTCATTAATAATTAATAATAATAATAATAATTAATAATACTGGCAGACAGATTCAGTGGAGGCAGAATAACACTGTGCTTCTCGTCTCACGGCAGTGACGTTAAAATAAAATCCTTATTATTCACACACATGGTTTCATCACTCAAATAAAAACTATTCGTACGCGGAGACATCACTCTGTGCTTGGGGATTTTTAAAAACAAAGCTTAACGGCGACATTATGTACAAAAGAACTTTAGTTTTCATTCCGTACCTAAATCAACACAAACACTGGGAATGGTCCCTGTTTTTATCTCAACAGTTCAATTCTTAAGTTTAAAATAAACACTAACTCAAAAACTACGGTTCCCATCTGTGTGGGGACTTTTTAGATTTTTGGAATCAGGGAACAACGATTCAGTTTGTGACGCCTGGTTTCGATCTGTTGAAAACTGTGAAAACAAAGTTTCACCAAAAGTACAAAATAAATGGTCCCCCAAAGTGACAGCGTGAAATTCTTTTGTACTTCTGGTGAACGGTGGAATCGACTGACACGCGTGGTGAATGAAACCGTGATGGACGTCAAGGCACTGGACACGTTGGAGACGATGGCACGTAGCTGGAGGACGGACAGAGGGGGGGGAAGTGCTGACAGCATTTGAGCGATCGTGTTTGAGGAGCTTGTTGTTTTTTTTGTTGTTGTTGTTGGGGACAGTCGCCGCTACCCGGGCGTCGGGTTCCCTGCGCAACAGGCAGACGTGCATGACGGAGCGGGACAAACATGGAGTCAGGACAGTGCACACCGCCTTGTTTTCAGACCATGGGGTAAAATGCATAAACTCATTGGTCCGTCTGTTTGAACCCTGTGTTCATCGGCGGGCCACATCCCAGTTCCCTCATGAAAGCGCTTTAAGACAGAGGGGGACATTTCTAAGTCCTGCGTCTCCACAGGTTTCGTACACGCTGAGTTTCATAAAACCTTTTAGTCGAATAAAACTTCAGATCTTGAATCTGGAAGGTCTGAATCGGATTCATCGATTATCGACGGAGCAGCTCGTTGATTTCTGTCGGTGGAGGGCAAATGAAAACGATGAATGACAAAGTTCAGTTAAAACCAAAACGTCCTTGTCGGCGCACGTTTTAAATTTGAGGTATCTGGAGAAGTGGTGATGAAGGAACTGAGATGCTTCCCTCTTCCTGAAGTGGCGACGTCACAGTCGGACTTTGTGCTTCCGTTGAAACGAGCGCTGCTGCTGCTGCGCGTGACCTCGTGAGAGGTCGTCGAGTATTTGGTGCGGCGACGAGCTGAACTCATAAAAAAGGTTAAAGTTACATCGACCATCCCTAACTATCTACTTCATTTTGTACAAACAGTTAAAAATGGCTTTTTTTTTTAAATTTCTTTTTCTTCCTCTTATTTTTTTTTTTTTAAACGAGTCTCTGAGGCCGAGTACCGAGGTCGGTTTGGATTTAAGCACCTGTGCGGAGAGGGACAGAGCCCGAGCCTGAAGAGTCGCTCCAGATCCGATTCCTCTTCAGCCGCTCGTCCGTCAGTGTGAAGCCACTCCCCTCTTTTTTTTTTTTCTTATATTTTTCTTTTTTGGAAAAGAGCTCTGAAAAAAATAAAAAAAAAACAAGCGGTCGCTCCTCCGGCTTCAGGACGACTCTTTCCATGTCTCCGTCCAATGTTTCAATATTAAACTGAAACGAGAAATGATCACATGAATTAAGGCCAAAAATAATTTAAATTATTCAAGTACAAATTTTTACATTTTCTAAATGTATCAATTTAGAGTAAAAGACATTAAATTAAATGAACAATTATTTTAGATAATTTTAATTATTTGTTAAATGTTCTTTCTACTTTCTGTGACTCGTTCATGTGATCATTTCTGTGTTTAATATTGGACATTTTCTCTCTAACATGTTGACGCCGCACGTGGAGACGTGGACGTCACTGCGTCCTCGTTGAGGGACAAGATAGAAACCGGAGGTGGAGGTAGGAGGGTCAGAAGGTTTCCGAGTCCTCGGAGTCGTTCTCTGTGGTTCCCTCGCTGGAGGGTCGGGAGGGGTTCCTCTGGCTCCGCGGGGCCCGGGGGCCCACGCCCGGGGCGGGGCCTTTTCCTGCCGGGTGGGGCAGGTGCCTCAGCAGGGCGCCTGGGGAGGGGGCCCCGGAGCTGCAAGGGGAGCAGAAAGGCATCATGGTAGCCAGAATGAGAGCCAGGCAATCGGCCACCTCTCTGCTGGGAGCACAAGCCAGAGCGGGGGTCAGACCTGAGGCAGAGAGACAGAAAGAGGGGGAGGGAGGAGGAGACGTGGACGAGGGGGAAGCGGGGAGGCGAAGCGGGAGACAAAGGGACGGAGCAGCATTCCATTAGAGTTCAGCCAGCTGAAGTCGGGAGGGGGAGGGGCAACAAACACACTCAAATAAAGTCCAACTGAAATCTCTGAGCCGAGTGCTTCAGTGACGGAAGGAGAGAGGATGTTTCCACGCTGCAGTATTCACACTGTCACTTCAGTTGGACTTTAAAGTATCTGACAACACAGAGCGAGCGAACAAGCAGCGCAGACAGGACTCCCAGTCTTCATCACTCTGATCTGTTTCAGTCTGAACTGGGTTTTTTATGAATGGAATCCATTTTTTTTCATGACCCAAATACTCAGTTGCTCTCAAAATGCTTTGACCTCCATGACCTCCATGACCTCCATCTACAGTGCAGCTGACTTCATGCTGAAGCTGAGGAGCCGCTTCATGCTGACCGGACACAGACGTGCACAGCTCTGATCTAAAAGCAGAGAATCGTCTCCCTACCGTTCTCGTCCACCGTCTGAACATTGGCTCCTCGGGACAGGAGCTCCTGCACCGCTTGCTTCAGGCCGCTGCGGGCTGCCAGGTGCAGAGGACTGTGGGTAACGGACAAGTGAAACACGTTTTTTTTTTTAAAGGAACCACAAAACTGGTTCTATCAGGAACGGACGGTTCGGGTACTGACGTCTGCAGCGCTGCATTCGTGGCATTGATGAGCGAAGTGTCCGTCAGCTTCTCCAGGATCAGCATCACGCAGTCTTCTTTTCCCTGCGAGGACGAAGATGGCGAGTTAGCGAGGAAGAGGAGGGTGTGAAGGCTGAACCCGGATCATGAACACTCACGCTGCCGCAGGACAGGTGCAGGGCCGTGTTGCCGTCTTTGTCCGTTGCGCTGATGTTGGCGCTGGCGCCGGTCAACAGCAGCTCTGGAGACAGGAAGCACAAATACGTCAAACGTGAGCAAAATGATTCGAACGGAACAGCCGACAAATCGCCGCCGCCGTACCAAGAACTCCGGCTCTGCCCTTCTCCGCCGCCATCATCAGTGCCGTGCGGCCCGACTGGTCCACGTTGTCGACAGTCGCGTCGTGCGACAGCAGCAGCTGGACGCATTCCACGTGACCCGAGAAGGCTGCGGCGTGAAGGGGAGTCCTGCCCTTGGCATCCCTGCAGCCGGCGATGTCCGAGCCCATGGCGTCCAGCAGCAGGGACGCGCACGGCTCGTGGTCGTTCACCCTGCAAGTTTCGAACACAAGCGTTGAGCGAATGAACGGCACCGACTGATGACGCACTTTATCTACGCGAGACTCACACAGCGCAGTGCAGCGGCGTGAAGGCGTTTCCATCGATGCAGCGACAGCCTTTCTGCTCCAGCAGGACCTCGACACACCCCTCCTGACCTACACACACACACACACACACACACACACGTATAGTAATCAAACGAGGCTGTGTGTGTTTGTGTGTGTGGACGCTGACCGTAGTAACACGCCCAGTGCAGCGGCGTGTATCCGCTGTGGTCTCTCAGCGGCGGCAGGGACGGCGGCTCCGAGCAGGCGATGCTCAGCAGCTCGCTCAACCAGGAGGCGTGTCCCCGGGCGGCGGCCAGGTGGATGGCCGTACGCCCCCGAGAGTCGCCGAGAAGAACGGACGCCTCCTGCTCCAGAAGACACTGGATACACTCCTCCTGACCGCACAGCAGCTGCGCACATCAATGTCAGCGGGTGAGTGGAGGAGAAGAGGAGGAGGCGTGATCTCCTCACCAAGAGAAGACACGCCCATGTTTATTTACAGTCGTGGTTCGGACACACGGTTTAAAACTCACCCCGAGGTGCAGAGCGGTGAGTCCGTGGTTATCTGCCATGTTGACGCTTGCCTCTCTCTCCAGCAGCAGCGTCATGGCGTCCACGTGACCTCCGGCCACCGCCAGCATCAGAGGCGTCCTGCGGACGAGGGCGTGGCGTTCAGCGTGTTTGAGAAAGACAACAGGAAATGAAAGAAACGTGTGATGGGGCCACTCACTGTCCCTGAGAGTCAGCCGCGTCCACGAGCTCCACACAGTCGGATTCGTCCAGCAGGAGGCGCACGCACGTCGTGTGACCGTTCATCACTGTGGAGAGAGAGAGAGAGAGGGTGGAACAGAGCGAGGGGCACATAAATGCATTAACAGAGTGACAGAAACCTGACTGTACCTGCCAGGTGGACGGGTGTGCGTCCATGCTGCGTGTCCGTGGTGCGTGGCGACGCCCCCTGGCTGAGGAGGGTGTGAACACATTCCGTGTGGCCTCGAAGAGCGGCCAGGGCCAGGGGGGTCCTCCCCACCTCGTCCCCCTGGTCCACGTCCCTCTCGCCCTGCAGCAGCACCTCCAGAGCCTGGGCGTGGCCGTGATACGACTGTAGGACGACACTGGGAAGTTAAACACTTCTCGTTTGCACCGCCTCTCACAGCGGCGGCGTCTCGTCTCAGAACGTTTTCAAGCTTGAGTTAAGAGTTGTTTTGAGACTCACGGCGAGGTGCAGCGGGCTCCTGGCACTCGGGGACTCGGGGTCGTCATGGCGACTGTCGTCTCTGTCCAGCAGCTGCAGGCCACAGCAGGAAAGCGTCAGCCAATAGAGACAGAGAGATGTGAGACAAGTGATTATGATTCAATACCTTTGTTTTTTTATGATTTGACGATATAGTTTATAAAGGCTGATAAAACAATGTTATAATAATAAATAAGAACTCCTACAGATTCTTCTGGTTCTAGTGATTATTAAACTCATTAACCTGCATTAAAAGGTTTTTACTTTAAGTTAAAAATATTTGAAGGAAACAGCTTTAAAGTTTAAGATTTTTTTTTAAAAAAGGCTTTGTCTCCTTCAAGCACAAAGATAATTTCAGGAAACGAGGCTCTGGAATGTGTTTGCGTGGTGATGAGAGCCGTTGCAGAGTCGCCTGCAGTCACAACAACACAAATACTTCACATATTAAACACACACACTTCCTGCATGTGGCCCCAGTGAGTGAACTGACCAGTTCCAGACAGTGCCTGTGTCCGTAGGCGGCGGCGTAGTGGACGGAGCTGTAGCCCTGTTTGTCTCTGAGCGAGGCCGTCGCTCCGCTCTGCAGCAGGAACTCTAAACATCTGTGAACAGGCATGATCACACGTGTGGGACACTGACGAATCACGCTTTTTGGGACAATAAACCCAAAGATCGAACACGCGGCGTGTATTTAAAATCTGAAAATATCTAAATTGAATATAAATACACTTTATGTGAACTCACAGTCCCGCCTCTTTCTCTCTCTCCGCCTGGACGCCGTCACTCTCCGGCTCCAGAGCGACACGTCGCCTGTGGAGCAGAAGGTAGAGGGGAGGTGGGTGGGGGGTGGGGACAAACTACAAGTAGGAGGAGCAACTCGTGGTGTCAGGGCATTACGCCGCATCGCTAACGTCATAGCTGTCCATCTGGTGAGGCGGTTGCCATGGAAACAGTGGGTGGGGGTCAGAGGTTGGGTTCTCACCTCCTGTCCAGGTCTGAGGCAGCAGCGTAGTGCAGGGCGGAGCGCCCCCACTGGTCGGTGGCGTTAATGGCGGTGCCGCAGGCCACCAGCGTCTCCAGACACTGGTAGTGACGACTGGCGGCTGCATAGTGAAGAGGAGTCCTGAGGAAGAGCGGAGGACTCCACGTTTTATACAAGTTTTAAGCCACCACTCATCTCACCGAGCCGGCGCCGTCTTTACCTGCCACACGTGTCTCTCCTGTTGTGATCTCCTCCGCTGCTCAGGAGCAGCTTCACACACTCCACGTTACTGCGCACACAGAAACACACACACACACTTCATCAGACCAGACAACCTTAAAACCAACGAGTCCCATGATGAACGGCGGCTCTCACCCTCCGGCGGCGGCGGCGTGCAGGCAGGTCCTCCCCAGCGTGTCGGGGGTGTCGATCTGGAAGCCTGCAGAAAGGACTGAGTCGTTACACATTATGCTAAACCTCCGACCTGAAGAGGAGGCGCAGGGAGGCCAGACAGACAGACAGACAGAGACACAGGAAGAGGAGGGAGACGAGAGAGAGAGACAGGTGTTAGTGCGACAGGTGTAGACGGAGGAGGCTGGTGCACGATGCGTTCACAGGAAAACACATGCACAGATGTTAAACACAGAGACAGCGTGTCTTCAGAGAGCTTCTTTAACTCCTCACGCTCTCGGGGTTAAACCAACTGAGCACTAGAACTAGCACCAAACTTTCTCAGGCCCCATCAAAGGACTGAAGACGCCCCCGCAGCGAGTCCTTAGACTTAACTAGGCCTAGCTCTGGCTACACAAGCTAATTAGCTTCAGCTAGCTTCTCATTCCTGGAATCTGTACTGGTGAGTTCAAATATTGAATAAAACAACAACAGACTTTCTATTAAACAGTTTAATTCAACATATAAAAAGGTTGAATTATGGAGTTAACAGGGGTACCGAATAAACTTGTTTTTATTTGAGGGGAGAAAGGAAAAAGCTGAAGCGCTACATTTTCCAAACATGCCAGCCATTAGCTGAGTGCAGCGTGTGTGTGTGTGTGTGTGTTACCTGAGGACAGCAGCTTCCTGCAGCAGTCGGCGTGAGCGTTCAGAGCAGCCAGGTGCAGAGGAAACATGCCGTGGACGCCTCGCCTGCAGAGGAGGAGGAGAGCGATACCTCAGTGAAACTCTTTCTTTCGCCGCAGCGTTTGAAAACACTCTGTCCGTAAATCCGTCAAACCTGGTGCAGTCCGCTCCGCTGGTGATCAGCGTGTTGATGAGGAGCTCGTGGCCGAAGCGCGCGGCGATGTGAAGGGGGGTGTTGCCGTCCTTGTCCACGCTGTCGATCTCGCCACCTGGAAAATACCACGTTCGTTCAGAACGAAGGGAGGAAACGCTCTGAGAGTGTTTTAGAGAGACACGCCGTGGAACCGGTTCGCACCGTTCTGGATCAGGGTCTGAGAGCGACTGAAGCGTCCGTGGACCGCTGTCATGTGAAGAGGACTCTTCCCGTCCCGACTCTGACGGAGGAATGAAACACGCAGTGGTTTGTATTCGTTGATCTACATTGCTTTAAAGGATGGGGTTGAGATTCTGATGTTTTGCTCCAGGGTGAAACGACAGGAGGAGAATACAGCCCTGTGTCGATTTAACCCGGGACCAAGGGGGACAACAGCGCGTCCAGTCCACGTACCTGGACGTTGACATCGGCCCCGTTGTTTACAAGGAACTCCAGGCAGAGCGCCCCGTGCGTGGAGGCGGCGGCGAAGTGCAGCGGCGTGAAGCCCTTGTTGTTGGGCTGACTGACGTTGGCGCCGTAGTCAATGAGCTCGCTCACGACGGCGTCCTGCCCGTTGAAGCAGGCCACGTGGAGCGCGGTGTTCCCGAAGGCGTTGGACTCGTCGATCTGTCGTCAGAGAGGAGCAGACGAGTCAGTGTCGCACATCGTGGGCCATTTCTCTGGAATGTGTTAACTGTGTGTGTGTGTGTGTGTGTGTGTGTGCGCGCGCTGACCTCCACAGCCAGGTTCAGCAGGTGTTTGACCACAGCGATCTGCCCGTTGGACGCCGCCGTGTGGAGGGGTGTGTATCCCCGCTTGTCCTTACAGCTGATCTCTGCCCCCTGGCTCACCAGCAGACACACCACGTCCAGATGACCTGCAGGGGGCGCACCAGAGACGAACTAATGATCGCGTCTCCTGTGAGACAAGTCAAACCTCGTCCTGTGCTCTGCAGCTTTAATCGAACAGCTCCTTGGGGCTTTCAGAGACCAACAATGAGACGATTTATTTTTCCCGGCACATCTGCCTCAGCCTTCTTCCAGGAAATAAAAAAAAAAAAAAAAACAGGGAGTGTGAGATGCTTTTAACAAAAACTGTCTTTGTGTCTCACCCATGAACGCTGCCCAGTGCAGCGCCCGGCCGTCCTTCTTGTCGAAGGCGTTGATGTTGGCTCCTTTAGCGAGGAGGAGGCTCACCATCTGACACAGAGGAGAGCGGTAGGTATTAGAGTGTTTGTGTGCGGGGGACGCTCTTTACGTAACGCCACTGTAAACACATCCCATTGCTCGGCTCAACTGTTGCGTAAACACTCCGCAGAGAAGAGAGAAGCCATCCATTCACATTTCTAAAAATCTGCCGCCTCTCATTCTTAATTTTAGATCCAGCGCATCCGCGAACGCCCCCTGCTGCGAGGAGATTCAGCTGCACGCGCCCACCCGCCAGCTAACAGGCCAGAGTCAGAGCAGGGACGTGTCAATTATGATGGGATATTTGAGTCTTTTTACTGATTCGTTCATTTTCCAGCAGGTGGCGCTGTACCCCTTGAGAGAGAGACAGGGTTTCTAAACACAAAGGATAGTACACAAAATGCCACAAGATATTTAAACCGTGTGAAAATCAAGGAAAGTAGCTCCACACCACAATAAAGGGACTTGTGTCCTGTCCACCATTCCACTGTTTAACAGCACGTAATTAATGCATATCATGTGGCCATGTGGCGACAGAAGGTACTGCATGAAAAGGAACGAGTCACTCACTGACAGGATTCAGTACGCCAACTCGTATAACAGATTAGTTCTTTCATGAACGTAACATCACTACGTGTCAGGTCATAGTGAACTTCGCTGGTACCTCGGTGTGGCCGTTGAGGGCGGCGTGGTGCAGGGCGGTGCGTCCGCCCCGGTCCGACACGTTCACACTGCTCAGCAGCGGGATGATGACCTCGGCGCACCGCAGCGCGTTGTTGGCAGCGGCGACGTGCAGCGGCGTCTGCCAGTTCTTGTCCCGAGCGTTGACGTCGGCCGAGTGACGGATCAGAACTCGAACAGCATCCTGAGGAAGAGAGAGCGAGTTTTAAAGATACATCTAAACCTACACTGGATCTGACGCATGCGCACTTCTTGAATTCAAGCGGCTGCATTCCTGTCCTTCACGCTATGCAAACAAACAAATGAATAAATCCTTTCCTACTTCAAATCTCAAACTGCATCTGTCAGCTATCCCAGTCATGCAGTCTGACCTGTCGGACGGCGATAAATCACTTGGACTGGAATGTGACAGAGCCGAGAAACCTGATGGAGTGTGTGTGTTTATGTGTGTGCGCGCACTAACTTCGCTCCGGGACGCCACAGCGCGATGGAGAGGGGTGAGCCACATGTTGTCTTTGGCGTTGACCCGCGCTCCTGCAGGGAGGATCGAGCAGCGATGAGCATGATGCAAAATTTAATCACTCAAGAATCTTCCGTCTCCGTGAGCGTGGGAGGAGAAACATCCCGGCGCCTGGGAGCTTTTGTGAAAATTCGTTAGCAGAGACGTTTCTCAGCCTCCGGAAAAACAACGTTTGAGCTGCTCATTTGTGTTCAGTTTGAACAGATGAAAAGGTAGAGAGGCACGGAGCAGGCGAACAGGAAACCAGAGTTTACCGGAGAGGATGAGGAGCTCCGTGATCTCGGCATCGCCCAGGAACGCTGCTGCGTGGAGCGGCGTGCGCTTCTCTGGATCCTGGGGGGACGCAAATAAAAGAGAATATTATCAGATTCAATCGTTAGATGACGGGGGGCTTGACACGCACAATGTAATCGTTCTGCTGCACTTTGTTCTTGGCGTTATATCATCCTGCAGGTGTGACGCATGAGTTAACACAGACAAAAGCTGTTGGTAATCCTGGAGCAGAGGATCAGTGACGTCATCAGTGAGCCCAATCAGAGGACATTGATTAAAGTTTGAAAGGGACCCCCCCACACACAGAATCCCAGTGACCATACAGGACATGGAGAGACGACAGAAGACCAATCAGTCCATGAGTTTGAACACGAGTCTGTTTGTGTCACATTAGACGCCGTGTTTCCTCACCAGAGCATTGATGTCTTCAGACTTGTAAATGAGCGCACGGATTTCCTCAGGGTCTCCACTGAAGATCGCCTGGACGAGAGGCGGCTGCAGAGAGAAGGGACAGAAGAGGACAGAGACAGATGAGGGGCATACACAAGAGGAGGGCGAGCACGACCCATGTTCCCACGATATGGAAGATGGAATCTGTGTGTGTGTGTGTGAAAGCAGCTGCTTGACTTCACAGACGGAGCAGGACGGGTTAGTGACTGAACATAAGAGAAATCTCCCCGGGCGCTGACTGAAGCTGTGTCTCTGGTTTCATTCCGCTTCAGTAAAATGAGCCGTTCTGTTTGGTGGCGATTCACTGTGAGATTTGTTGGTTTATCTTTTGTTAGATTATACTTGGTGGAAGGAGGCCGTGTGTGTCAGGGGAGGACTCATTCAATTTTGGTGCAGATGCAGGAAGTGGGTTGACTTTCTCGCTCTCTGTCTGAGAGCTGATTTTGCCTCTGTCCTCCTTCTGCTTCAGTGCGTTTCTCCTGATTGACGTTCCAACATGCCGGGCCCTGGCTCTGCTCCCTAACCCCCTCTCACCAACACGACTTTAACTCCAGCCTCTCTGCAGCCAAGCAAATTTTGTAAAAAAAAACTTTTGTAGATACAGATCTTAAAAACAAGGAGTCTGAGCAGAGCAGAGACTTTAATGAAGGCCATTGTGCGGAGGTCACGTCTCCGAGGCCCGTATTTTCTTCCAGGGATCACAGATAGGACATAAATAGAGGCCGTAGAAACACAGGACATTGTGGGGATTTTTTAAGGAGCAGAGGCAAAAAAAAAAAAACGCCTGCAGTGCAACTTCCACATGAGGGTCGCCAACATGTCAGCATACCAGTCTTTACTCTGCGGCTCTGACAGAAGAGCAGCCACATTTCAAACTGTTTATCGAAGAGTTTGGATCGTGGGCTGCAGGTTAACGTGAAGCCGACGGTGCCTCACTTCACTTCCTGTGTGTTTCGTGTTGCCTCCAGCTTCACTTCCTGTTGCACCGTTCGCTTCTGCTCAGAAACAAGAGAGAGGAACCGCAGAGCAGCTTTTCACTTCTGCTTTAAAAACAGCACACAGCAATACCACTTCCTCATCTGATCTGGGCTTCTTTTGTTTTTCACCTCTTAAAATGAACACGAACGCCACGTCATGGTCACATCGCTTCACTCTGCAGAGTCAGGCAGGTTTAGACGTTGGTATCAGAGTTCTGCTCTTGCTCATGATTTTAATTTAGATTTGCTCTTGGGAAGGGAAGGTAAACTTGACTCTTCAGGATTTTAAAAACAGAAACGTGAACAGAGTTAACGTTAAAAACACAGACGTCCCTCCTCAGATTAGAATCAGAAGTTAAATTAAAAGTTGTTTCTCTCACATCGCCTGTGTGACCTATGATTGGTTGGTTAAGGATCTACGGCCGAATTCATCAGAGAATTAAATGGACGGAAGTAAGCTGGCAGCTGAGCGGGAGAAGTCGTGGCTCTCACAGATTCATCAGCAGATTGTCCAACGATGTCTCCTACATAAGAATTCATTGTGGCACCACACACACGCACACTCCTTCACCTAACCAGTGTCACACAAACCCTCTTAGCAACTGCTTACGGCAAGGTCACCTCAGCTCTCCACTCGGCTGATATAAGAGCGGCACGTACAGATTTCCACTTCAACCCTAAACAAACTTCCTCCATCAGATTAGCCCTGTTCTCATTCCACAGCCTCTCTTCACACACACACACACACACACACACACAAACACACGAACACGCAACACAGAAACATCATGTGCCTCCAGCCCATCACACAGAAAGCTCGAATCAGTCTCACGCCTGAGGGGGCAGGCCTGCGAGTGTCCCTCAGAGTCCACAAGCTCAAGCCAAACCCCTGATCCGTCCTCAGCACGAGAGTCTGGACGTTTCACTATAATAAAACTCATCAGTTCATATGACCCGCGTTTAAATTACGGAGCCAGACTACGAGGTGCAGGCCCAGGGGCCCCTAGGCTCATGGGGCCATCAAATCAAGAGCCTGTAGATGAAGTTGAACGTGAAAAAGAGCTGAGACAAAAGACACCAGAGAGACAGAAAACGACCCAGAGGACACAGACGTCCACAAAACCACTACAACATGCAGAATTGAGGGAACAGAATTCCCATTAGGGACACAAGCTGCGCATTATGAGTCACTCTCATGAGCTCAACGGGATTTAACAACGGCACATCGTCATGTGACCCACACTTGATCAGCACATGATGAAACACAAGAGAGAAGAATCTATACGAGGCTGAGCCACCGCTGCAAGGAATCCACTTATCAGACATCATCATCAGCACGTTGTCTGAGAACAACAGGAAGTCCCTGAGTTAGAAAAAAAAAAAAAAAAACGCTCCTCTTCCCTCCTTGAAGTTTACAGCAGATCTGATAGGACTGAGCCAAGGAGGCCTCCTCACATCGCTTCTACAAAGACGCTCAGATCCCAGCTGAGCTTTACTCCCTACACGATGTGCACCAGGATCTACAGTGAGAAACAGGTGGAAGCTTCAGCTTCACTCTGAGTCGGCAGAGTCTCCAGACTCAGGTGAAGGGAACCTGGGGTGGGGCCCCTCGTCACACAACGTGAGGGTTTCTCAGTTAAACAGAGTATTGCTCCAGTTTTGGAGCAAAGGTCAGACAGAATGAGACTTCTGAAGGAATCACTTTGGACTCTGGAAACTATTACTGATCAAAACAGATGCTGATTAATACCTTAAAGCTCAACCACTTAATTCACCTGAGAGTAGCAGCAAGAATGAACAGATTTATTTTATTTCGTATCCAAAACTGATGAATTAATTCTGATCATGCCTGAGGAAATAATGAAGCTGATGGGTATAGTTCAGTTTAGCAAGGGTCCTCTGGATGAGTCTCTGCCCGTGGGCCTTGGAAGAAGTTAATATGGCCCTGTCAATTAATCAATTAAAACAGAAATCTGCAGATTAATGAATGATGAAACTGATTACTGATAATTGTCAAAGCCCTCAAGTCAAGTCAAAGCACATACGCGTAGCAATTGAGTAGAAGTACTCCGTTACTTGTGGTAACGACAGGAAGTAAGTGTGAAACAGTTTGATTCCGCTTCAAGGAGAAATCAAATATTAATAATAATCATCAGGTTTGTATTTCCCGGGTGTCGCTCACAGTGAAAACAAAGAGACAGAGACACAAACAGATGCTATGCTAGCAGCAGCTAGCTGTGGTACCTGCTCGGCCAGTTTGAGGACCGCCATCTCCGGGTCAGCTCCAGCGGCTCATCCACTCCCTGCGGCTCCGCGGCACCATGCACCGGGCGATGCTGCGCCCCACAGCCGGGCTCCTCCTCCTCCGCCTGTAGCCGCTCTGCCCTTCGACGCCCCGCTAACGGAAACGGCCGCTCGCAGCTCCCTAGCAGCGGCACAGGCGGGGGATGACGATGCAGGCCGGGCCGAGCACCAGGGCCATCAGCCCCGCTCCACTGACGCTATGTGCGGCCGCTCCGAGGTCGCGGGGAGGCGGGGAAGCAGGAACAGGAGCCGGGTCCTCCGATGTGAACAGCCCACATGTATGACCGCTTCAGCCGCCGCCGGGTCTTCTGGGCTCCCCGCTGCCTCGCAGAGCCGTACACCGCCCACAGCACCGCGGGGGTAGCTCCTTCTTTCCCCCGGTGCACCGAGACACAAGCCTCCCGGAGAAGCAGCCAGGCAGCCGGGCACCGATCTCACAGGAAGTCGCTGCTTGGAGATGCAGAAGAAGCTTCAGCATCAACAACAAGCTGCTCTTCTCTGCTGCCCCCTGCTGGACACTACCGCACACACAGGGAGAGGGGGAGAGACCCAGACCCAGACACGTGCATGAAAAATGAATAGACAGAGAGGAGGAAGAGAAGAGACTGATGTGGGTCATCTCTGCGTGTTCTAGTCCTGACGAGGAAACACAACATGACCCCGAAATACTCCAGATGAAATATTCAGAAAACACAACATGAAACCTCACTCTCCCAGAAAACAACAAGACACAACAGTTCCACACTTAACAGAAACTTTCAGAAATAACATCTAATACACTGAACAAAACATTTCTAATAATGTTAATTCTATCTCTACATTATTAAAAACGCACAAATGCATGCCTGTATAAACAAACATTAACATTGTACATGAGTGGCAGGGCTGTACAGCTCAGGGCCTGGTGGCATCTGCCTGGAAAATCTGGGTCAAAGCCCATGTGTGTGAGGAGAGGGGGAGGAAAGAGTGGGGGAGGTTCTTCTTCATGCTCATGCGGGAGAGCCACTATATTTTTAGTTAAAGTCAAATTCCTTCATCAGTCATTATGTCTCTTCACAACACCCAAACACTTAAGTATGAAATATTAAAATGTAGAAGTCTGGAGGCAATGTGTTTTTCTACCTTCTGTTTCCACTCATGAAGTAACAAAGTTTGATCCATTTTCTTTATCATATGCACTTCTGTATATATTAGTTAAATTCACATCTGTAAATGTCAGCAGAATAAAACACAGGAAGTGATTTTTATACACAAACATTTTATTATGATTAAATAAAACAACAACCCTAATAAGGTGTGAAACTCGAACAGGGTGTGTACGGCTGATACAGAAGACTAGCGATACGAAAAGCAAAAAAAAAAAAAAAAAAAGTCAAAAACAAAAAGAGGGGTTGCGATACGAAAAGCAAAAAAAAAAAAAAAAAAAATTCAATCAAAAGTATTTAAAACATGACGGTGTTGCGTTCTTTAACCAAGGATCATCTGACCCTGAACATTCTTTACTGGGAAAATTAAAAAAAAAAAAAAAAAAAAAATTACATACAGACTCTCCAGTGTTCCTTCTTTCATTTCCCTCAAGATCCCTATTTTCACTAATGTTTCCAGGATCGGTACACGGCATTCAGGACGTGGATTTTTCTATTTCAGCCCCCAGGAAACCAACAAAGCTGCTGAGTAAAAACGACCCGGATGTAGGCTGAGGCGATAGTGGAGGGCGACACAGTTGTGGAGAAAACAGAAGAGCGCATTGATTCATATTTACAAGACGTACTCAAGCTCGGCACGGACGAAAATGTTTTTCTCGTCGTTGTAGACTTGTGGGTAGTGGGCGATGAGGGCATCCTGTGAGCCAATGTAGATGGAGTTGTAGATCTTCCAGTAGACGTCTCTCACCTTCCTTGCTGGATGGAACAAACCCTGGAGAGAATAGAGGTGGAGATTTAAAACAAGTGGTTATAAAAAGTAAAACTCGCAATAATTGTACAGTATTCATTTATTTTAAAAAAAACGAATAGAGCCCGTCCTCACCTGTAAGCAGTACTGCAGCATGCGGCACGGGCCGATGGCGACCCTCAGCCCCTCCAGGGCGCCCATGACGGCCTGGATCACGTGAGGCGACGTCTCAAACACATTGGGCCACACGTAATTGAGAAGGTGGTTGAGCGAGTCTTCGCAGCCAAACCCGTAGACACCCAAAGACATGTGCTGGACCACGGCGCTTGCCGTCTGTCGGTGGACCAAGTCCCTGCAGGAGGACAGTGACGCAGGGTCAGATACAATTGATCGGGAACACCAAGAAAACTGATGTGGTAAACCTCACCTGTCCATGAGCGCGTCCTCCAGCAGGGGCGTGACAGCGTAGATGTAGTCTTTGCCCATCTCTCCGATGTACTCAAACAGGAAGGAGAGGGACTTGAGCACACCATTCTGCACGTTGAGCTCCGGCACGCGGTATTCATTCATGAGTGCAGGCAGCACTGTGAAGGGCGAACAGGTCTCGGCAACAATGGCGATGGCCACGGTGGTGCACACTCTGTTCTGACGCTCCTGCACCTTCAGGTTATTGAGCAGAGTCGCCAAGACGTCATGGGGACTGAGGAGAGAGGACAGAGGTTGGGTTAAGAACAGAAACCCTGAGGAGCGGACCGTCTGTAGGTACTGACAATGCAGACAGACTCACCCGATGGCCTTTGCGATGTAACCGAATGTGTTGACGGTGGCTCTGCGGATGGCCTTCTTGTGAGCCTTCAGCAGCTCCAGCAGCTCGAAACAGATCCTCATCCACTCCCTGGCGGACACGTACTCAGCACCCCTAAGACGCAAAGCGTTTAAACAACACATGAGCAGCTCGCTCCACGCTCCACCTCAGAGGACGAGGTTGTTCTACTGACCTGTCAGCAATCCTGCCCACCAGGTCGATGCAGTTCTCCTGCACCTTCTCGTGCCTGTTCTTCAGGATGGGAGTCAGACGAGGGAGCAGGTCCTTGATGGGTGGAGTCATCTTGTGCATGCCTGAGGAGAGAGGCAAACGTTCAATAGCTGATTGACTTTTCTGGAATCTGAATCTCCTGCAGAGAGGACAGGTGTGGTGACGCACCAATAACATTGACAATGGCCTTCAGAGCTCCCAGGATGCTACCCAGCACCTCAGGGTACTCCTCTCCCAGGTACTCGTACAGCACCACACCCAAATGACCCATCAGCTTCTCCTGCAGCCAGAAAATGGGGAGAAAAAAGGGATCAGTTTGAGTTACATTTATGTCTGAGTCTGTGCGCGTGGAAGGCTTCAGAGCTTACCTCCTGACAGGTCTTCATGACCACAGCCGTGCGGGAGATCAGGTCA
This sequence comes from Pseudorhombus dupliciocellatus, assembly GCA_016785235.1. Taxonomy (NCBI): domain Eukaryota; kingdom Metazoa; phylum Chordata; class Actinopteri; order Pleuronectiformes; family Paralichthyidae; genus Pseudorhombus; species Pseudorhombus dupliciocellatus. Next base: position 4,606,165 of record JAFBJW010000311.1, on the reverse strand, counting down.
GCAGCCTGTTGACGGACTTTGGCCGACTTGTTGTTCAGACGCCACAGCACCGTACCACAGATCTGAGGGAGGTAGGGCTTCACTCGCTTCCCAAGGGCATTCACCACTGTGCCGAAGCCGTTCAACATCACAGAGTCCTGGAGGAAATCAGAAGGGACGGAATTAATTTAAAAACCATTCTGACAAGACAAAGGTCCTGTTCTGGAAAATCTGGATTCCTCCCTCACCTCTGTTGTCTGCTCCTGGAAGGCGTACAGGATGCCGTCGATCAGCTGCTCCTCCAGCTTGTGGTCGATGTCAGCGGCACCAAGGTTGCCCATGATTTTCTCAATAGTCTCCATCACCATTTTCCTGTACTGCTCTGCTTCGTCTTTCAGGTCATCCACGATGCGGGAGATTATCTCTGCTGCTCCCACCTTGTTGGCCAGCTCCACCGTGGTGTCCACCAGCTGTAGGAAGAGATGGGAAACGTTAATATGAATACTCATGTACTATAAGCTGATGGTGGCTTGAATGTGTGCGTCTGTGTCTGCTGACCTGTCTGTAGTTGCGTCTGTCGAGAGCCATCCTGTGCTGCCAGAAGTGTTTGAAGAACGGAGGCAGGATCTCAGTCTTGATGTAGTTGGCCTCCACACCATCAGTGCCACAACACTGCTTCACCACCTGTCACACAAAAACAGAAGCAGAGGTTAGGAGCAGATCAGGGTTTTAATTTTTACCTCAAAGCTTGCTCCTCCTGGATTTCTGGAAACTGGTTGAATTCCAAAGTGAACATATCTAATATTATCAGCTTTAACATGAAGTACATGAGATGAAAAGAGCTCTAGGTTTGTCAATGTGACCAACGGGTGCAGGGTGAGAACAGAGGTGACATCGACGTCAGCTCTGCCAATTCTCATGTTGGCGTTATTATAGCAACTAACTAGCCCTGATGCAACCATGAGGTGGCTGAACAGGCGAGAAAGAGTCGCAGGATGAGAATGGAGCTTCACACACTGAGACATATTGCCACTTTACCTTGAGTACGATCTTTTTCATCTCCTCATCGGGGGACTGGAACTCTCTGATGAGGATCAACATCACCTCTCTGGTGTAGTAGTTGGCGTACTCTGCGTCCATCAGTGGGATCAGGTAGCCAATGGCTTTGAGGAAAGCAGCCAGACCCTGGTGAGGTGGAGGAAGGAAAAGTTTTAGTCATTTTTCATTTGATAACAACCACAGCCCTGTAACGTCCACTGTAGTTAGTACATATTCACACTGAAGCTACTCTCACTTCTCACCTTTCCTCTGTGCTGTCTGATACCCTTCCAGAGTGGCTTGAGGACCGAGTCGAAGGACTCGATACCATAGGGTGTGGCAGCTTCAGCCAGAGCAGCTATGGCCAGAGCACTGATGGTCCTCACCTTCTGCTGCTCATCCACCAGACCTGTGGACACAGTTTACACCAGTGAACAGTTTGTAATGGTGCCTTCTGTGAAGGGTTATCAATGTTAAAGTTCACAGTTCTAACTGAACGTCGTATTTAAAGAACACCAGATAGGGACGTCCACAGAGACTGACTGACCGTGTTCGATAATCTCCACCAAGCTGCGGAGGTGGGGCAGGATAGCACATCCCATGAGAATGGCGATCTGCTGCACGATCTTGATGCCTGTATGCCGAGCCTGCCAAGACTTCTTGCTCTTACACACAGCTTTGAGGAAGGGCAGCAGAGAAGGAATACCCAGTGCAGAGGCTACCACAGCGAAGGCTCTGGCCGTGGTGTTTCTCACGTACTCGTCCATGTTGTCAATGTCAGGTCTCATTGTGGAGATCATAGTTGCCAAACCAGCAGCCTGAGACAGACAGGAGGACACACATCAAACTCAGAGACATACATTCTGGAGGGAGGGGGGGTCTGATTGTATCCAACAGGTGCAGGGTGAGAACAGACATGGAACTAATGTCCAGGCTGCTGGTTCTCGTGTTGGAATCAATTTAGCGAACGACTAGCCCTGACCTGACCACAAACTGGTCACACAGGCGAGAATGGTTCGCAGGACCTGGAGTGACAGGATTCATGAATCAAGTCTGAATGTTACCTTTGCCAAGTTAGAGATGATTTCTCTGCCTTCCACTCTGGCGTAGTAATCTTCATCAATCAGCAGCGGCTCAATCACCACCAGGATCTGAACACAAGGAGACCGTTAGCTTCCCAGACACACCCAACGCAAACTTGACATCATTGACACTGAGCTCACCTTGTGCACGTATGGCCGGACCAGGTCATCCAGCTTGTAGAGAATACGGTCGATGACCTTCACCAGCAGATGGCGCTCCTGGTCCTCCAGGGTGGGCGACATGAGCAGTGGGAGGATCTGGTTGAAAAGTGGGCCAGCTCCAAACTCACGAGCCTTATCGGTGATCTGACGCAGGGCAGCCTGAAGAGAGGAACAGATCCAATGGTTTGTTTAACTTCACACAGTTTCAAGTCTCTGTTCAAGGTTTATGGTGCAAGAGAAAATTAACAGGAGGAAGTCATGGAGAACATACACAGATTTTGGATTTAAAGGGTGTTTCAAAAACAAGTGACCTACCTTTCTCATGGGTGGCGTTCCATTTTTAATCTTCAGCAGAAGCTTCATGATCTTCCGCTCCTTCTGCTCCTCAGGGCTCAGGGTGGACTCATCCACCTCCACCTGACACAAAACAGTCACGGACACGTTATTCTCCACATACTGTAGAAAATTCAGCTGTTTTACTTCATCTTGTGTGTGTCTCAATACGCACCAGCAGTTTGTCAAAATATTGGATGTCATCAGGTTTGAGGAAGGGGAGGTTTCCTGAGGGCTGGTCATTCATCTGTTTGGTGGTGCGGTCCTCCACCTGCATGTGGAAACCCGTCATGCCTCCAATGGGGGTGGGGGTGGCTGACAGCTTGCGGGCCGGAGTACGAATTGGTACATAACCTGCTGGTGGAGGCAAGACCTGTGGAAGGGCAAAATAATCTGTCAGAGCTGTGACACGTTTTAAAATAGCATCATGTCATTCTTTTGTTAATTTAGTAAATGGGTACTGACCTTGTATCCTTCTGGAAACATGGCATCCAGCTCATCGTCTGTGAGAGGCCGGTTTCTTTCATCGATTTCTCTCTCCCACCTCCACGCCTGCAGCTGCTCTGGAGTCATGCTCATCAGGTGACCTGAGCAAAGCAGAAGAGGGTACAGACTCAAAAACATGTGAAACAAGAAAAGGGGCTTGAGGATCCACGAGAGTAATTTAAGACTCTCCCAACAGATCACAAGGAAGGTAACTATTCAAACCTGGTGTTGGGGTAGCCATGTTCATGGCTGGAGTTCCAATGGGAGTCTTTCCAGGGGTGAGAAGAGGTGTGGAGGGTCCAATCTGACTGGCAGGGGTTTCATCCCACCTGGACTTCCTCTTGCTGGCCCCTGGGGTGGGAGTCTCACCCACAGACTCGTCTCCTCTGTCTGTTCGTGGGGTCTCAGCCCAGCCGCTTCCATGACCGGGGGTCTCTCTTTCTGTCTTTGGGGTTTCGTCCCAGCGGTTCTTGCGAACACTACCAGTGGCTCCACCGTGGCCGGGTGTGGCGTGGCCGGGGGTATCCCTGCCAGGGGTGGCAGCACCAGCAGGTGTGTGGCTGGGTGTAGGGTCCCACATGCGGGTGCTGGGAGTTGCCCCTGGTGTCTCGCTGCCTTTAGGCCGGCCGGGGGTTTCATCCCATCGGGTGTTTGAGGGGGTGTGTGCAGGGGTGTGTCCTGGAGTCTACAGGATCAAACATGTGAAACAGATGTGAAACAAAGAAGAACATTGTAATAGTTGTCTCAACACTGGATTCAGACTGAAATGTGTGAGTTACCTCAGCACCGGTGTCAGCCTGGTCCCAGCTGGACATCTTTTTGGGTGTCGCATTGGAGGGGGTTTGATCAGCTGTCTGGTCCCAGCGACGCTTGCGTTTTGTGGCTGCCGCTGCAGCGGCGGCGGCAGCTGACCCGTTAACGACTTTCAGGTCCCCTGTTTTGGCCTTCTCTACCAGCTGCAGACGAATCTCTCTCTGTAAAAATTAGACAAACGTCAGGACAAATGAGAGAGAGCAATGGACAGGTTTGTAGTAGCTATAAAGAAAACAGACAGGCCAGTTACCTCCTCTTTGGACAGGTTCTGCTCCAACATGACGTCCACGTACGACCTGACCTGCATCTTGGGATCCGGTGTTTTGCCCCCTGCGCGAGAGAGCACCAACAAGAACAAAGGAAACTCATCAGTACACACTCCAGGGACCCAAGTTATTACATCACAGAACAAACAGCCAGCTAATCCTGACTCTTTACAAACATTAACTAATGCTCCATTTTTTTAAACAGTTGATTCACAAGACAAAGTCCTACTGAGTTACATACAAATATACATTTGGCTTTCTTAAATACAGTCATAGCATTCTAATGAAAACAAGCAGATACATAGAGAGAAGAGCTGAGGTTGCGGTGTTTCTTTAAGTGGATTAAGAAGTTATAGCCATCACTGATGCAGGGGTCCTGGGCTGTGCTCTTCAGAATACGTACACTTTCAGTGCCAAGGGTCCTTCTGCAGTCAGACTTCAACCGGCAGAAAAGAAGCCTAGAAAATTTCTCTTTACCATTAGTAACACTTTGGAAAAGGGTTTGAACTCACACACAACAGAATACCACCTGTGTTGCATTGATTTACGGCACTCAAAAAAAAAAAAAAAAAGCAAAGCATCTTGGTGGGGCATAACCTTAAAACTAGAAAAGCTTAATGCGGGACCCTGTGGTCCAAATTCCCAATTTACACTAGCAGCTAAAATAAAGTGAGGTTGGTCTGAAACTACCACAGTACAATCAAAAATAAGAATCTACTTTTGCATTCACATTCAAATGAGAAAACAATAAATCAAGCTCAGCTGTCATGTAAAACAGGCTGTGGTCAGTGTCTCACAGCAGCACTGAAGCCTCACATGTTTAGACGTGGACTTCCTTGTATAGGTGAACCATATCTGAACTAATCTAAAGGCAGAGATAATCCTATAAATATTTGGACAATTTCCTACTGTGAATGCTTGGGATATTTTAACTCCATGTTTTTAGATGTTGGTGGGCCAAATTGAAAACTAGACTGTGTTTGTTGTGGTTGGGCTCTATCTGATTTCCCTCAAAGGCCCCAATCAAGCAGCCAATGGACCCTGACCAATCTGACAAGTTCACAGCTCTGTGTTCCCCATAACCTACACAGGATGAGTTGCTGCACCCTTAACAGAGTGCAGTACAGGACTGGCAAAGCAGTACTGCTGTAGGAGAGAAATTAAGGACAGTTAGTATGGGCCTGTGGTATTGTGGTACACAATTTTTCTTGATAACATATTTCTATTTTACAGAGAGAGTTGTAAAATAAAAATATATTTACATTAACAACTTTGTACAAATTGCTCTCTCTACATGCAGGCTTCAGATGAGCGCTCCCTACACCCAACCTGAGCCACTCAGGCCAATTAAGCTCTCACTGCCAGCTGACACCTTTCGGAATGTAGTGGAAAAAGGTAGATTGACATTTAGCTACGTCTTGATATTATGATTGCAAATCTGGAAAATGCTAACAATGCTTATCCACCTATAACTACAATGATTTGTGTCCTGTCACATAAGAGAAGCAAGTCATAGCCCAGACAAAGGCACTGGGACGACAAATGAGATCAGATTTAACTTGCTACTGCTATTAGCATACTGCTGAGCATGGCATATCATTAGCAGGTCAATTACACCAAAGTGAACCCTCAAACCACCTCATCTTGCACACACACCCTAAGCTGAAGCTAACACGTGATTGTTAACCCTTCGACTCAACACAACCTATCTGCAACCCATGTGTGTTAGGAAATTTGCCCGTTTAAAAACAATGAGCACCTAACCACCTCTCCCACTGAAAAGCACGGTAACCCGACTGCGCACCAGGGTAGAACTTTTATTTTGCATTGAGGGATCATGACAATTTTTCCCAAACAACAAACAACTGACAACAAACTGAGACCACGCTGATATCTCTTGCTGAGTTGCAAGTTTATGTAAATGTCGATTACATTAGGAAGACAGGGTAAAATGAAGAAAAATTCCCTGGACCACACAGGATTGACCACAGGGAAGGCATCGAGTCTGGGAAGCAAGCTATTGCATTGTGGTCGAAGGGTTGAACAGCAAAACTAGAGTGTCAAACCATCGGTAGTCATGGGGGGGTGTCACAAAAAGTCAACCATGAAAAGGGGAATGATTAATGAAAACAAAAAGTAGCTAAATTTACCATCTGCAAAAGGGTCGAGACGCTCCGGGGAGATGATCATCTGTCTGCGCCGGGCTTTGTACTCGTCCTCGCGCTCTGCAATCTTTTGTGGGCGATGCTCTGCGAAGGGGTCGTACTGCAGAACGTAGTTGGGACACAGAGCAAAATTTAGTTTCACATAAGTTTTTTTTTTAACATTGCCTTAAAAACTAGGGAAGAACAATATTCAATAGACAAACACATACTTGCTCATCTGACTGAGGAATGGCATTGAGTATTGCCACTGGTGCATGGTAACCCGGCTTCTTCTGTCCCAACAAGCTTGTTGACGTGTCATCTTCATCATCCTAAGAGAAGGAGAAATAGTGTCTAGTCAAATCTCACTGTAACAGTAAGACTCTCCTAGCTCACATAGTATACCACTGGCAGACAGGAGCAATCAAGTCCCAGAAACAAGTGACGGTATGCATGCTCTGGGTAAGGAAATACTTACGTCCTCCTGTTCATTAGCAGCGATGGAAGTGACATATCCAGCGAAGCGACTGTCGCTGCCTCCATAGATCTCCTGGTCAAAGAAGCCAGTGGATACAAGGCCAACTCCCTGCTCTCCTTCCTCCAGCAGGGTGGCCTTCATCCCCTGGATCTCCAGGATCTGGGCCTCGATATCTGCAGAAAAACAAAGACACAAACAAGTGAGGATAAGAAACAAATCCTTTCACCTCATTGCAGCCTGTACAATGAGATTTACAGGCTGCTGGGAACATGGCAGAAAGACACGTTAAAGAAAACAAAATGAATATCACCACTTTTTAAAAAATGTGCTGGACATCCTTTAAGTTGTGTTTTTCTCCAATTATTACCAAATTAAATGAGGTTCAGTATAGCTTTTTAAAATTCCCCATTGAGGGCCTAATGAAGGACTCTTTAAGAACAACAGAAAACGGTTTCGGATTCATTACACGTTTCATTGGAGAAATCACAGAAAGGCTTTTTCCAACGTGGCGAGATCTAGATCGTAAATAATCATCACGTAAATAATGGTTCACATGAACGAAACAAAGTAATGGTTTCATGTTTGTGTAAGGGGATCTGGTGTTAGCGTTAGCCCCGTGTGTACGTGTATGGAAATTAAAATTCAAATAACCGCATAATATGTGACTCGCATACAGAGGAATGTGCAGAACAAGGCGTGTCTGAGAATATATACTTAATTAAAATAGCTTCTTCGCATTCTGAGAGATAAAGACAGTGCGCGGTGCGTGGGGGTGGAGGCTAATGGAAGCTAACAAGCTAGCATCCAGCGCCATTATCTCCGGCTCCGCGTTGTGTCGCATCACAGCTCGGCGCTCATCGCGTTCAAACACAACATGTTCATGCACTAACATACGGACCAGAAACTGAAACATGGACAGAAACAGCCCGAGGTTCTTCTCTGAGCAAAAACATCGGCTACAAGATGCGGTTTGTGTAGAATTATGTTGAAATTTACCTTCGTGCGTTTTGGCGATCTTCGCCATTTTGGTGGTGGGTGATGGCGTCTGAGACCGGAAGTGTGTACCTTCTTCTTGTCTGGCTTCTTCTTCTGGGGTTATCACTGGCGGTTAACGACCTGGCGCAATTCCGCCACCAGCTGGTACGGAATGTAAATTAGATATATTTTTGACAAATATATAATGTATTCTTTTGATTTAAAACAAATATATCAACCAACTATTGAATAATACATATTGTAAGATATACTTTGCAGTCAGCAGCTGCTCCTCTGTCAACACATGTTCATCTGTACTTCACTATTTCTGTACCATACAGTATAGTGCAGTATATTTAGTCCAGTATTGTGCGGTGTGGTTGTACTTCTTCTTCTTCTGTTGATTTGATTGGCGGCTGGCATCCAGTCTATAGTTGCATTGCCGCCAACTCTAGTTTGTGGTTATTGATTTTTAGTTTAACTTCACTGATTCCTTTGATAACTTTGATGATGCCTTTGATTTAATCAGGTGGCAGTAATGCACCTATAAACTGGATGCCAGTCGCTAATCAAACCGTCAGAACAGAACAGAATATTTTATATTACATAGTACATTATATAAAAGTACAGTGTAGTATATTATATTACAGTATACTGTAGTATAGTGTAGTGTAATGTAATACTATAGTGGTGCGTACATTTCAGGTGAACTGTTTAAACCGCTGCAACACGAGCCAACATCTCGTGACACTCTCCTACGCGCCCTCGCGCGTACGCGCCTGGCATGGACGTCAACAGCTGTCTTTTTGACGGATGGCAGAATCGACCAATGGGAAACGCTTTGAGGAGACGTGTTATCCAATGAGAGACCGAAAATAGGGCGCTGTCACAGAGTGGGCGGGTCTTAGTGGCCAAGGAGCTGCTGTCAGGAGAGAGAAGAAGAAGAAGAGGAGAGGAAGATGGCGAGAGGCCACAGTCTGAGGAGAGCGGCTCAGTGTTTGAAGCAGCTTCCGTGTGTCAGCAGAGAAGTTCAGAGCCGGAGCAACGTCAGGTAAAGATTTTAATGTACATCTGATCCACGGCCGAGCCTGAAGGTGTCACCGCGGTCTGACCTCATCAAGCAGCTCCAGACACTGACGTCATGAGAAACAAGTTTTTATTCAGGATCAGAAAGAAAACAAACCGATCACATGCGAACATGCTAGCACTTCAAACTTACCGCATTCCACCTTTAATTCACGCGCCTTAACGTTTGACAGCTGCGGAGACGTAAACAAAAGAAGTTACACATGTTGACAAACACTGTAAATAACACTGGTCATAAGTTGACAGATTATCAGCAGCACCATCTCACCTGCATCGTCCTGCTCTTGCTGCTGAGCTTTGGACAGAAAGGTGTTTGAGTTGAGAGGCTGCCCGCATTGAGATACATGAGGTCAAGTAATGTGACAAACCGTACACGGGCGAACCAGGTTCAGAAACAGAAAGCAAAAGAGCTGTGGAAATCTAACCCTTGCAGCTTGTGGTATTGGCACTTTTAGTCCGAGGGAGAAATTCTGTCAATAAATACTTTACAAATTGTAAATTGTACATTTCATGATAAAGTTTTAACTTTTTCATGAAAAATAAAATACAGACGTGTTATCATAGATAATAACTACTACAAAACTGTTTAGTTGTGTGTGAGATCTGCTTTAATGTGTAATATCTGAATACATCCTGAATACATTTTCAATCTCTACAATATGCAGTGCCTATAGCTTTCAGAGAAATTGATAAAACTGGGGTAAAAGTAATTTAACATGATTTAACATTCTGTAGATGAAGACTTTCATCTTTCATAAGTTTCAGTAAGACCATTGGGTCATTTCTCTCCTGAGGGGAATCAGCCGAAGTCCAGTTCACCTCTGGCACATGGTTCCAGGAGGGGACAGATTGCTGGTCACTGTTTATCAGGGACAGAGGACATGGTTTAAAGAGTGTTCGTTCAACTTGTCTGAACTTGTAGAGTCCATGTTCTAATCCAGTCTCTTTATCACAGTGGGGTCAGACCTCGTGCACACTGCTCTCTGGAGGAGTATTTCTCAACCGTACTGTAACTATACACCCAGAGGACGTGCCAGTTTGAGGTCCCAGCCATGTGTCAGCGGTGTCACGTTTCAGGTCATAGTGAGAGTTCTGCAGAGGCTGCGATTGAACAGGAATTTGAATTAACACAATATGACGAGGACACAATAGGTTGCATGGAGTCAGTCTGTGATATTACAAGTGGGACATCTGATCCCACACGGTGAGAGCGGTGTCCACTGCCAGGGACACTGTGGGTCAGGAGTAGCGTGACTGGAATGGGTTCATGAACTTCACTGACCTGTCCTGGATTAAGGCGTCCTTCCATTCATGGTGTCAGGGAAGGGCTGACTCAGAGCTTTTGTTCTGGTTCCCTGGCATTTCCTGTTGACCTGTTTTATATAGAGGCAGAACCTTGGGAAGTGTTGACTGCGTAAACCGTGTCAGATCTCCTCCTGACCCTGTTGCTTTGTTCTGTGACCAGGTATCTGTCGTCATGTGGGATCCTGATGACGCGGGTGCCCCCCCTCCTGAGCGCGGCCATGCCGGGGCGCGGCATCGTGCCGCCGGCCCGCAGCTTCTTCAACCTGGCCGACTCCTTCTCCAAGAGGAAGGAGTACTCGGAGAGACGCATCATCGGGTGAGCTGGTCATGCCATGAAGGATCAGGTCTCCAGGGACAAACACAGCGGGTGTCACGCTGCGGTGCTCTGCGTGCAGGACATCGTGTTGCCGTGCTGTAATCGGAGACTTTATTACTCTCTTACTCTTGTGAACTGCCGCTCTGACGTCTGGCCTTGACACTTCGATGGTGGGCATGCCTGATGCTTACCACTGGCACCGTTGTCGTAGCAACAACGACAGCAACCATTGAAACATTTCCTGCCAACGTGCACTGCTAGCTGTCGATGCCAAAGGGACGTCTGTGCATGTGTGCTGTTAAAGGTCCCAAGGAAAATTAAATTTTGAATCAAATTTGGTGCCATTGTGACACGTGATAAATTCAGTAATAATGATGAACTTTGAATGAACAGGCGAGTTCTTTGTACAGTTAAAAAAAACAAAAGAAAAAAGGAGCTCCAGCAGCACATTCCAAACAGACAGGTTTACTACGTGCACCAGGAACAATCATTCAAATCTATTTTTGCACAGACGGACGGAGGAAGGAACGATCACACCTCTTTTAAACTACATTTAATTATCATTGATCATAATGAACCTAGGCTTGTGTCAGTAACACAAACCCCGGTCACATGCTTTAGAGGAGACCATCTCGAGAATGACCTCATGTTCATGAGTGCCGCGGCCTCCAGCAGCCGAGACCCGGCGTGCGTGTCTGTGTGACGCACTGGACGTCCTGCTCTGTTCCATACAGAGGTCATAATCAGTAAATCTGCTTGTATAAATAGACGCAGGCAGCAGCGTGCTATTTCCCCTCAGCTTAAGTGATGCTCTTATATAACGCCAGTGGTATTATCTGCCTCTCTTTCACTACACCTTGTCTTTATTTAGTCTCTGTTCTCTGCTTTAATTCTTTCTCCTCTCTCTCTCTCTCTCTCTCTCTCTCTCTTTCTCTCTATTACTGTTTGACCTAGTTCAAACCAAACAGTGTCGTGAGCTCTGCGTCAGTCGTGTTTCGTTATGTCACAGTCGCTGACCTTCGTCTGCTTCCTGACGTGCAGCTCTGCATGTTGGTATTTGCCCGGTGAAGCTGACGACTCGCTCTCCTCCTCCTCCTCCTCCCCCTTCTCTGCAGGTACTCCATGCAGGAGATCTATGAGGTGGTGGCCGGAGTGGAAAACTACCGCCTCTTTGTTCCCTGGTGTAAGAAATCGGACGTGGTGTTCAGGCGATCTGGGTTCTGCAAGGCCAAGCTCAGCGTGGGCTTTCCTCCTGTGCTGGAGAACTACAACTCCCTCGTTACCACAGTACGCCCCCACCTGGTCAAGGTACAGCAATGATCCTCATCCCTCGTCTTGTTGAGGCAGATCCACGATCTCTTCCTGGTGTCGGTCCACACAGTCAGTGTTTTTGCTTCTCGTCAGGCGTCCTGTTCCGATGGGAAACTCTTCAACCACTTGGAGACGGTTTGGCGCTTCAGCCCTGGTCTCCCGGGTTACCCTCGTACCTGCACTGTGGATTTCGCTGTAAGTGGAGGCAGGGCTGCCAACAGATTCATGTGATCCCTTCCGATGCGATGTGCGCGCAGGGTGAAACGCCTCTCCCTTCCTCCTCAGATCTCCTTCGAGTTCCGCTCGCTCCTCCACTCTCAGCTCGCGCACGTCTTCTTTGACGAGGTGGTGAAGCAGATGGTGTCTGCGTTCGAGCGCCGCGCCGCCAAGGTACACGGCGCCGAGACGCCCATCCCTCGGGAGCTCATGTTCCACGAGGTTCACCACACGTAGCGCCGCCGCCACCCCACCCCCACCCCCACCCACAGGCAAACACAAATATCTGATGCCAGCGCCAGAAAGGAAGAGGGAAGAGGGAGGAGGAAGTGTGAGAAAGACGACCCGTGTTCTACCTGAAAGCCACAGTGCCTTCACGTTCATTCCCGAGTATTTCAGATGTAATCCCTGGCGTGGACCCAGCACCAAGCTGTCACCTTCACGCTCAACATTTCCTTCTCTCACCACGACACATTCACAACTCGAACCTGTGTCCTGGCGGCCGCGTCAGATTCCACCTCGCAGTATACATGGGTCCGGGGTCATGTGACCAGGTCAGTGGTCGCTGCACAGGGGGCGAGGTCAAAGGTTAAAGACTTCTTACCATGTAGTGACACGAGCAGTAGCAGCAGCTCTCGCTGTGTGAGGCCAGGGTCCAAAACCTCGACGCTCGTCTGCGATGACTCAAAGCAGCGTATCATCAGTGACGTCAGACCTCTTTGAAGATCAAAGGCCACATAAGAGTTTGGAATATGTCGCGTTACCGGAGCTCTGAGGCTTTTCCCCACAGACACACGAGACAAGAACAGGTGGTGAGAATAACGGGCAGACGCAGTCGAGACGTTTTGTATAAAGAGGACGAGCCGACAACGAGACAACGCATATACGAACGGGAACTGTACACAACAGAAACACACACCTTCTCTGGGTGCTTTTATTTAGAGGGCTCTGTTCTTTTTCCATATTCTGCTCATTGCGTTGTTCAGAGAGCTGAGAGCTGCTGACTTATCCAGCAAAGGGTGTTTTTAGTTTTTCCTCAAGTGTGCAATATGAGCTGTGTACGTGTTATTTTAAATGCAGCTACGCAAACATGTAAACCCCACTGTCCGCGTACAGGACGGCACAGAGACGCCGGCCTGTATTCATTCACCATCACAGAATGCAACGCGGTCCTCTGAGTGAGACCGACGAGAACAACAACAACTTTAACCTCACCTTTGGTTTGAAGCCTGGATGAAAATATAAAAAGCAAATCCTTAAATTCAAATAGAACACTAAAGGGACTCCATTCTCATCAGAATAATAACAACAGGAAACAGGGGCTGTTGTTGGACTGTGAGCTTGAATGAATTCAGGTCGTGCACGTGGACGTGTTTCAGTGAGGTCATTTGTCCTGAAGCCATGTCACTCAGAGTGCCTCCTGTCCGATTGGCAGCATATTTATCTCTATTTTTAAACCTTATAATCTATATTTATTACTTAGTTTAAAGTGTAAATATTGGTAATGAGATCACATGTAGAAAAAAGACGTTGATACACACACACACACACACAAGCTGCTTTTAAAGAGACTGGGTTTGTGTCCGTGTGCTCGATGGGAGGGGGGGGGACTTTTTGGGAAGATGTGTTGAAAGTTGGAACGACTTCTGAAAGATTTATCAACTGCATGATTTATAAAGTATTTTTTCTAAAAAAGAAAAACCCGGACTGGCGTGTGATTTGTGTGTGTGTGTGTTGGGGGGGCGGGGTGTGATCTAAAGAGTCACCTCCTCTGACTGCCCAGGAATAGTTGGAGCATGTGAGCGGTAAGAATAGATGTAATGAAGCGTGGCTGTTTAAAGTCGTCTTTAACGTTTTGAATGTCACAGTCCAGGGATGACACGGATTTGACCCTTGTCCCGCAGCATGTGAGCAACGTCAAAGTTTGTTGTGATTTATTTCCAGAGAAAAGTGCCGTGGATTACGGGAGCTAAAAATACTTTTTCATTTCCACACATTTCCTCTCACGACACTCGGGGAGTGACTGAGAGCAGCTTTCGATAATTTCCGATGAGCTTCATTGGTCGATACAAAATCTGAGTTATCAGAGGAAGTTGAGGATCATGTCATTTAAACAAAACTCCAGTAATAAACATTTCTAAAATTTGAATCTCAGCTTTTCAGAAAACAGACCTAAAAGATTAAGAAGCTGAATAAACAACTTAGGGTCAGCACAACTGAATTTATTAAGTTAAAAAATAAAGAGTCACCATTGATCAACGTCCACATCGTACAAAACAGACACCAGCCTTAATGTGTTCATTGACTAACAGCGCCCCCTACTGTCATGTCGATAGAGTAAACTAGTTTTCTCCAAGTTGAGAGATGAGTGAACTCAAACAGCTCAAGAATTATCATAATTTCCAGAGTTCAAATAATCTCAGGTCCGAGAGCAAGTGGAGGATCATGAGGCATCTGCATAAACATTCACATTTATATTTTAACAGGCTCCTGCTGACACTTCATCCAGCTGTGGTCAAGAACAAGTTTTTTTATTTTAGTCATTTCAGAGACAGAGAAAATGTCCAGGCTCTGTAAGAAAACTGGTTTAATTACATCAAAAGACAGATTTGAACCCACATCATTATTATCTGAGGAAAATCAAAAAGACAAGATATTTATATAAAATGAGAAAATTAACAAAAAGGCTACAGAGACAAAAGAATTACTGACAGACATTCCTAGCGAAGCGCTTCCTCTCTGTTTGCATCAGATAGGTTTACTGTGTTTCTTCTTGGGACGTTTCACTTCTCAGAGAACAGCAATGTGAACATGACATGATGAACGATGTTTTTTTAAAAAAAAAAAAAAACGACTCGTTGTTTACTGCTCAAGACGGTTCAGGTGTTTCAACTCAGTGGCGTCTCCTGACTCGGTGGGATCCTCCAGAAAACCCAGACTGGGAGGCGGGAGGCAGAGTTAAATACGGGTGGAGAGGGGTCGCACTCCGACATGCTCATTGCCAGTCAGTGTGGGCAGAGCTCGGTGGAGGTGGCTGCAGGTTCCTCAGCCACCTCCAGCACCGCTCTGCCCGTCGAGTCTGTACAGCATCGAGGGGGGAGAGGCACATTAGAAGCCCATGCCTCCTCCCATGCCGCCCATTCCACCCATGCCTCCCATGCCAGCTGGCATCTCCTTCTCCTCCTTGGGTGTCTCCGTGACGACGGCCTCAGCGGTGGAGAGCAGCGAGGCCACGCCTGCAGCATCCAACAGCGCCGTCCTCACCACCTGTGCGGAGAGAGAGGACACCAGGTTCATTTACCTTTCATTCAATCGTTCACTGCACCAGTTCAGCTAAAGAAGGTCCTTGTATTTGCATGTGACTGCACTTTACCTTGGTGGGGTCGATGATGCCCTTCTCCACCATGTTGACAAACTCTCCCAGCATGGCGTCGTAGCCGATCTCTGCCGAGCCCTGGAGGATCTTCTCAACCACCAGTGAACCTTCCACGCCGGCGTTCTTGGCGATGGTCATGGCGGGGATACGCAGCGCCCGCCTGATGATGTCCACACCTGGTTGGATGGAAAGGAAGCAGAGTAATGGTGAGCTAAACAAAGATCCCATTATCAAACTTGAGGAACAGAAGGTGACCGTTTCACTGACCGATCTTCTGGTCAGAGTTGGTGGTTTTGATGCCATCGAGTGATGGGATGCAGCGAAGCAGAGCGCAGCCTCCGCCGGGCACGATGCCCTCCTCCACGGCTGCCCGGGTGGCGTTCAGAGCGTCAGTCACACGGTCCTTCTTCTCGTTCACCTCCACATCACTGGTTCCTCCAATCTGGAACAGGAGCGAGAATCGTCACAGCTTGTTCTCAAGAGAAAGACGGTGGCAGCCGTCGTCTGAACGTCAGACTGAGACGCACCTTGAGCACGGCGACGCCGTCGGACAGCTTGGCGAGCCTCTCGTTGAGTTTCTCCTTCTCGTAGTCGCTGGTGGTGCTCTCCAGCTGCTCAACGATCTCCGCTGCGCGTTTCTCCACCTCCGCGGGGCTGCCGCCTCCCCTCAGCAGCAACGTGTCGTCTTTGGTGATCTGCACCTCACCAATTTTACCAAAGTCATGAGCCTGGATGTCTTCGAGCACCAGGCCCAGAGCCTCGTCCCCGAACACCTGCAGAGAGGATCCAGATTATTTAACAATATTAAAACCTTTTTTGGGGAATTTAATTCATTGCTTTGAAAGAGTTCAAAAGTTGACCTACAGTGCCCCCAGTGGCGACGGCCAAATCCCTCAGCTGGTTCTTCCTGTTGTCTCCGAAGCCCGGGGCTTTAACAGCGACCACCTGAAGCCCAACCTTCAGTCTACAAATCAGACGTTGACATTTGATTGCTTCCAGTTTTTTAGTCAAACAACTGGAATAATCCAATCAGTGAACCAACAGGACCAACCTGTTGAGGACCAAGGTGCTGAGGGCCTCTCCATCCACATCCTCCGCCACAATTACCAGCGGTTTGCGGTGCTGGTTGGCGATCTCCAGAGCTGGAACGATGCTCTGGACACTGGAGATCTTCTTCTCACTCAGCAGAAGGTAGGCGTCCTGGAACTCGCACTTCTGACCTGAGAGCGTGAGAGAGATGGTGTTTGTTACAGAGTCCGATGAACTAAAAAATACAGACAACTGTAGAATCTGTACCTTTGGTGGTGTTGATGAAGTATGGGGAGATGTAGCCGCGGTCAAACTTCATCCCCTCGATGATCTCGAGTTCGTCATGCAGCGTCTTTCCGTCCTGAGACGTCACAACAGATTATTCACCGGTTTGAACTAATCTAACCTCAAGTGTTGTTCCATCTGTCAGTGGACGTAGAAACTAACCTTGACCGTGATGACTCCTTTGCGGCCGACTTTCTTCATGGCATCGGAGATGATGTTACCAATTTCCACGTCTCCGTTGGCTGAGATTGTCGCAACCTGAGAGAAAAGTCTTTGTTTAACCTGAGCAAGTAAAAACTTGTGTGTTTTTATTACTAAATGTCAGCATCTATTTTCTCAGGCTCCACACTGAAAACCGTTGTGTACCTGTGCGATCTCCTCTGGCGTGGTAACCGGCTTGGAGAGCTCCTTCAGCTCGTTGATGACGGTCTCCACAGCCATCATGACGCCACGGCGGATCTCCACCGGGTTGGCCCCTTTGCTGATGGTGTCGAAGCCCTCCTTGGCGATGGCGCGGGCCAGCACTGTGGCGGTGGTGGTGCCGTCACCAGCCTCCTCGTTGGTGTTGTTGGCCACATCCTGCACCAGCTTGGCACCGATGTTCTTATACTTGTCCTTCAGGTCGATGCTCTTGGCCACCGTCACGCCGTCCTTGGTGACCTTGGGGCTGCCCCAGCTCTGCTCGATGATGACAGTACGACCCTGAAACACAGACAAAAAAACGTGGTGAGAAAATATGTCTCAGATCATCCAGAGTTTGATGGAAACCCAGGAAATGATAGACAATTATTCTCATTTCAAAAAAGCCTCCAAATGTGTCTGACAACGGAACGTCACCTCACCTTTGGACCCATGGTGACAGCCACAGTATCAGCCAGCAGGTCAACCCCCTGCAGCATGAGGGCGCGAGCGTCTGCTCCAAACTTCACATCCTTGGCATAGCCTCGTGTGAGGTGTGGGGCCAGTGCCCGGCACACGGGCCTCACCTGTTTCATGACTGTTGGTAGACGAAACATCTCTATGCAGAGAGAGAGAGAGAGACACACACACAGGATGGAGGTGAATAAACAGATCTGATTACTTGTTTTTCTACAATCCTGAATGTTCAGAGATCTTGTGCATCTTGTGTGTGCAGCTGAGTAATGATTATCCATGATAGGAGGCGTACTCTGCCTCCAGTGGTCAGAAATGGAAGAACGGCCCGCCCACAAGTGAATCAATGAGATGGGGAAACTGTCCCAGGATGACCTTGTACTTACAGCAGTTTCAAGCACTGGGATTCTTTCAGCTAATCTTTTGTCTTTGTGGCCTTTTTATTATTTGATGTGTGTCACTTATTATTAAACTGTTCACTAAATTTCAACTATGGCAACATGGTGGATCTTTAAAATGATGCAGAGATAAAGCAGAGTAAAACAGAAAAAGGGGAGATTTGAATACACCATTACCATGTTCAGTGTGTGAAATAAATTACAAATTGATCCATCTACCATTAAAACCTTAGAGTTAATTCAAAAGGAAAAGTTGAATCTGGCAGTTTTTCCCAAAGCCCCTGAGGAAAAAAAAAAAACTGTCGTCTGCCCAGTATTCAAATCACCTTTCTCTTTACGCTTTTCATTTGATTAGATCAACAAACTAATTCGGAGGTTGAGACAAACGATTCATCAGAGACATTACAACATCTTAAATGACTCATTCAAGTTCTCCTGTTTGTGGAAGTTAGTTCTAAGTATATAATGAAAAAGTGGTTCTCACTGGATTTAACCTGTTCAACAGGAAAGCGAAGGCTCTACCAGCAGCAGTGCATTAATTAGAAACAATGTTAATTGAATAGATGTTTAAAACAGTTCACTTTTCATTGTCTGAATATTTCACAGCTTCTGGACAGTTGGTTACATCATTTATCCTATACATCTCTAATTAAATAGGTTAGAGTACATTTTCAAGGTTTCCATAGAGACAGCTAATGCTGAACACCTGGCTTCATTCATTCTCCTGACGACACTGGTTTTAAACTCGTGAGTGAAAATGAACTCAAGGCTCTCAGACTCTGCTCAGGGGAATTAATGATCACAGCAAATACATTTAATCAGATCACCCAATTAATCCCGAACCCACTTCCGACCCAAACCCACGTGCGTCGACAGGACGCGAGTCACAAGGTCAAATTGAAGAACGCGCACGCGCCTCCTCATCCCTGATCAGGTCCGTGGCTACGAGCCTTTGATCAATCACCACCCACGTGCTTTTAATGAAGGACACTCCGGATGTCTCTATCATAACTACTGATATTAAATACAGAGATGATTCTGACTGATGGCCATCTGCTCTTCCTGTGTAAAAACTCCACAGCCCTTACTCAGGGTCATTTAGCATCACTGCAGCATTAAATCCACAGCTGGGACAGAGACAGACATTTTCACCAACATGCCCTTGCAGCCCGCGATGAAAATGTCTCCTCTCGGCGGAATTAAAACCGGACAGACATCGTCGTGTCCTCGGAGACAGCGTGAAATCTGCAAAGCGGGCAATGAGCTAAACGATGCCAAAGCGATATAAAGATGTTTTAAAGAAATGTCAGGACTTACTTCAGGCGCACAGGGACTGGAGCTGCGACAGGAGTCCGTGATATAACCGACGCAGGGAGGACAGGAGCGTGTGAGACAGACGGGACTGCACATGGTCCAACACATCCGGGGACTTTACCGGCACGCCCTGCGCCCTGAATAACGACAATTAACTTGAAATATCTCTGTTTAACCAGCTGTTTACACCAGTCTGCTCTTTAGGACTGTAAATGTTCACTTTATACACTTTTATTTTCATTCGATTTTTGGAAACAACGCTTTAAACCGTCATTGACTCGTATTATTCCTGTTATGCTCGTTCCGGGGCGGCCGCTTCCAGAATTTTCTCGTGTGCCATTGGAGGGGACAAAAAGGTCAAAGTTGACATTGTGCAATATTGCCCCAGCTTTAAACGGTTAAAAATACGGCAACCCTTACATTTATACTATCTATAAATCCATTCGTGAAAGTCTTTATTCATTCTGATTAGATTTAATTGTTTAAATTAATGTTTTATTTTATTTTGTGCTTGTTTCCGGGTATTTTCAGTCAGGCAGAGAAGCGGCTGCCTCGTCTACTGCGCTTGCGCGCTCTGGAATCTTCCTCCTCACGTGTGGATGCCAACCGGCTCAGTGTGACCATCCACGTTCCTCACGGACCCAGCAGCCGCCTCACGAAGACCCTCAACCCACGAGCACGTCCAGAGAATCATGGTAAGATCCGTCTGAGAAACCGTGACACTCGACAGCAAGGACGCAAAGACCCTCAGCGATCCTGTGGTGGGGTTAGCCTTAGCGGCTAACGTTAGCCGCCGTTAACGTCCATTGACAAGGTCAAACAGGAGAAACTCAGGTTTATCATCGTGTTTAATAAAGTGTGAAAACGCGGAGGACACTAAAGAGGAGCAGGGGGTCGGTCTCTTTCCCCGGGGATCGAACCGACGTCCTCGTGACGCATCGACCCTGCGCGACCATCCATTGAACATGTGCTGAGAATTAAAGTCCTGCAGCAGTGAATGAATGAATGAAGACATGCAGACAGGAAGTCAGGTTCTTATTTTAAATCTCTGGATCTGCATTGAACGCACTGTCATGTAGCGTTAGGAACGTCAGAGAGGCATGTGTGGCTGCACACATGCCTCTCTGCCTGTCAGTGTCAGACTTAGAGCGGAATCTGATGATTAATCCATAAATGGACTGATTGTTGTTATCTTATAAATTAGTCATTGATAAAGCTGGAATAAACTGGAACAATAATACAGAGAAACCAGTTCTCACAGTATGTGATGGAGTGACTGTTGAGGTAGATGTCAGGAAACTAAACAGTGTTTACTCTAATGTTGCACTTTAAAACTGAACCCATTCAAGTTCTGCTTGCATCACTGCTCAGTTACATATGTCACAGATTCAAAATGTAATAATCATTCAAATGAATTTGTTTTTGACTTAATAACCCAACATTAATGGAACAATGGAGCAGCATTTAGATAATATGCACAAGAATTAAAAAAAAAAAAAAAAACATATAGATTATCATTCGTACTTGCAGTTACTTAATGGAGGACTTCTTGAAACAGAGTTTTCTACTCTGTGCCGTTGCTGCTTTTACTTTTTTACTGTTAAACAAACCATTGATGTTAAGACTTCATTATATTTGCACAACATCCAGAAAAGCCTGATAGTGACTAAAATAAAGCTGTGGGGAGTGTCTCTCCAAGGATCTTCATAACCATTTTATGCAACTGTTTGTCCTCAAACCACTCGAAGTCAAGAACAGAAGAAGCTTCTGGAAAAAACCAGACGGACCGGCCCTGACTGTTATCTGGTGATGGTTAAATCCTGAAGGGCATTTCATCACAGTTGAGGTCGTTCAAACTGAAATCCTGAGATGCCTCCAGGTTATCAGACAGCAGGCTGGGTCCTCCCCTTCAGCAGGGTTAAAGGTCACTATAAAGGATAACTGCTGTGACCCCCTCCCCCCTTGCGTAAACTGAGATCAACCCTCCCACCCTCCTCCTCCTCAGACGACCTTCACTCAAGGTCCCTGCTGCATCTGCTACTCTTTGAACTGTCGCCAGCTGCTGCTTTAAATCAGATTCATGTGCTGGGAGAAATGAGACTGAAACAGGAAACGTCTTCACATTGGCAGCTTTTTGGTTAATGTTTACTCACTGAGACGCACAGATCAGCCACTGCTGATTAATCATTTCTGAGTTTTACACTGATCTGAAGAATTAAGCACATTTTAAGTGAAACTTCAATATGTAAATGTTTATTTTAGGTGTTGTATTAGTGGATGACTTTAATTGTTCCAGTGGGAAAGTGGTGACATTCGGGTTTATACTTCCATTAACAGTTGTTAATGATTAACTCAATCAAGCTCCACATAGAAGCAGTCATATTGTTATGGATAAGTACTAGTATTCAGCAAAGTGCACATACATAATTGTACATGATTATTAACTGGAATTCCATTCAAACTTTGAATGCAACAATTCTGGACATCAGTACTTCAAACTTGAAGTTAGTATTTGACTCAACGCAGCCCCTACTTGTCACTTTGAGTTATCACATCGTATCTCTGTCTTCTAGTGGTTTACTGTTGAAGTGTCACTTAATATTTATCTGCTCATCTTTTCTCCACTTCCAGGCCTTCAGGAAGTTCCTGCCCCTGTTCGACCGGGTGCTGGTGGAGCGCCTCACTGCGGAGACTGTGACAAAGGGCGGCATCATGTTACCGGAGAAGGCTCAGGGCAAAGTGCTGCAAGCCACCGTCAAGGCTGTTGGACCTGGATCAGTCAACCAGGTCATTCTCTGTTTAGATTTTTATTATGTTTGCTATAATGATTCAGTAAAGAAATGTATGAATTGCAATGCCATATTCATAATTTGACACACTCGTTATAATTTGCACCATCCAGCATCATCAACCAGCTGCACTTTCTCTTTTTCTAGAAAGGAGACTTGCATCCTGTCAGTGTGAAGGTTGGAGAGAAGGTTCTTCTACCAGAGTACGGTGGGACAAAGATCGTCCTGGACGACAAGGTGCAGTAAAGTTCAAACTGATCCAGATCTGATTTGTTTCAGTCCTGTCCATCAGTGGTTTAATCTTTTCCTGTCTCTAATTCTGTCCTCCAGGACTACTTCCTGTTCCGTGATGGAGACATCCTGGGGAAATACACAGAATGAGTGTATTTTACATCAGATTCCCAGTCATCGCCCAGAGTGAGGAAATTCATCTGCCTCATTCGTGTCTGTCCTTTCCTTTTTTTTATGTTATTTCAATTGTAAATAATTTCGATCACATTTTGTAACAATAATAAAGTTGGACCGTCAATAGCTGTCGTCTTGTCTCATGATTTCATGCTGCTCCTGATGACGTTCACCACAGCTGTTTGTAGGAAGTGACTGTATGTCCCCCAAATAATGATAAATAAAACTGGACAAACTGATGATTCAAGAGTTGATCTTTGTTCAAACAACAGAATGTTAACACACAGAATCAAGCGTTGCTTACGAAGTGCTGTGTCTTGTGTCCCTCTGGGCTGATCGTCACAAGTTCTTGATGAGTTGTCTCTGGATTTGAGTGGTTGCAAATATTTTGTCTGTCTTCAAAAATATAGATAGGTACTTTATTAATTAGAAAAATTGAGTGTCTACATTTTCTTTTTGTAGATTTGATACCGTGTTGTTCTCTTGTTTGTATATTTGAGTCCCAAGTTGTTTTGTCCTTTTGAGGATTTAAGTCTAGTTGACTCTAAGTTTGAGTCACTGAGTTAGTTGACAACAATAATAACAGTCAATAATGAAAATAATTCCCCTCATCGTACGTCTGTACACGTCGAATACCACACAGGTGGAGTACTTTACAGTACAGTCACCGAGAAGTGAATCATCGACACGACAACAGCGCCACTGACGAACATCCGGGTATTCTGTCGAGATGGTCATGGCGGAGGGTTCTGCAGTTCTCAGGAGGAATCGGCCTGGAACCAAGGCGAAGGTTTGTTTTCAGCCTCCGGGGTTTCCCCGCATGGTTGCCGACATGTCGGCCACAAAGACACGGGGACGCTGCTCCGCCTGAACCGCGTCTTTACCCCGCTCGTCTCCGATACTCCGCTCGGTCCCAGACAAACAGGGAGGGCCGGAGCGGCTAAATTAGCACCGCTAGCTGCTCCTCCGTCTAGTTCCTGGAGTCGTGTCGAAGACGACCCCAGGTTCTGCCCCTCCGCCGGGGATAAGTTCGGCTTTATTGTTGGTAGTTTAATGAAGAGCGAATCCCGGTGGTGGGTGGAAACATCCTACCCCACCGGCACATGACGTTAGCTTTGTTGGTAATTAGCCGCGTATGCTCATTAGCTTTACAGGAAGAAGCCGCATCCCGGCTATCGAGCTAGCTAGCTAGTTAGCTTCTTAGCTGTGAGAAACAAAGATGTCAGATGTGAATAAAACGTTTCCTCGTTAAACTTCCTCTGTCTCCGGACATCCTCCGCCACCTCCACCAGGCTATGTGGTCCTGTGTCGTGAAGTGAATTCACTCCGGCTGTGCTAAACGTCTCTGGAGCAGCTTCCTCTCACATACAACTGTATTTATTAACTACTCAAACTCTTCCATGTTATTTAGTTCAGAATTAACCAGTTAGTGGTTACTGGACTTTGGTGGGTTGGAGACAGAAGCTGTGAAATCACCATGTTAATGTGGGTTTGTTTTATGAAGGGATCAAACTTTGTCATTTGACAAACTGTCAAATCATTTGCAGTCAGATTCTGATATTTCTTATTTTATAGTCCAGATCTGAGTCCACGTGCTCTGATTCTGAGGAGTATTAACATTCATAGGAGGGGTCTGGTGTTATCTATGTTTGTTTTTTGAGCTTGTCCATTATATAGACCATGTTGTCTCACAATCAATAAATCTGGACACACGTTTATCTTTATACCATCATGTCTAAATCAGTTGCTTGTCATTGTTCTTTTCCCCTTTATTGACAAATCAGATGCCAACTTTATGTCCATGTTTACTTTCTGATTGTGGGTCAGTGTTGTGCAACAGCTGTGTACTTAGGTTTTATCTTGCTGCAATGTCCACTTTGTCCGCTTTGCCTGGAGACTAAATCTGTCCTCCCTCCATGTGAAGGACTTCTACAACTGGCCGGATGAATCATTCGAGGAGATGGACAGCACGCTGGCTGTCCAACAGGTGTGTTGTCAAATCGGGTCTTTTTTAAGAAGTGCACGCTGCTACTACTACAGCCTTTATTTTGAGAAGATGTAAAAGTCAGAACCTTGGTGACCTAAGAAATAATGCTGAGCAGATTTTAAAAATACACTTAAGAAGTGTTGAAATGAAGTTGTACACTTTAAGGGGCCTGTTGCTGAATGAGGGTGTGTACTAACCCGTGTTTGACGGCTCTGATTTCAGTACATTCAGCAGAACATTCGATCAGATTGCTCTAATATCGACAAAATCCTGGAACCTCCGGAGGGTCAGGATGAGGGGGTGTGGAAGTATGAACACCTCAGGTAAGTCACATTTTTACCAAATGTTTTAACATGGTCTGTTCGCCTGATACCAGTGAGCCTCTGAAGAACAGGGAGCAGCAGTTGTGGATGTTTGGAAGAAATCAGATGAACCAAACATGAGGACATTTGCATGTCTGTGGAAGAGAGGGATAGAGGGCAAAACCCTCCTGATTGTTTTTTGTCTTGTCCTGGTTGCAGGCAGTTCTGTCTGGAACTCAATGGCCTAGCTGTAAAACTGCAGGTAAATGATCAAACTGAACAAATGCAGACCTCTCTTGGCTTCGAAGAAAGGATTATTACTCTCATTTACAATCTTTCTGTGCTGTCATAAAACCGATCCGTCCTCATGCCTCATAGCATTGTTGGAAAGGAACACATTTGTTTTCCGCTGCCTGTGTAGGGAGTGGTTCAGAGGCACGGCGTATTGTGTATGCTCAGCTGCAGTGATGTGTGTCTGTCCTCCTGCAGAGCGAGTGCCACCCCGACACCTGCACCCAGATGACAGCAACAGAGCAGTGGATCTTTTTATGTGCTGCCCACAAGACACCCAAAGAGGTGGGTCCATTTCAAGCCCTCAGCCTGGTGGATCTGTATCTGCCTCTGTGTGAATGTTAATAACAAGCTGCTCTCACTCACAGTTGTGTGTGTGTGTATTGTCCTGCATCCATAGTGCCCTGCCATTGATTACACCAGGCACACGCTGGACGGAGCTGCCTGTCTTCTCAATAGCAACAAATATTTCCCCAGCAGGTCAGTCACGTGCAGCTTAGCTGCTATCAATGATCAGTATCACATGAACGTACAGAGAAGAATCAGTTTAACCAATTGCTTATGTATAATCTGTCCTTCCAGGGTGAGCATCAAAGAATCGTCGGTGGCTAAACTTGGCTCCGTCTGTCGTCGCATCTATAGGATATTCTCTCACGCCTACTTCCATCACCGCCAGATATTTGACAAGTATGAGGTAGGTGTCACAGCAGAAGGCTTCTGTTCGGCTGTAATGAATGCAGTGATCT
Source organism: Pseudorhombus dupliciocellatus (assembly GCA_016785235.1). NCBI lineage: Eukaryota > Metazoa > Chordata > Actinopteri > Pleuronectiformes > Paralichthyidae > Pseudorhombus > Pseudorhombus dupliciocellatus. The sequence continues at coordinate 4,580,380 of JAFBJW010000311.1, read as the reverse complement.
GAGGGAGTGACACACGGTCGTCCTCGAATTAGAAGGTTGGCTGCTCATTCCCAGGTTTCCTGTGTCTGCAGTATTAAAACACTGGAGAGTTTCTGGAGTTTCCTCTTTATATTTGAAGAACATGTTCATGTGAGTAAGGGGCTCTGGGTAGAGCAGCAGAATGCAGGGCATAGCGTATGAATTCTGCTGTGGAGAGATCTGGTGTTGTTTTCAGAACATCTTCACTTCGGCTCTTATCACCAAAAGCACTTGACTCTTGTCGAATGACAAGTGAATGGGGAAGCATTGTGATAGTTTCATAGCTGTGATATCTGTGTGTGTGCAGAACGAAACGTTCCTGTGTCACCGGTTCACACGCTTCGTCATGAAGTACAACTTGATGTCCAAGGACAACCTGATCGTGCCCATCCTGGAGGAGGAGGTGCAGAACACGTCATCAGCCGGGGAGAGCGAGGCCTGAGACACAGCTGCTGCCGTGAGGGAGACGAAAAATAAAATATCTACACATTACAGAGGAGACGCATTCACACACCTGCATATACAACACACACACACACACGAATATATATATATATGTATACACATTACACACACTACAGTGTGTTAAGGCTCCTTTCCAGTAACACTGTTCATGTCCCTCCTCCCCGTCACCTGTGTCTATCTCAAAGGAAGTAACGTGGAGCGGAGCAGAGTCAGTCACGTCTGCAGGACAACATATTGTCTGTTTCACTCTCTCAGATTTACTCCATGTCTCTGGGACACAGCCTCACTCCTTTTTCTTTACACTTCTTTAAGCAGCTGGATTTGCAAAAAAAAAAACAAAACAAAAAAACAACCTACGTAACCATGGTGACCTGTAATGTTGACAAGGGCACACACACTGACATCCCCCCCCTTCTGTATATAACCCCCCTCTCCTCCCCTTCCCTCCTCTTCCTCCTAAGTCACTATCATGTCTGCTTCTGTTCCGTTTGCTTGTGTTGCCTCCCGGCCTCTTTTGGGGGTGTCCCATGAACCAGATCTCTAAATTAGCCCGCTCACGTAATAATGCTTTGAAAACACGATGTAGGTGTGTGGCTTGTGTGGTAGTGAACAAAGAAACTCTTTTTCTCTTTAGCTTCGTACGTGTACCAGCAGTCAGACGCTCTTCCTCCTCGCTCTTGGGGCACGCAGAAGGCTTGTGGCTAACTCTGATCCTGCTTTGTGACATGCCCCCTTTTAATACCATGTGAAATGTGCCTGATGCTCCGCTCTCCTTGACGCTGCTGTTTAAACATTTGACCAGTAAACGCCACAAGGATGTTCTGATCATCGGCATCATTTAAGTATCTGAGCACAACCTCCCGTCTTTACCCCCTCCCTCATTAAGTTATTTTGTGGGAGGAGTCTTGTCAGTCCAGCCCACTTTTTTTTTTTTAAATGGACTAAAAAATTTTGTTACCGTCGACATTTACATGATGTCTGTTAATAAAGAAGACCTATTATTCAGAGTGGTGTTTTATGTTAATCAGAAAATGCTCACACTTGATTTACCTTACCATGAAGAATGTTGAAGGGGCGTGGCTTGGGTCAGAGAAGAACCAAAACATTGAAACAATTCTGAAAAGATCTACTTCCTGTTAACAGTACTGACACTGACAAGTAATTGGTCATGTGATGTTGATTATTTCAGATGCTTTTTGATGGAAATCATTAGATTTATATTGAGAACATTTGTGTGAATGTAACGACACAAACAGCAGATGAAGTAGGACATAAATGAGTCATTTTAATGATAATTGTTTTAAAAATAGAAAGCAAAATGACATTAATACTGACATTTATTAACCCTGATGATGAACACATCATATACACACAACACCTTTAAACCTGTGTCACTCATTGGAAAAATCTCAAATATACTTTAAGTGGACAGAAAATTCTGGCTGTAAGAAAATCCTTTAAAAATAAAAGCAAATATTTGCCGTTTGTAGTTTTAAAAGACGAGGAATCATTGTTTGGTCCCGTGGTTGGAAATCAACGATCAAATATGTCAAACCCAGAGTGAAAATATATTTACAACATTGTGTCTTCATAGACCAAAAAATGTTTCCCTTTCATAGCATTAAAAGACAACTCTTAATATTTTCCTGGAAAGAAAATCTCTTTTCATACTAAGCAGGTGCTGCTCAAGAAAGAATAGAAAATGTTTCGATGACTTATTGAAACAAATCAGTTCGTTGAGTTCATGTTTTAATCCTGTCTGTGGCTCCGAGCCCACAGGTTCCTGCTGAAGATATAACAAGGTGTGAAACTAGTTTTTAAAAAGGGACATTTCACAAAAACCAACAACAGTTTCCTCAGATCAAATGTAAAATATGACACGTTTTCTGTGGGTTTTCTGAACAGGACGCGTCAGTACCATCTACGATCTGAAGCAAAGAAGCAGCAGATTAAACAAGAATAAAAAATAACAGCAGCTGAACAAATATTAAATAATACTAAGGCAGGATGGACAGAAACCATTTCCAGAATGATTCAGGGGCACCTTCACACCTCAGCCTTAAACCGTCAGTACCAAATATTATAAAATATCCTGGAGGAGCAGAGTCTGACCTGAGGGGAGATATGAAGGAGCTCAAACTGATAAAACAAGCCTTGAGGGAGATGAGGAGAAATGTGTGGAACAAAAAGAACGACAAGTGATATGGTTCAGAAGTGAATTTGTTCACCAGTGTAGATTCCATAACGTGCAGGAACAGTTTGTGCTTCATAGGTGTGGGTGTGTGTGTGTGTGTGTGTGTGTGTGTGTGAGATACAGATCCATCTCAGTTAAACCTCATGGCTTCCATAAAAACATTTTAAAAAGTGCAGAGCTTCAAAGTAACAAAACAAAGTCTTTTCTGTTAATCCAACACTGTTTGAATCCTGGAGGAAAAGTCCGCTCCGTTGTCCTTCTCACATGCACGTGACCTCCGCCTTCCCCTCCTCCTGCTCGAAGCCGTTCTCCTCCAGGTGGGACAGGGCGCTGGGATACCCGACTCCGAACACGGGAAAGCCGCCGATGCCCCCCGCGGCGGGGGAGAGCTCCTCCGGCGGGACGGCCGTGCTGCTGCTGACCGTGCGGCTCACAGAGCGACTGGACACGTCGCTGTGCACGGACAGAGTCTGGACACAGGAGACGGACGTTAGATCAGGACTCTAGAGGACTCAACACTGCCACGTGCAGTTCTGGTTTTGCTCAGCAGGGCGCAGTGATGCCACACAGACCGCACACACTGAAATAACCATCAAGGATTGACACAGTCTGTTAGGGTCGGCCTCCGTATCCCATCATCCCTCTCACCTGGTTCCTGTGCTGTGTGGCAGTCTGACCTCTGACGGGCCTCTGCAGGAACACGACCTGCTTGGTGGCCAGGTTCCCTTCACTGGACACAGAGGGACGGTGTTAATATGGGCTATATATTTCCCAGCATCGTTACCATGGATACGGGAAGCGTTGCGCTCACCTGTCGTGTCGGATGATGGGCGTGGGCAGCACACACGTGAGCAGCCAACCGAACTCAGCCAGGGTGTGAAGCAAGGGCCCGTAGTCTGTTTTCACATTGGAGCCCTGGAGGGGAACAAGGCCAGTAGAGGTCAGCATTTTCAAACTGGTGGTGGAGCGTCTGCCATGGCGTCCGTTAGAGTCGCAGACGACAGCGTTAACTGTCGCTTTAGTACAAAAGAGAAAAAAAACAACCCACAGAAGGGATGATGTGTTTTCGTTATGTGGGTCAACTGACTCCGGTCTGTCACTGACCTCGATGACGGTCCACTGCTCCACCACGATGGTGTCGTTGGCCGGAGGAGACGTGCTTCTCTCCTCATACACAAACAAACCCTCCAGTGACCTGGGCACTGGCTCACCTGGAACACAGAGAGACAATGGTGACCCGGTTCTTATGGAGAGATTTAACTGTGTGGGAATGTGGAGGGGGGGATTCAACCTAATTTCAGACCAATCTGTGTTAATAATAATGACTCATAAGACCAGGGGAGGCGCTCCACTTAACACCATCTATCCTGTTGATCCCCACTGTGACCGATTGGGCTCCGCTGGTCCCTGAACGCATCACAGATCAGCTGTGTGTGTATCCAGGTCTCAGCGTAGTATTTATTCATATATTGCCAAGTATTCAGTACCATGTTGTTTGTGTGGGAACTGATGGTGACACCAACATCCAGCATCCACTTCCCTCCGAATGATGTAATGGTGAACTAATCTGAGGATGTGATGGATGACATCATAGCAGGAGGTTTAAGTTCCTTCTCAGAGTCTGACATCACATTCCTCAACAGCTGTGCACAGCTGCAGCGTCGGGGGGATTATTAGAGATAAACACATGACGGATCCTTATCTGCTGCAGGGCTCCGTAACATGAATCAATATCTGCAGATTTATCGGTTTAACTTATTTAGCTTCCAGGCCAGGAAGTGAGGTCACCGGGGTCGGGAAGACGTTTCCAAATACAGCCGCGGTGGATAAGAGAAGCCACAACAGGAAGAGACGGATGTTTTTGTCCGACCGCGTGTGAATCGGTTTAAAAAAGAACAGATTAAAAAAAAGCAGAGAAAAGAAGGAGAAGAAAGAGTGAACGGACACAGACATGGATTTGACTTTCAACCAGAGAACACACCCCACATCTCACCGACCTCTCGGCGTGTCCCAGTAGACGAAGGAGTCCACCAGCGACCAGCCTTTGCGGTAGTAGGCGGTGGTCAGCTCCAGCCAGTCGGCCTCCAGGGCGCTGACCACCTGACCTTTCCTGGCGACGCGCATGGAGAGCGCCCCCTGGTGGTACTGACAGGCCAGCGAGTCCAGAGGAGCACAGCCCGGAGCCCAGGAGTGGAAGAAGACCAGCAGCCGCAGGTCTGGGTGGACGGAGGGAGGGAGGTAGGGAGGAGACTTAGAGACTCAGAGGTAAAACGTCAACCATGGCGTGATGACGGGCTGAGGAGGCCTCACCAGGACTGTAGGTGTTCTCCTCCAGCTCTGCGTCTCCTGGTGGGGTCCGAGGAGGGGAGCGGGGAGGAGAGCGATACCCCCTCTTCGGACTGTGCACTCGGCCGTTCGTGATCCCGCTCACCTGCTGGAGGACCGAGCCCACGAATCGAACGCCCCCTCGAGCGCTGCTATTCACCTGCCAGAGGAGAGGGAACAAAAACAACTGTGTCATATATTTATAGTACATTTATATAAAATATAAAATCACCACGGTTGCTAAGCAGCGGACCGCATCACTGACCCGGTCGATGAGCGCTCTGACAGTGTCGCCCGTCAGCGAGTCGCCAGGTAAAGGCCACTCCTCCACCCTCAGCACTGGGACGCTGTGACACATGGACGCCGTCTGCCGACTGAACACACACACACACACATACACACACAGTGAGCCTCATCGAATCCACAGCAGCGGTCCAGCTGTAGAGTTCATAGTTCACTTGTGATCGTCGCCGAGGTTCAGACACGAACATGAATCATTTACAAACTCAGCAGGAGACGAGAAGCAGCTTCTGTCAGAGCGATTACACTGAGTCACCACGAGTCTCACTCATTCACCCCGAGGAAATCATCACAAAACGAACAATAATTAAACATCTAGGACTTAGAATAGGAGATGAATAAGTCAGTGAATAAACACTCACATAAATAAGTTAACAAGCAGCAGACCCCCCCCCGTAGGAAACAGTTATCATTATTATTATTATTATCAGTAATATGTCCCCCAATCAAAGCACAGCGATCAGAGATCGTTTAACGTCATTGGCTGTGGGACCTCTGTTGTCAGGTTGATTCCAGCCAATAGAAAACACAGTGTCCCCCTCCTCGCCAGACGTCTGACCTCCCAGCAGAGGTTCACATTAAATATGGAGCTGCCTTCATGTATCATTCATCCATTCACTCGACAGTGTGATGTTGCGTGTGTGTGTGTGTGTGTGCGTGCGTGCGTGCGCAGTGGGAGAGCGTGTGTAATCCGTATCGATCTCTGAGAGAAGATTTGACCCCAGAACTGACAGGGCGCATCATTATTATCATGATACATCCCCGAGGGTGAGTGTGAAATAACGAGGATCCGGGCTCGTGTACCTGGGTCTGGGGCGGGCCAGGATGGCGCGGTAGAGCAGGCTGAAGGGCATCGAGCGCGTCCGGCCCACAGACAGGATGATGGGATGCAGGGCGGCCAGGACGTAGCCCTGCGTGTAGTACGGCTGCAGGGCCTGAGGCAGCTCGGACAGCGACGACACATACTGCACCGTGGGGCGGCTTCCTGCAGGGCCGGAGCCGGGGGGGGGGGGGGGGGGGGGGGGGGGGGGGGGGGGGGGGGGGGGGGGGGATGTGAGAATTCAGTTTCATCATCATCATCAAGCTGAAGTTTCATCACAAACTGGGACTCTTTGACTTCCTGAAGCACGGACACGTCACCGCGGCTAAAGACGCCGCCCGCTCGGTCTGAGAGTTTTAATATCCTGAGCCTTCGAACACTGATGTCAGGTCTGCCGAAGCCGAAACAGAAACACCACAGCACTGCTCTGCCTCTTATTTTTAGAGCTGGAGCTGCAGCTGTGGCCTGTGATGTGGTGAGACTGGTTTCAGACCAGTGCGCTCTCTCTCTCTCTCTCTCTCACACACACACACTCCTGACCAAATATCCACTTGATGTTTTTAAAGTTTTACCGGTTTCAGATGGGTGTGTTTGTGTTTATCTCGTGTCATTTGGATTTTTGCTGGAACAACATTTCTCCTGTAGAGTCTCTGTGTGTGTGTGTTTTCTTTTTTATAAAGAAGATGCACAAATTGTTGTTTTTGTTGATTCTATTCACGTCACCAGTCGTTTCTGAGTGGGCGTCACCCCTGCCCTCGCCAGTAGGAGGTGTCAGGAGCTCAGAGGGTTGTTTGTGCGCTGAACGAGACTCGAGCTGTTTGTCTTAAAACTCTGTGACCATCGAACTTCCTGTGTCCACAAAGAGGGGCTGTTCACAGAGGGGCTTGGCCGAGTGCCCCCTGCATGCACGCACGCACGCACACACACACACGGAGAGCCCATTTAAAGCATTTCCACTAAGTTGTGCATTTTGGATGGAGCAAAATTGAGAGAGACAAATCAGGAATGAGACTTGGAAACCGTGAGAGTGCGAGTGTGTGTGTGTGGCAGCATTCCACCAGACAACCCCCCACATTCTCACGGACAAACGCCCCAGAGATGGCGGCTCACTGCTCACAGCTGAGATCTCTACTGACACCCCCACCCTGAATGAGCGGTCAGGCTCCATTATGACGCTGAGGACCTGAATGAGACCAGTAAACCAGTGGCTGCACAGACTCAGCTTTACTGGAATTCCTGTGGGTTCAGCCCAAACTGCACAACGCTCGAGGTGAATTTCAATTCAACGTGGGTTTGCATGTTGCAGCTGGTGGACGACTGCAGGATCAACAACACTGAAACGGATCTGCAAACAGCTCTAAGGAGCGGGGGGGGGGGGGGGGGGGGGGGGGGGGGGGGGGGGGGGGGGGGATGCTGCACAGGTACGAGGCCCAGACAGTGTGTTTTATTTTGTTGTCGTGTTTTAAGTGAATAAATAATCAAAGAGATCCATTCCTTTAGTTGAACATAGATCACGAACACGAAGAAAAAGCTTTTGTTTCACTCTTTTCTCCTCCCCTCCTTTCAGTCCTCAGCCCCCTCACCCCCTCACCCTGACCGCCCCACACACTCGGGCCTCTGTTCAGAGAGGGAGGGGGCGAGGACCAGCACAGGGGCTGAAAAAGGGGGATGATGTGGGAACTGGAGGGTATAGGGAGGTGAGCGGGGAGGGTTCAGAGCCAAACAGGCGACAGGATGGATTTTATGAGTCTGAGAGAGAGAGAGAGAGAGAGAGTTCAAAAAGGTGTGAGAGAGAGAAGCTGCCTGGAAACAAGGAGGAAAACAAGAGCCCCCCCCCCACATACACACACGTATGTTCATGTTCACGTCATCGTTTAGACCAAAATACACGTCTGAATTCTCACCCAGCTCCTCTGGATCTGAAAGACACGACAGCTCCTCCTGAAGAAGCTACGTTTCAACTCATGAATATCATACAGATTTACGTATAACCTTGTTCCCTGAGAAAAATATTGAAAAAAACTTCTCACAATGTTTAAGAGAGTGAGAAAATGTTTTTAAACCCAGTCTGCAAAATTACTGACTGTAGTTGGTCTCGTCCGCTGGACGTGCATCAGGCGCCACGGCGACGGATTAATCAGCTTTGTTCTGCCTCACCTTCAAATCTCCTCCAGATTTAATCATCAAAACACTGAGTTTAATCTGAAATAATCTGTCTCCAGATGAGGCCGAGATTAGCGGAACCTGCATCACCCCTGGAATGCGAGGCCGACGCTCTGAACCATCGTCTCTTCCACTAACATTTCATCCTGGGTTCGTCCAACTGGCGACGCACGCGCGTCACTTCAGGTTACACCACCTCGCCTCCACCCTCTAATCCCCTTGCACCATCTCACCCCGACCCGCCTCTGCTGCGCTCCCTTCGCCCTTCATGTCTCTGCACGGAGCATCCGCCCTCAGGCACCGAGACGTTTGCCAAGAGAAGAAACACGAGATTCTGCTGTCGTCTTTCCAAGAACCCCGCCACAAATATCTGAGTCTGACGCCAATGAAAACTCGGTTCTCCTGATTTTAATGTCACCTTCTACCAAAGCCCAACACCAGGCTGCATCATCCCCTGGAGCTCCTGGTCACTGCAGTGAAGCAGCAGATCGATAACTCCCCCCACTCTGGAAGTTATTAGCCATTAGCCCCTTTGATGTGCTGCCTGTGGCTGCAGAACAAAGTCCAGTCTCTGCTCAGACGCAGGGAAATGAGGCCAAGCTAAGTGGGAGCGCTGCTTCTGCTACTGGGCCCAGTGCTGGGATTCGGGGGGGGTGTGTGAGAGAGAGAGAGAGAATGGAGGCTGATGGAAGTGAGAGCTGCGTGTGTGACAGGGCCACTGCAGACTGGTGATGGTGATGCTCTGGAAGAAGAGTCGTTATTTCCATGCTTTTTTGACTTCCAGCTTCACGCGTTAGAAACCTCATCCGTCCAACTCTTCCGACTGGATCCGCGAGCAGGAGACACGAGTTCAGAGCTCTGATCTCTGATACCTGACGGGCGTCTGCAGAGCAGCTGCTCCACAGGAATGTGCGCACACGTGCTGTTCGTGCTCCAAAACAAAAAACACAAGACTTAAACAAGCCTCCTGCTCCAAGTAAAGCCAGAGTGTGCTGGAGCGTACTGAGCGGTGCCATCTTCTCTGCTGGGAACAGGAAGTTCTGTGGGCCCACACCTCCAGCTCTTCTCCCTCTCAGAGGTGAGAGGAGCTTCAGAGTGTTTGGGAGAGCATCAGACGTCCTCAGAGGGGGTTTGAAGTGGTTTGAATCTGGTTCCCAGCCAGGAAAACACAGTTAAAGGCTTTTTTTTAATCCTTCATTTGGCAAGAGGAAAGTTCTCTGAGGGACCTACACAGGTTTTAATTTCTGAGTCAGATCCCAACTCAGTGAGCGGTTTCCAGTCTTCAGCCGAACAAGGAGAAGGCCTCAGAGGAGGCGTCAGCAGGCTGCATGTGATGCGCGGCTCCACCGCGCTCACACGCCGCGATGTGTCATCACACGCTCGCACCATCCAAGAGGAGTCACGCGTTCTCTGTCCCTGAGAAAATGAGCCGGCCTTAGTTCTATTAACCACTGAAAGTTCCCAACACTGCAAGTCACCTTCATCCGTTCTCTGACTTCCCTGACACCCCCCCCCCAACTTTCCTCTGTGATTCATTACTTTGTCGGCTGCTGTTTACAGGCAACGCCTCCATTCACGACTTAATCACCATTTCCTTCCAAATAGGTCAGAGCGACAAACGGCAAACAGCCGGCTGCAGCGTCCGATGACGGATTATCCCTGAAAAACGGCAAAGCTCGGCCGCCGGAGATTATCACACACGTTCAAATTAGATTCAGGTCTGCAGGGAGTTATATTCTTCACCACAAGAAGGTGTGTACGCGTGTGTGTGCGGGCGAGCTACTGGCCGAGGGCAGGGAAAAAAAAAAAAACACAACCCATGTGACCTATTTTCTAGATAGGCCGAGCAAACGAGGCCTGCTGCTAGGAAAGGCCCAGAGTTGATGATGTGATGAGAACGACTGCAGAAGAGTTAAAGCACCTCAAACGCTCTGGAGCTGCCGTTGCGCTGCCGTGAGCTCTCTGGTACAAATGGTGTTGATGAGGTTTCTAACACATGACGGGCGTGAAACTGAAGAAGAGGAGCGGCACACTTAGAAGACCTGGAGCGGTCGAGGAGGAGATTCCAGATTTCCTTCGGTGTGGATGAGCTGGAAACAATAACACATCATTTCCTCTTCGTCATTTTCCCCCACGTGTTCCAGTGTGATATCCTCCTCCTCCTCCTCCTCCTCCACACGTGAAACACCAGCTCCAGAAGATGTGAGCACTTCATTCTTCTAGAGATGTTCCAGCTCCGGTAGCTGGCGCCCGGCTACAGGCGTTTTTTTTTTTTTTTCTGACAAGCAGCCGAGAGAAAACACGGCTCCTGTGGGAACCGTCAGGAGACACTGAGTCGTAAATAGTTTGTTTGTCTGCTCAGGACCATTTTAAAGCCAAATAAACAAAGAGGAACACGTTTGCGGTCCCGAGAGGGAACAAGACGAGTCCGATTCAACGTGAGGAACTAAATACAACTGGGGTTTCAGGAAGAGTTTCCGTTAAGACCAGCAGGTCATCAGAGGGTCAAGCTAATTCTACCATTTAACTCTCATTCATTTGCAGCTGAGGCATCAGAAACCTAACAGCAGAGGTCGAGGTTTGGAGCGTGATCCTGAATCAGACTCTGAGCCGCTGATAACTGACTCGACCATTGTTTTCTGTGATTTACAAAGACCCACTGTGGATTGATCAATAAAAGCCATTTATCGTCATCAATTAGTCACGTTTGAGTGGTCATTGAGCATTCTGCTGATCAAGAAAAATCAGCTCAGTGAACTGATCATATAAACAACCTCCAGCTGACTGTATAGATCTGTTTATGAGCCGATTCAAACATTACCCGTTGGGTTAATGAGTTTAACACTGCTTCATCAAGAAAAAGTTGAGTTCAGTCTTTCCAAACATTTTCTGCCTCCAGCCCTGGGATTAAAACCGTGTTGAGACAAACCGGTAACCGGTGAATCTCTAATCATCGCGAATCAGGGAGGCAATGGAGGGCGGCTCTGACCTTCCAGGCTGAAGTCCAGCAGCACGTACTCCAGCACGGTGTCCGTCCTGGTCTCCACCTGCGCTCTCTTCAGGGTGGAGTAGATCTTCCCGGGGCTGCTGTCCTCCGGGTCCTCCAGTTTCCTCAAGCCGCAGCCCATGGCCTCGGAGGCGGGCGCGGACGCTGGCTCTGGTCGGTGGGACACTTTCCAACTTTTTACCGGGACAGCTCCATCCCCGTTGTCCCCGCCTCTGGTTCCTCGCGCGGCCGAGGAGAGTGGATCGAAGGGCGGAACGGGGGACACGCGGAGGCCGGTCAGCAGCGGCACAGGAGCCCGGAGGATGGTTCACCACCGGCGGGTGTTTGCTGTGAGAGAGTCCTGCTGGAGAGGCTGCGAGTCTGGAGCGTGGAGAGGAGGAAGAGGAGGAGGAGGAGGAGGAGGAGGAGGAGGAGCGCTCCCTGGAGGAAAGTTCGCTCCATCATCGAGCTGCACAACTTCCTCCAGACGCTCAGAGAAAAAAACATTCACCTCTCTTTGTTTGTCTTTGTTCATCGTTAGATCTTTTTGTGGATCAATTTAATTTCAGTTTAATAGATGAAAAATATATAATTGTCCTTCATCGTATGATTTTAATTATTCTTACCATATCTATTTTTCTAGACGTTTATTTTGAAGTCTTACTTTCCGGTGTAAAGGGATTAACGACCGTCAAATTGATGCTCTTGAAGTTTTTAAGGAAAGAAGTTAGTTTAACGCGGGATCATTGATATCCAATATGTCTCCTCACATCCTCTAAAGGTCAAAGGTTAAAGAGTTGGTCAGAACAACTGTTCACAGCTTCACTCCTGACCTCCATCTTTCCTCAGCGTGGCCCCACCATCTGTCCCGGCCCCTTCTTCTTCTCTGAGTTAATTACCTGTGGGTCGTTCAGACTTTCCGGAAACTCGAGCCCTGACGGCTGCCCCTTAATGTACTAATGTCAACGACGTCCGCAGGGTGGGCGGGGCAACACAAGGCTACATGTGGCATCAAACAGCGGAGTTGAACCTGTGACACACTTACACCGCTGACCTCTGACCTCCATCCCTCACTGATTTCTGCTTCAGGCCGTAGCGAGCACAGAGTGTGAGATGGAGCGAGGACATTTGTTCACACTGGTGTCTGACAAAGGTGATGAGGTGAGATGATAATATCTGGTAAACAGTTAAATCACGTCACGTAGGTCTGATGAGGGTTTCTCATTGTTTTCATCATCACTTTATCTTCCTGCTGCGTCTTTGTCTCAAAAGCTGAGTGGTTGAAATTCAAAAAACAATAAAAAACAAATAAACTGAAGTGTTTAAGATATAAAACACGACACGTTTATGAGTGGAGGAGGTAAAATTAAAATAAATTATTCAAAACTGGATCCAGCTCAGTTTCCAGTCTCCTCTGCTCCCTTTGGTCTTAAACCTCATGCTGTTTTTTAATATTTCAGAGGGCGAACGAAATGATTCGATGACATTAGAGAGTTTAAACTCCTCTGCTGTGATATATCTGAGAAATGAGCGGAGATGTTGTTTAACCACCATCTTTTGTCTGAATGAATGAAAGGAAGGAAGGAAGGAAGGAAGGAGGTGAGGGAAGGAAGCATCTGGGTGGATGAGACAGGTTATTAGAGGAACGGAGGAAATCCTTTCAAAAATATTTACTGTCTATAAACTCTTCATACGTAATAATAATAATGGACTTTATTTTTATGGCACCTTTCAAAAAGGTGCTTCACAAGTTCGAGATGAAGAACAACAGGAAACAATTCAAATGTATTCTCAGCATTGATGAAGACGACAGAGCAAACTGCAGAAAGAGGAGACGCAGATTTAAACAGAATCTCTCTCACACACACACACAGACGAACATGATGGGTTGGAAGAATGCAATGAAAATAACTCCAAGCGTTTCAAACTCGACCGAGCCTCCGACAGGAAACCACCAACATGCAGGAGCTCCACCCGGGCCCAGATGCGCTGGGGAGGAAACCCGAGGCCCTTCGTCAATGAACGTGGACGACCTCTGACCTCACTTCATGTGTCTTCAACACCACCTTTACATTAGGTGTCTTTTAGCGTGTTCATAGGTCTCATTGCGGTTTTATCATATTATTTAGCATCTGAGACAATGTAGGGAAACACAAACACACACAGAGACACTCATCAGACAAAACACAAACATACACTGACGTCAGGCCTGGTAGCCGACGCCCCAAACACAAACAAACAAACTTAACAAAGGTTTGGAGTTTTGGGATTTGCATCTGTATGAAGAGGAAGAGGAAGATGTCTCGTTAAAGCAGATAAAAAGCTGCTGTGAAAATGAAGTTACATCTTAAAAGATATCAATTTAAAATCTATCTATCCATCATCATTCATCTCTCTCTCTCTCTCCCTCTTTCTTTGTCTTGTCTGTGTAGATCTGTTTGCTGATGGCGCCCTCTAGTGTTAAAAGCAAGGATGATGGTCTATCAAATAAAAATACACTGTGAAGTGAAAAGCGCTGAATATATATATTTTTTGTGTTTTTTTAATTTGTGATTTCTTAAAAAATTTTCCACTCGTTAGAAATGGTGGCTGTCATGAACAGAACAGTGGTATCATGTGTATTATAATAACAAATAATTATTTTATCCTTTCATTAAATTATAATTCCATTATTTTAGCATATGAGCATGTTTAGGTCTGTGTGTGCTCCTCCACTGCAGGTGTGAGTCTTCTCTGTCCCACTGACCCAGAAACCAACCAGACTCTCGAATGCGTGTGGAACCAGTGCACGACACAAACACACCTGCCACATGCTCACGTGCACAACCACACACACACCACAAACCAACAAACAAAGTTTACATGGACCTTTTCGCAGAATCAAATGCGCTTCAGTGGGTTTTACTAAAAATCATTTATGGAATTGTTCAGATTCAAATAAAAGAAATGAGTGTTGTTAGATTACAGTGCCAACAAAGGATACATTTCTAATATGTGGTGGGAGTTTGTTCAGTTCAGTTCTCTGAATTTCTTTCCTGTTGACGCAAGAGTCGATGTGCACAAAAGATAAGATGTTTTGTGGTTCTACAAAGAATTTAAAGCTGCCTCCTCCGCTGCTGATGAGGCCGCTCGGCTCACCGTTCTCTCAGCTGCTGTGAATTCATGGGAAACAGCGGCTGGAGGATTCCTGAGGCCCGGCCCTCAGATAAATGCTTTTTACAGCTGTCGTGGTGAGAAACCCTCGTGCACACAGAGGGAGAGTGGCTGCTCCTAATGCGTCTGATACGCTCCCATAAAACAACTGTGAAGCGAACGCGTGTTGACGCGGAGGAGAGAGAGCCGTTTGTTTTTCAAGGTCCTGGCGAGACGAGCAGACGACAAGAGAACACCGTGCACCTGTGTGCTGACCACATTTTACACACACACACACACATACACACTCAGACCTCTGTAAGGCCTTCTAGCACCGGGGTGGCAGCATCGCGGGAACACACGACTTTCAGCAGAGGTGCTCTCAGAGCAGTCATGTGACTTTTTCACCCTGAGATCCAAACAGAACTTATCTGGGTCTGGTGTCGGTCCTTTGAAACGATAAGAACAGAATAGCTCCAAGAGATAAACAGGAAGTTTATTTCCAGTTTAAACAGAAGAGACTTTGATATTTGTATTCATCTTCCTCTGGGACATCCATTAGCTCTGTACACAGACATTTAATAAAAAGTTGAGGATCTAAGGACGACACGAATCCACAGTATTCACATTGACACTGAGCATGAACCAGCTCTGCTTCAACTGGACTTCAACGAGAAACGTGTTCGACATCGTTCTCACATTGGTGCCGTTAAAACCACGTCACCCATTGGACGGTACAGGCTGTTGATCACACTGTGGTCTCCCCGCCCCCAACACACGCAGTGTTCACTGTTAATGATATTAATTTATGAGTGGATTCAGGAAGTTCCAGTGGAGTCGCCCTCCGCTGGTCAAAGCAGAGAATGCAAGTTTCACCCAGTACAGCTCGGCTTCACTTTCTGGACCTGGAGTCTCCTAATGTTCTCATCCACAGCTTCAGTTTAAAACCTGTTTTAAAAAGTCTGTGCAGATCAACGGACCCTTTTTATTTGTACTGTGAGGAGCCAGTGTCAGCGGCCAGCTAACAATTAGCTTAGCACAAAGAACCGTCCACAGGAGGTCAACACTGCCAGACGTTCAGGATTTAATTCTGTTTCTCTGGTGGGAAGAAAGTAAAAAAAACATGTTAGTGAGGAACATGGCATTTGAAGGAGGAAGCAGAAAGTACGACGTAGTATGCAAGGATGACGGGGGACATGATAAGAGCAGCGTCATGAACGTCGTATGTCGTCACAGTCTGTGACCCCCAGACGATGCTGCGTCTCCTGAGCACTGAGACGGTTCATGGGTGTGAAGTCACACGTTTCGTAACCTGGGCTCTGCGTCTAATTCTCGACTCGCTACGAGAAATGAAATTTTTTCCTCCTGCGAATGAACACGAGTTTCACAAATTCTGACGCCGAGGTGAGACTGGTGAGCTCTGCACGTTAATAGGCGTCACCAGCTGACCACATTCCACAGCTGTGTGGCTCAAGGTCCGCACGCACGCACACACACACACACACACACACACACACACACACATCAGGGAGCTTAAGCTTCTTTACCTTCGAAGTCTTTTCTTCTCCAAGTGTGACTCAGAGTTCAGGAGGGATTTGTGACTAAACTTGGTCCAAACTTTATTTTACTTCACATGAGATTTAATGTGTTGCCGGCACAGATTAGATTGAAACGAATTCAGTTAATTCAGCAGTTTCTCATCTTTGTCCACTTTCATTTTCAGTCAGTGGTTTATGGATGAACAGAGCGCTTTATCAGGAACCGCCTCAAGATTCTGCTACATAGAGATAGAAACACAAGATATGACTCAGACCATTTCATTAAAGTTCATAAAATAACCATGTGCAGTTTATATATTATGGACAGGCGACACTTTCCTTGAAGTATATTTAAAAGTAGTTACTAACTTACTGTGGAAGCCACTGTCTGCTGTAGTACTTTGAAGAGATGTGTGTATATTTTGTCAAATTATAGAATGTGTTTTTTAGAGTCACAACAGCTAAGACTGTAGGACAAGCTGATCTCCCCCTTCGCTCTGTAAATACTCTGTGGACTTTGATTCTAAATAAGAAGCATTTACCACTGACATCATCAAGACGAGCCCAGCTCACACATGCCCTCGGTGGAAGACACTAAATCGCCGCAAGGTGTCCAGGGGTGACCCTGACCTCCCGACCTCTGGAGCCCACCGGCAGAAAAGGCAATTGTGTCCAAGCGATGAATAATGTATTACAGGTTTATTGTAGCTTTGCGCTGACCACCAATCTTTACTGTCCGGCCTGTCACTCCAACAGGACAATAACCAAAGGTCAGAGGTCGACTGTGAGTCTAGAGTCAGGTGCATCATGGGAATGTGACACAGACTCACAACAGAGAGGAGGGCTGTGTGTTCTAGAGTCTGGATGTTGTTCTTTTCTATTTATTACCTTTGTTATCATGGACAGGTGTGTGTGTGTGTGTGTGAGAGAGAGAGAGAGAGGGAGAGGGAGAGAGAGAGCGAGAGAAAGACTTTAGGTTTTTGGTAACATTTTAAACTCCAGTTCACCCCCAGCTCTCCCAGTGTCTGGCCTGTGGTCGTTAACAGACCAGAGGGCGGATCCCTCTTCACCTGAGGGACCCGCTCCTCTGCCAATCATAGGCCCCAGCTGCCTCCAAATCTCCCAGCAGCCGCGCGCATTGGCCATACCGCGCGTCAATCACAGCGTGTGGGAGGAGCCGGGGCGGCGGGTCGGAGGCGGCGCCGCTGTCAGTCGTCTTCCATGTCCTCGTCAAAACTCGCCTGTTGTTGCTCTTAAACGGAACCGGAGGCGGCAGGAGTCCAGTCAGAGTCGCGCGCCCCGCGGAGCCACAGGAGCGGAGCCTCTTTGCGACGCGCAACTTGGCTGCGGCACTTTGACGTTCGACGCGTTTTGGAGGGAGACGCGGAAGAAGCGGAGGATCCACCGGGAGCTGCAGCCACACGCCGGAGTGTCTCCAAACACTCTCCCACCGCCGCCTCACCTCCCGGAGCCACCGGAGCCGCTGGAGCGGGGCTCATCCCGGAGTCCTGCCCGCCTCCAGGACCAGCAGCGCGGGGAACGCTGGAGACTTGTTGCGCGTAATTCGGCGGAGCGCGCCAGTTCATCCAAGGGGTTCCAGTATCGGAGCGATGCTTTGATTTGAGACCTGGACTCTCCGCCTGGACCCGGCTCCTCTCCCCCCGCCCGGAGACGATGAGAGTACCCGAACACAGCGAGCCAAACCCGGGTGATTAGTTCCCCTCAGCGGAGCCAGCTGCTCCTGTAAATGGCACCGACGCTCCGCCGAGTCAAACTTTATCTGAGCCCACTTCATTAGAGTCACTTTCTGCTCCTCCGTCATCATCATCATCATCACTCCTCTTCTTCCTCCTCCACCTCCTCCTCCTCCTCCTCCTCCTCGTCGACATGTCCGAGCGAGATGGATACGGAGACGCGCTGTGCGGGGACGGAGCTCCGGACTTCATCCCGCCAAGAGCGTCCCGGGGCCGGCGGAGCGGAGTCATCCTCCCCGGTGGCCAGGACACCGACACCATCCTCCTGGAGTCCGTGAAGGCAGCACCGCGCCGGAGCAGCATCATAAAGGTGAGGACACCAAACTGCTTGTTCTGGGCTGAGTTAGGGTCAGGGTCAGGGTTAACCCCACCCCCGACCCTTTAAATGGCCAGGTAGTGGTGTAACCCTGCCCAGGTTCCTTTGCCGAAACAGTGATAGAATAGTTTGTGTCTCACGCTGCAACAAGTGGAATTACGCGTCTGTCAGGGACAGTGAGACCTGTCCACACCTGCGTCCTCCAAGGACAGCAGCTGATAACCTCCCTCCTCCTGAGAGCTGCCTCACATGTGTGTGTGTCCTGTTGGTGACAGGGGGGAACTCACCTAAAAGCATCATCTTAAAGGATTAGAGTCTGAGCTATTGAGACGTTTCTCCAGGATTGAGCAGTGTGCTAGTGAAGCTGGTGAAAACACTGACTCCTGCAGCTGGAGTCGTCTCCACGCCTCCGGGCCGCGCGCCATGGCGACACGCTGCCGCCCTCACCTGTGCTCAGGTTGCAGGTCACTGGACGTGGAGGATCATGTTAGGGGATATCAGCCTCTCCACCTCAGGTTGTCACCTTTCCCATCGGCGCTGTGGCGGGTACGTTTACTCCAGTGCTGCACTTGGGTAAAATCAAAGTATCTGTACTTTACCTCAAAGCTGTAGTTCATAGGGTTCGACTGTAATGTTTGTCATTATACCTCAGATACTGCTGCTGCCATCTTGCATTGAGCCGGTGGTGAATGTGGCGTGTAACCTTGGTGTCAAAGTCCCACCCATACACGTGTGGACCAATCACAAGTCGCTGTCAGCTGTGAATCATTAGGTTCCTCCTTGTTTTCAAACTCATCATAAACATGAACCCTTGAAGGAAACTGTCTTTGACCCTCCATGTTCCATCCACTAACATGGAGGAGACGGGGCTTGTGATCTGCAGCCGGCCACCAGGGGACGAGCAAGACGATTAGTACTTTTACTTGAGTTGACTGGAGCATACATTCCTGACTTTGAGGCCATCATGCGACGGTAAAAGCAGCGGACAGGTTTATGACCGTCCAGCCCGCCTCGCATCGGACGCTGACATCAGGCCCCGCCTCTCGGCTCAGGTCACAGGGAAGGTTGTGGTTCTCGCCAGGGTCTTGTTCCCCATGTGCGGCTGGGATTCAGCTGAGCAAGCCTCATCTGGGGGATCCAGGAAGAACAGAGAGTCCTTTGACTGCGGCCGGGGGAGGAAGTGAGCGAGTGGGGCCGAGCAGATGAGAGGGAGTGATGTCTCTGACAGGCGCCAGCGAGCGGTGACAGCGGGGGCCCGGAATCGAACCTCCGGGAACTCTCAGAGTCTGAAAGGGTTTCAGGAACCGAAAATCCTGTCGGGTCATCAGGTTGAATTTATAGTAGTACTGTAGCATCTGATGCTGTATACCAGCAGGATGTTACCATGGCAACCACACAAAGCTTCAGTAATTTTCTCCACTCAGACCCCCCCACCCTCACAGGCATTAAGGCTGTACTTGTTCAGTATCCAAGGTCTCGGATGTTGCACAGAGGTAATAATCCTATATTTATGAGTCTGCACATAGAATGGGAGGGAAGAATGATGAAGAATGTCCTCCTCCTCCTCCTCCTCATTCTCCTCCTGTGTGTTTCCACTTAAGAAGCTTTAAGGTGTTTCAGATCATACTGTTAGAACACAGTCTGAGATTCTGGATCGTTCTGTTCCAGCTCCTCACAGGAGGAACATGGTGATTTATTTCTTGATGGATGCTGAAGCTGAAGCATTATGTTCTTTCGTGTGTGTGTGTGTGTGTGTGTGTGTGTGTGTGTGTGTGTGTGTGTGTGTGTGTGTGTGTGTGTGTGTGTGTTGGGTTCTTCACATGTGTGTTGAAATACCAGCGAGAGCAGATAACATTTTATTTACAGTTCTGAAAGGAATGTGGGACAGTTTGGACGTTAATCACTGACACGGTGGAGCTGATAATCGTGCGATCACCTGAACCTGTTCCTGCGTCGGCACACACACACAAAAGACAGAAGATGCGTTTGTCGTTGGAGTTTGTGGAAATGGAAAAGATGATGCAAGTCGGGGATATAAATAAAATCTTTATTTTATTTACAGTTGCATCAGTTATGTTTTGCTTTTAAGGAAGAAAAGAATCTTCTTTCAGACATGGCCACACAGAGCGAGGTCCGGGGGCAGCTGTTGGTCTGGTGACGTCACCAGACTGGAACGACCCCGGGTCTGACTGGTTCGAACTGCAGAGTGCATCGATTCATTCATCACTTCACCGCACAACTTCATATCTGAAACTTCACGCTGCACCGAGGCTGAACCTTCCTGTGCGTGTGTTGATCTTCTGGCCGATGATTCATGCGGGAAGGTTTCGCGTCAATCCGAAGCCTTGAAAGCGCTCCAGCAGCAGCAGCAGAGTCACCCCCTGACCTGCTCTGCCAGAAATAACCCTTCCTCCTTCTCCAGTTTAATAAGAAAACAATTATATGTTCTCTGGCTCTGGAGGAAGGCCCTCTGGAAATCCTGGAGGATGCAGAGAAACGTCGAGGTGCAGCCGAGGAGTGCGAAGCAGAATCGTTTCAAACTCCCATTTTCTCTGGAGCTAATAAAAATTGATCTGTGGCTCAGGGGGCAGCGTCCTAATGGACCCGTGTATATTCTGTCGGGCTGTTTCTCTCAGTCCTGCCTCAGAACTAAATGAAAAATCTGGAAACTGCATTCCATCGCCCGGGATCGTTTCCCTCACTCGCGCATTGTTATTCAGGCCGCAGCCACTTCTGCACGGATGAGCTGCGGAGGCCGCCTCATCTCATATTAAACGCCAGTTAAAGGGACGTTAATCTCAATCAAGTTAAACACATTAGGGTCAGGCTGTTATATTAATTTTTCCACCGGCAAACCACCAGCAATTAGCTTACAGCATTACTGAGTAACAGGCCAGAAGGCAAACACCCGGCTCGCCACAGACACGCTGGAGGGAGATTAACAGTCGAGCCTGCACACGTACACGCGCACACACACACACACACACATGGACAGGTTTTCCAGGATGAGGCCCGGGGGACAGCCATGGTTGGACGTGTCTCTGACAGCTCTGTGCGTCGCCTGGCTGCTCGCTGTCTCCTCAGCTCCCGTGTGGACCCACGATGCATCAATGCAGAGTCTCCCCTGGTCCTCCAGGTGGGCGGATTGATACGTCAACAGGTTTCATCCAAACATTCGCACGAGCCACGGAAACCAGACCTGGAGGAACAGTCCAGTCCAGGAGCCGCTGAGCGAGGCAGGGATGTGATGATGCCACAGATCCATGAGATTAAAGTGTCTCCATAGACACTTCATCACCGCCGTGTCATGTGACATTGCTAATTGAGCAGATGTTTCCTCTGTGAACTGAACCACGGGAAACACGAACGCCGCCGTGCAGCTGGAGGCAGCCAGTTCTAGATTTATTAAAACCATCAGGATTGTTTCTGCCGAGATGACGAAGCTCCTGCTGCTGGTGTGTGATGTGAAACTATTCTCCCTTCAAACACTTGAACTGGTTTTCAAAGGAGAGGTGCAGGGGCGAGCCTCGCGTGTTCTGAGAGTGATGAGAGTCCTCGGTGGATCTCTGTTTACGTTTGATATGACTGAGTTTATTTCGGTCTGTTCTCAGACTCTGAGCCATGTGGGCATCTTATCCCTCCCACCCTCCTCCTCCTCCACCAGCTGCACTCAGACTCCACACTGTGTTGTTCCTCCTCTCCGGGCCCCTCCCTCTCCTCCATTCAGCTCCACTTTGATGTTTGTGTTCCTTCGTGTGATTGTTCTCGTTGCGCTCCAACTGAACAATGATTCATTCGCAGCGCGCTCCTGGAAACGGGTCAAGAGAAATGACAAACGTTTTCCCTTGTGACTCTGCGCGGCGGTTGTTGAAGAGCCATCGGGGCCACTGAGGGCCCTCTGTGTCCAGTGTCACTCTGCTGCTGGTGCCACGTCTCTGCGGGAACGCACCACCTCATCACAGCTGCTGCCCTACCAGAGCTGAGGGGAGAGAGAGAGAGAGAGAGAGGGAGGGAGTTCATGTCTGTTATTAGAGTTAATGCGACTGATGTGGGATTTAAACCGTGACCTCCACTCCAGAGGCAACGAGTTCTCCAGTGCTGGAATTAAAACACCCGAGCACACAGATGCATTTTTAAATGAATGACTTAAAAAAAAAAAACACAACGTATTTTGAAGTTTGACTTGCTGCCAGGGCGGAGGAGAGAGGTGCTCACCGTTTATATCTACAAATCACTTCCTGTTGTAACCTCTGTGTGGATTCACCTTCCACTCATTTGTTGGCTTAGCCTTTCAGCTTATTCTCAGTCACATTTCTCCAGTTTTCTCTTGTTACATTCCTGTTTTTCTTTCAGGCTCTTTCTGTCTTCTTCCTTCTCAGAGGTTTAAAGATTCTTTTCAGGGTTTTTACAGTTGATTTTCTGTCTGTTTTCACCTGGGCGGCGGCAGATTGTATTTTGCACTCTTGTGTTTGCCACTCTTTGCTCCGGTGTGTGACCAACCCCAGGAGCTTTTATTGTGAAGGTCATCGTGCCTGTGTCTTTACCAAAAGAGGCCGGTCGAGGAAAGAACTCTAAAAAAGAGCGTCCTCTGCCATCCCACTAGAAAAATGTTGTTATCACGTCGGGCACTGAGGCATTTTTTTTTTTTTTTGCTGCCGCTGCACAGGAATGTCACTGATGATGTAATCACGACTTGCTCTCATGAATTTTGTTCTGGAGCTCAGACCCAGAGCTCCCAGGTGGTTCACGCAGCACTGACCTTTGAACTCAATTCAAGTGAAGACTTGAATCAAACGAAGCTCCTCGTTCATCTGAACTTATCTGCAGTCGTCCTGCATCGCTGCTCAGCTGTGAGACAGCTGGGTGTGTCGGCCTTATCGTCTATTTACGCACGCTAAATACGTGTGTGTGTGTGTGTGGCGGCGGGGGGGGCAGGAATGCTGTGCAGCTGCCAGAGTCGGCTGCTCTGACTTCATCAGGACCTCAGTGGAGATCCCTGGCACCAAACATGCACACACCTGTTACCACGACAACCGCATAAAGGCCCCGCCCCCACCCCGGCCCAGCACTGTTTTCATAAAGTCATTTGGATCTGAAGTGAAAACATGTCACACTGACCACACAGATCATCGTGTGAAAGGAAATGCAATGTACTTCACACTGATAGATAAATAAATACATGTAAAATACTTTGTAGAAACATGTAGAAATGTCTGGACCAACGTCACGATCAGCTGTGCACGTTCAGAGGAGAACACGATGGATACTCTTGTCTCTTTATTCCATCAGAATGAAGAACAGATCGTCGTATTGTGTGTGTGTGTGTGTGTGTGCGCAGCCCGAGGCCTCGTGCTGAATAATCACTGGGTGTGGTGCATCGACCATCAGGTGATACACACGAACACAGCACTGCTCGGATTTAACCGTGGGACCAGTGCAAACCTCTCTCTCTCTCTCTCTGACGCTCACGTGTGTTTCCATGGTTACAAATGATCATGCCTCATTATTTCCTCCTCGATGGATTCCAAAATAAACACAGAGGTTGTAGAAACGGTTAAAGTTGTGGCTCGGCGTACGAAGCTGCAGCAGATTCTCATGTTATCGTGTTTTATTTCAACATCAAAGCTGCAGACGCGGTTTTATTTTTCGCCATAATTTACGTCAAGTGACTAAAAGCTTCCTGCTGCAGCTGAGGAACAAAGGATCAGTGGAAGATGAATAAACTTTGATTGATACTCCGTCTCAACACTCAGCATCGTCGGTATTGTGAATCTGCAGAGGACGCCACGCAACGTGGAGTTAATTTATTCATGAAGCCTAAACCCGCCCTTACACGATTCTTAGGAATCTCCAGGAAGTTATTTTAAGATTGCGTTTAATTCAACAATGTCGCCGTGGTGGGTGCAGCTGCGTTGTTTCTTACAGTCGATTAAAATGCATAATGTGCTTCATAAAATAAAGCCGCAGTTATTCAGATTGGCGGCTGCACCAGTGGAGGAAGCTGCCCTGAACACAACAGACTCGTCGTAAACACTCGAGTAAACACAGAGTTTCCTGACAGATAAAGAGCTGTTGGGTTTCATCTGGCCCTGTGGTGCACGCACCGCTGACAGCAAAACAGGAAGCAACCCAACACCAGGAGGGAGGAGCCACTGAGCTCCTTAATCTGATCTTCAGCTGGAAACTTTCAATTTAGATTTGACAAATGAAAACGGCAACAAAATCCAACATTTGTGGTTTGGACACGGCTCAGTTCGAGCGCGTGAACGCGTCTCAAAAACAGGATTCATTCATGAGGAGACATGATTTCAGTTAAAACACCGCCTCCGTCGCCGCCTTTATTCTGTCTCGCAGAATCCTCAGAGAGCAGAAAAGGATCGCCGATAACGACGCCGAGGGCGGACCCAGAGTGAGCGTGGCATCTGGGAGAGGGACGGTCAGGTGCTGTGAATCATCATGCGGAGGAAGCCACAGATGTAGACACGGAGAAGCTGTGACACTCCGCTGTCTCCGTTCGCCCCCTGGTGTTCAGTGTTTATTTAAATATACTCCGTCTCTCCTCGGTGTGTGTTGTGTTTGCTGCCCTCAGCCCGATGGGACGTTCTTCTCTCTGTCGTCTCCAATCCGCCTCTCGTGACATGGCGTACAAGAATTCGCCATTTCTGCCCGTGACTTTCGTTGCATGATTTATAATTTCTATATAAAACCTCTCCACAGGCGGCGTGACGTCATGTACAGTTTGTGGAAAGCTGACGCGAGGCCAGCGTGGTTTTATTCTGACGCACAGAGAGGCCTGCCTGGGCACAGGTTTACCCAGAATGCCCCTGTGTTCATTGGTCAAGTGAGCGGACAGTTTCTCCTCTGGAGGACAGTGAGGATTAATGTCCCCCAGAGACAGAACCTGTGGAGCAGGACGTTCACTTTTGAAGTTCTGCTTCAAGGAGTTTTCATGTCCCATCTGCCAACATGGAGGAGTAGCGACCTTCTCTTTGTGTGGGGTCATATCGTCCATCTTTGTTTACAGTGCACGGCCCAAACCGATGTGTTTATTTTTCATGTGTGTGTTCTGGGTAAACAGATGTTCAGTCAGCCTCTGGATTTAGATGATGAGGTCATTCTGGTCCCAGTGGGCGCGCACATCACAGACGCTATAAAATCTTCCTCGTTAAGACTTCAGACTTTCCTCTCTGTCCTCAAGCAGCCGTTTGCTGCACGCTACCCATGACCTCTGACCTCGGGCGAGGACGTCTTCCGTTGGTTTCCTTGGCTACGGAGAACGGAGGAGGAGAGGAGCAAACTCTTCTGGCTCCTCCGACTCCTCCATCTGGCTCCTCTTTTCATACCCACACCCCCTTTGGAAGTCTTGGCCGAGTTCTGGAGGCTGTCAGCCCAGCGTGGTTCTGTGAGGAGGCAGGAGGCCGAGGCTTTCAGGACGTTAACGTCCACCCGGTTTCCTGCTTCAGAAACCATTTGCATTGTTTTTAGCTTCGCTGGATTAATAAAAGCAAAAGCGATTTTAGTGCAGATATTTCACCTTTTTCAAAGTTTTCTCTGAACCTTGTGTAGAGGACGAGGCAGGTTCTCCTCCGTTTCCTCAGTGGGATCCTCTGGGGACGTTGTCTCAGCGATGGACGTCACGTTAGTGTGTTTGTTAATGAGCATGGAGACGAGGAGCTCGGCCCGGTCCAGTCCATGGTCCGGGTGTAAACAAACTCTTTTTCAAAGCTGAGATTCCACTTGGGGATAGTAACAAACACACACACACACACACGTCTTTGCTGCAAACTCCTCACATTTGAACAAGGGCTAATTAAAATAATCACCCCTTCTCCTGCATGAAATCTTCCCTCTGCATTTTTTTGTTTCTGCTGCAGGAGCCGAGGCTTCATTAGTCTGACGCTGCCCCCCCACCCCCACCCCCACCCCCTCAGTGTTTCATTCCTCTCATTAAGTCATAATTGCAGACATTGGCCTCTGTGGTCACTACCTCCTCCTGCTGTACAAACTGTCGTTATTTTTTCAAGGTGGAGGAATTCAATTAGCATATATATATATACAGTGCATCCGGAAAGTATTCACAGCGCTTCACTTATATATATATATATATATATATATATATATATATATATATATATATATATATATATATATATATATATATATATATATATATATATATATATATATATATATATATTTACCTCCAGTATGACATTGACCCTGGGCAGAGCAGTTTGTACTGTAACTCTAAAACTACAATTGTATAAGTTCTTGGTGCGTCTCGACATTTTTCATATTTTTGGGAAGGAAAATGTTTTGGATGAAAACTGTTATTGTTGAGTTGATGATTCACTCATTTAAGATCTTCACTAGATCCGTCACGACCAATTTCCACTTTTTCGTTAGATTAAAACTTTCTTATGAAAACATTAGGACTTTCTTTCCTAACTAAAACTTGAGTCTCATCGACCACTTTATTCTTTTCATATCACGACTTTACTTTCTCTGATATCGAGCGTTATTTCGGAATCGGCAATATGGTTTAGCAAAAGTGAGTGCCCCGTCGCCATGGTAACTGCTCGTCAGAGAGACAGATAATTACGACGCTGTGTGAAATTAACATAACAGAAAGGTTTCACATCGCACGTGGCTTCATGACGCGCAGCACACACACACAGTGTCCTATTATAGCGCCCTGATTGATGGACTCTAGGATCCATCCAGCAGTGAAACCAGCTGAGGTCAGATCAGATGCCAATGGAAACTTTGCTGTGGGGACAGGACGTGATTTCAGATACAAACCAGTGTCTCTGAGCTCCAGGGGAACGGCCTCCGTCATCACAGCCTCCGTATCCGTGAACGAGCCCATGACTTTTCAATCCCATTAGTCTCCTGTCCTGACACTGCGACCTGAGGAGCGCTGAGCATGATGTGATGATTCGTCATGGTGTCCCCGAGATAATCTGCTGCAGCTAACTCTGACAGGATTACAAAGAGACGCCGGTTAACTTCATCCATTCACTTTCCAGACCTGCTTATTCCTTTTCAGGGAACGTGGCCTCCAGTCCGCCCGGCAGCAGAATTCATGCTTTTTTTTTTTTTTTTAAACTGCAGTTGGTCGTCTGGACTCGATGTTTCCACACGTGTGAGAAACGTGACGCGTTCCTCCACATTAACGAGGTTCGACTGCCTCGAGCACGTTTCAGAGAAGAGATAAACGGAGCGAGAGCAGCCGTCATTATCTCGGAGGAGAATATCAGATTTTAAATGTAATTAATTTACTATAATGGTCGGATTCTTCTTTATCCTAAAAAACCATATTAATGAGCCAAGCACGTCTCCATCATCCAGGTGTGCTCTGAAAACATCTGGTAACGTTCACCGTCTCCCGTTGGTTCGGGCTCAGTCAGCAGCAGCTAATGGAAGCACTTCTGATTCTGTTGTGTTCGGCCTCCAGGTCAGAGTCGGTCAAACCTGAACACTTTTATTACATTTCTCTGTCGGTCGTGAGTGAGTCAGTGTCTCTGATGAGGCCAGGAACAAAACAAACCTCCTTACATCTGTGGAATCGTCAGCAAACAAATCAAATCAAAACAATTAACCTTTCATATGTCTAACGTCAGTATAGTAAAAACTAGTGTCAAGGAGTAAAGCAACACTTAATAATAAACAAACGCTATAGTGAAAGACAAAATTTAAAAAAAATATATATATAAATGTCTCAGATATTAAAATTGATATAAAAATAATAAATAAAAATAATAAAGCTCAAGTAAAAGTTGGGTCTGTTTAAATCAGTGAGCTCAGACGTCATGTTGTGTCTTTATATTCTTCACTGTGGCAGAGATGGAAACTAACTGCAGGTGAATCGATGGTGGAGTATTGATCATCAGTCGCTGACCTGAGGCTTCGCTCTGCTCGCTGTGACTCAGACGTGTTGAAAATAGCCGAGTCTTAAAACAGACGGTGACGGACCGGGTTTAGAGCAGCTCACGACCCTAAGTCCCGGCTCGTCCTCTCATCCCGAGCTTCTCTGCGTCCTCCACCGACCACGTGCGCTAATTGGGATAAATTTAAACTTTGATGACACAGAGAGTTAAGGTCAAAAAAATCAAAACGGCAGCAGTTAGCGACATTCTGTCACCAATTAGTTTAATTAGCCGGCTGGTGTGTGACTTTTGCACCTTGGCGCCGCAGGGCAGCACCGCGTTGTTTACCGTGCCACCTGCGCCGCGTGGGACCGCTCTGTGGACGCTCTGGGACTTAAAGAAACAGGCTTTTTTTTTTTTTTTTTTTTAAATAATGAAACACTTCAGCCTGAAGTTGAGTGTCCTGCTGGGAATCCACTGAAACGCCTCAGTGAGAGGAGACAGAAACATGGCTTCCTTTGTGTTCTTTGATGTGGAAGAGTTAAAAATAATTTGTTAAAGTTTTGATCACATTTGATTGTAATTAAGATCTGAAATTATCTATAGCTCTACATCTGTAATGTGTGGGAAAATGAGCTGCGTGGGTCTAAACGACCCAGAGACCAGCTCTTAACCTGTTCTTTTGTCTTCCTCACCCATTATACACCCACCAATTCCTCTCTCTCTCTCTCTCTCTCTCTCGTCCAGTCTGTCTCTCCGTTACGCTGCCGTATCGTAAACATTTCAGTCACACTTAGTTGCGGCGCTGGCTCTTTTATTGAGCGCTGCTCTGTGTCTGCCCGCACACAAAGCTGTCCCCTCCATCTCCGTCTCTGCCTGTCACCACCGCTCGCTCTCAGCGCTGCCCGGCACACACACACACACGCTGGACTGTCTCTTCTCGTCCATCTTCACTCCATCTCTCCCCATTGTGTGTCCCACCTCTGCTTTATCTTATCAGTCACCCCCCCCCCCCCCACTCTCTTCCAGTCTGTCCATCAAGCGTGGTCACGCTTTGTGAGGCCCGTGAACGTGTGCGTCGTTCACATGATGCATTCATCAGTGGTCTTTAGAATAAACGTGCGTTTCAGTTTCAGAAAAACGATTATTTCTTTGGAGGCTGGTGAGAACATCCAGCAGATCTGATTTGAAGACTACATGAAAAGTAATTTAACCCTGATTGAATCATTAAAAACTCTCCGTTGACCTCAGTCCAAGCTGCTTCGATCTTCATCCTGCAAAAGCACAAAAAGCAGAAAACAAATCCGCTGATATAACCTGGATTAACAAGTTGTTCACTAATGCTCGTGACGACAGAGGCTTTGGAGTGAACTGTGCACGGGGCCGGAGCAGCAGTCAGAACAATCACCGTCTCCATGTCCTTTTCTTCTGTCGGCCTATATTTCCCCCTTCCTTTGCTTGAGGACGTCTGGTCTAGACGTCTTATTAAAGTCGATAACACAGAGCGACTGTGTAACAGAAACACTGGAGGTGACGACTCTGCCCCCGAGAACCAGGGCTCTGCAGAAACATGAATGTATGGATTTCCATGCATGTGCCTGTGTGTGTGTGTGTGCGTGTGTGTTTTGTAATTTGTTTGCAGCTTCCTCTCTGAGCGGTGGAGCTCTTATCTGAGCTCTGTGTTGGAGCTGCTTTGGTCAGGAGCTTGTGAAGCATGAAACTGGGGTGAATGCAAATAGTCTTATTGCACACCTGAGATCCCCAAGAGGCCCATAGACACAGTGTGTGTGTGTGTGTGTGTGTGTGTCCTCACCCGATGTAATTGAAATTCCTCTACGTGCGTGACCCACAACATTGTCGCACGGAGCCATTAGGGGTGCAGCAGTGCACGTCAGCCTCATATTCTCCTCACCACCTGCAATTTAACTCCAATAGAAACTTTCAATAAACCACCAGAGGGTTTTTTTTTTTTTTTTCTTTCAGTTTCTTGTCCAGAGCCGGTTCCATCAGCTACATCCGATCCTCTGTTTGTCTCCAAGTTTATTGATTCCTTTTTATCCATGTTCACATCTTTTTTTTTAAAGACTGAAGTAGGAAATCGACGTCCCAAGACCTCCGGGTTAAATCAGGAGAGCTGACGTTCACCAACTTCTCTACCGTCTCTTCAGGAGGAGAAAATCCAGGACTTGCATTCACTTAAAAGTAAAATCGAGACTCAAACCAAAGCAGTTGCATCGTCGAGCTTTCATTCCTTTTTATAAATGTGTGACGTCAGGGTGTTGTGTGACCTCACAGGTGAGCTGGAGGTTCCTCAGACGTCAGGACGGACTGTTGACATCTGAGGACGTACACCAACGACCTGCCGTCACGTCTTACTTAATCCACACTTACACAAATCCTCGTCTCACGGATTAACTGATTGGGTTTAAGTGGTCTCGGGTCAAAGGGCACAGAGGCCTCATGGGAGTTATCCGGATGTAAATCCCCTGTGTTGTGGTCCACGGTCGACGTCTGAAGCCTCCAGGTCGTCGTCTGTTTAACCTTTAAAGCAGAGCGTCCTTTCCCAGATTTGTCTTCTTTGTTTAGGGATGAATGATAAACACAGCGTCAGCCTGACAGGTTGTTGTTTCCATTTTAGTCCCCGGAGACGTTAACATGTTCTCCGGAGCCCCGGCTGCCCCTGCGGCCACGGACCGTTCAGAGCAAAGATTTTCAGAATGAACGTCTTCTCGAGAAGTCAACAACCCCACGCCTGCCTGTGTGAGCGTGTGCAGTACTTATTTCCATGGTTACAGTGATCAGGGTGGCCTATGAAAGCGCGCCTCCTGCAGACATCATTGTGAGCTCTCATTACAGCCCTGTGTGTGTCCTCTCCAGCTGCGAGCCGGGGAGAGGGGGACATGTGGGTAAAAATACAGCCACAAAGTGGAGCGGGGGGTGGGGGGGGTGGGAGGGGGGTGAAGACAGCAGGGAGAGATGCTGCTGAGGGGCCTCCCAGGAGAGACACTCAGCAGCACAATGGAGACACGGGGATGAAAAGGACGGTGGGGACACGGATTGATGCTGGGAGCTGAGGAGTCGAGGACGACACCGAGCAGGGGGACGTGATTAACCACCCAGAAGACACCGCTGTAGTCGTTTGTCAATCTGAAATAATTTGATCACTTTATTTAGATGATTCCACGACGTCCGTCCGTCGTCGTTCTTTTAAACAATGTCCTCCAGGGACACTGGTGGTCAAAGGTCAATGGCGCTGTGACATCACAAATGACACGCTGTGCCCTGTGGGAGGTTAATGTGATGCATGCTGGGTAACAATTGTAATCAAGGAAACAGTCACATTCAATCTTGGAGTCTGGAGTCATTAGGCTGAGACTCATGGTCGCCATGGAGATGCCATGTGAACCTAAACCTTTTAGACACACGCACACACAGACATGTTACAGATGCTGTGTCTATAAATATGTGTACTTATAGGACAAATATCTATCCAACAAGTTGTGAGTGCGTCGCAGGAACTGAGATATAAAGTCATATAGGATTTCCTGAGAGACTGGGCCTGTTCTCGGCGATGGAACATTATGGTCTATATATAGTGTTATCGCTGTGTGTATGTGTGTGTGTGTGTGTGTGTTCGAGAAAGAGCAGAGATGAATGTCGTCGTGTTGAAAAAGACGAAGGTGTGTGTTCGACGTGGACGGAGACAAACTGTGCGATACGTGCGGCTAATGAGTTTGAACTTGATAGCAGGTCGCTGTGGTGACAAATAGCCGGGATGGCTGGTATGTAGGACGCCTGTTTCTTTAGAGTCACGCTACTGCCGCATGTGGACACGCGTGTGCTTCACATGTTGGTGCGGAACGTGTTAGCACCCTGACCTGATTGTTACAACAATCAGAAAGTGAGTTTGGTTCAGGAAGCAGGGCATCATGGGTAATATCAGCTGTTGACCTGTGTCGGGTAAAAAACAGACAATACATTCATTTAGTTTTAAAATCAAAACAGCAAACCAACTGCAGTCAAGGCTCCGCCCCCTCCACATGCAGACATCTGGTTACTTCCATAATTTGAGCGTGGGAATTTATAAGATTCCACACACACACATTCCACACATGATGAGGTCACGTCTGTGCGTGAGACATAAATGAAAGAATGAGGATGAAGTTTTGTGGAGCGTCAGTTTATTTTGAACGACGCCGAGTTTACACATCACTGCGTGTTTGTGTGTTTACATGTTTACTCTGCACGGGTCTGACCTTGTGTCCTGCACCGGCCTCTCGTGTGTGTGTGTGTGTGTGTGTTTTAACAATCGTGTATGTGTGTGTACATACGTGCAGCCACTCCAGTTTGTTACATAAGAGAATTATGTTATGTAATGATTTTTTTTTTTTTTCAAGGAGACCAAACAAACATTAAACGTTTCATGTTGTGTGTATGTGTCACACAGTGGGACCTTCACCATGACAAACACACACACACACACACACACACACACACACACATCCTGCAGTTAGCGCATGGTGCGAGTGAGTGAGACGCTCGCAGCTGGACGCCGCCTCTGTCTTCTCACTCTCACTTTCACTATTTCCTGTTTATTGTTAGCTCTCTCTCTCTCATACACACACACACACACACACACACGTACACCGCCTCTCCTCTTTCGTGTTTGCATCTCGTATTTTTAAAGCGTGAACGTTAGTTTCCAGCGAGCGTCTGACTTGTTTCTCACGCTCAGTTTTCTTGGCTTGTCTTCAGGCCACCCGTCCATTGCAGTCAGCGTGTGTATCATTAAAGCGTCTTCTGTATGTTGTTGACGTGTTTGAACACATGGATGTGGATCCACTTCCTGCCTCCGGCTGTACTCTGTAATTACAATCTGTTGATATTAAGTAGAGGCGTCGTCATGAATTCTTCCACCTGCTGAGACGACACAACGCGATGTGACCAGGGCCGACAGCCTGAGTGTGTGTGTGTGTGTGTGTGTGTCAGTATTTCATGTCGCACTTCAGACCCCACCGCTCCACTCACCTCGAGCCCACCTCCTCTCCTCCCCCCGTCTCCCCCTCCTCACCAGCCCCCGCCCCCACTGGGCCCCCCGCCCCCCGCCGCGGGGCGCGCCCGCCCCCCCCCCCCCCCCTTTCCCCGGTTTTCCCCCCCCCCCATCCCCCCGCCCCCTTTTGTCCCTTCCCCCCCCCCCCCCCACTGCTCCATCCACGCCATCACTCCGTGCATTAGTCGTCCGGTGCGGAGGTGGGCGGAGCTGCAGCTCCCTCCAAGTTCTGTCTGCGCAGGGAGATTAACTGGACAGATGATTAAGTCAAATCTGCCTGATTAGCGTCGCCTCCGTTCAGGAGGAAGCTGCCGAGCACAAAGTGCTGCGTCATGCTTTCAGGTCCTGAGAGGAAAAGGTGTCACGGTGTCAGACCTCCCTGCATCGCTGCATGAAATAAGTAACTGTAAAAAAAGTTACCGACGTGTCCCTGAATGCCTCGTGTTCCAACTGGGCCTGTTTGTGTTTGTGTTCAAGACTTGTTTTTCTGGGGATAAATGACCTTCACCTGGAGAGCGATCTTGCTTTTTGATTAAAATTCCTCCTCTTCCCCTGAGTGTTTCACGTGCCAGCTGCAGTTCATCCTTCACAAGTCAGGCCTGAGATCTTGGATCTGCAGCTCCCTGAGTTGTGGGGTTTGATGTGGTGATGTGCAGATTTAACGGCGGTGTCCCTCTGTCTCTGGGCTCGGGTTGGATTCTGTCTTATAGACTGAGCAGCAGGCAAGCAGCTGATTTCTGAGCTCACCTCTCAAAGAACAGTCTGTGTGTTCAGACAAACAACACAACAGTAAACAAAGGCATCAAGTGGGGAATCAATTCATTAAGTTGTTTGTTTTATTTTTTTTAAAGAACTCAACTAACGCTTCACGTGCTGCGGTGGAATAAAAAGATTTCACATTATTATAGAAACCTGGTCTCAGCTGTTCTGACCCTGCGTGACAACGTCCCCGTCATAAAGAACCTTCTGCTGTGACCTCGAACCTGACCCCTAACGTCCTGTCAGGTTTAATCCAAAGTGGCTTAAATGGGCCGGACTTCCCCCCAGTGACGGCGTCCGGCTGCACGCCACAGACCCGCAGACATGGGAGGACGGTGGTTATTTCTCTAGATCATGTTAAAGTGAAATCACGACGCAGGGAGCCGAGCGGGCAGAGGTTCATTGTGCAACAGTGTGTTTGGTCTGGATGTTATTTTAAAAAGTGTAATTCTGTTCATTTTGTAGGTGTGAGCAGTGTGGGAGTGTGAACGCTCGTAGGAGTGGAGTGTGATATATATATTTTTTTAAATTTCAGATTCACAATAAAGGCTGCAGCTTTGTGTTGACAGCTGCAGAAATGACCGGAGAAATCATTATGAAGATACAATCAGCTGACATTTTGGCTCTGCTCGCCGCTTACATAACAACCTGACGCCACACAAACACACACATACACACTCCCTGGCGGTTCAGTCTCAAATGAAGATCCAGTGGGCGTTCCAGGTCTAAAACTGTTCAGCTGTAACCGCGAATTGAGAGAAAACGGAAAAATATGAACAAGTCTTTCGTGATTATCGCTCAAAAACATTTCAGAAATATGGACTTCTCCTTATTTTGTGGGTCTTCCCGTCAGTCTTTGCTTTAAAAGTTTAAGCGTCATTCTCTACTTTTTGTTTACACGGAGATGAATGAGAGTGAAACACGCACATCTGCAGTCCCCATAAATAAAACATGTTCGGAGCGTTCTCCCCTGGCTCCAGAGGCTGAAACGTCAACCGCTTTTCAGCGCTCACACTTCAAACGACACCTCACCTGCTCTT
Source organism: Pseudorhombus dupliciocellatus (assembly GCA_016785235.1). Classification (NCBI taxonomy): domain Eukaryota; kingdom Metazoa; phylum Chordata; class Actinopteri; order Pleuronectiformes; family Paralichthyidae; genus Pseudorhombus; species Pseudorhombus dupliciocellatus. The sequence continues at coordinate 4,545,651 of JAFBJW010000311.1, read as the reverse complement.
CGGAGGCTCGTACGCTCCAGCACACTTCAGAGCTGCAGCTTTTAGCTCCGCTCCCATTAACGCCGCGGGAAAAACAAGAGACAGGAACAAAGTAGAGGAAACTGCGAAGCTGCGACGACGAAGTGGAACCGATACTGACACTCTACATTCGACGAGGTGCGGCGGACGAGGACCGATCAGGAAGTAGACTGAGAAATTATTAGAAATGTATTTGACCTCAATTTGATAAAATTTAACCGTAAACTTGATGATATTAAACTATAAAGAAAATTGGGACGACTGGATATTTGGACGTTTTTTCTCTGATTTCAGATCCCATTCCCTGACGATTCTAAACCTTCCGGTGTGAAATCCGGTGGTGGGACAGGAGCGTGTGTTAGTTTTACTGGTTCAGCATCATGGTGGTTTCCACTCAGACACTTATCTCAGTGTTGTTACTTGTTCTTCAGTCCAGCTGCTCCCTGTTTCTCTCCGTCTATCTCAAGGCCATTTCCTCTCCCCCCTCTTCTATCTGAGGAACAGAAAAGGTCACTCCCTCCCTCCTCTTCCTCCTCAGCCTCACATGCCTTTCCTCCTGCTCTGCTCAAAACGCTCAAACAGTATTCCTGTTCCTTGAAATCTGACGTCTGGTGATAATGGCTTAAAAAAGGCCGATCTGTGTGTTTCCTGATGTTATGAAGTCCTGTCATTTTGTGGTTTTCCCGTCGGCACTGGGCTCTCAGCGGGAGCGCGGCGCTCGTGCACAAACTTGTACCTGAGGCATAATCCTAAAAAAAAATCCAAACGAGGAGTAATTTATGTCCGTGCTGACCGTGCTGTCCGAGCGGCGCTGAGGGCAGCTGCTCCGGCGTTTGACCTTGTGTTTTTTTTTTTTATCTGCCGGCTTCATGTGACCGTAAATCCCTGGGCTGTTTGTGAACTGCACTGCACACCTGGTGCTGGGATCACTGCAGCGCCACGCCTCGGGCCCCTGGTTTGCCACGATCGTTCTTTTGTTATAACTGCTAACGGTTATTTTATATCTGTGTCTTAATATTTGAATGAAAATCCCTGCAGTTGGAAACCTTGATACTTAATGACCAACTAGCTGAACGAGCTTTACGCTGAGAGGGCCGAGGTTTAACACTTTTAATATCTCAAAATGAATTGAAGTTATTGAGAATATTTAAATCAAACACACACACACACACACACACACACGGCAGCTTCTGTGCACACTGTGACATTCCACATGTCTGGGTTTCGATGAGATGATGGAGAGAGTTCAAGAGAGAGAAGTGAAGCGCTGATAGATTCTTCTGCCGCGGCATCGAGTGCACAAATCAGTGGAAATCCTCTCAGGCCCCGGCACTCACACACACGCACACACACTTGCTTCTTGATTCCTCTCCTGTCTCAGGGTAAAATAAGATGATGGAGATGATTACACCTTCATTATTCCTTCACCTGTGGTTGCCATGGCAGCGACAGAAATCATATTGAAATGGAAACATAAGAGCAGCAGAGTGCAAATAGGTTCAGGATAAAATGGCCGATTTGTCTGCATCTGTTAATGAGGAAGAGAGGCCGATGAGTGGAGCTGAGTCGTTGGACGTCGATCGTCCGTCAGCTCCTCTTCGTCAGAGGAGGAATAAGTACGCTGGCCACTCGGAGTGAAAGGAGCGATGGTGACCTGGTTGGGTCCGACCCGAGGAAACCGGCTGAAGGGGACGATCTCCGAACGTCACAGAGACCAAATCTGCAAACGATTCGATTTGTTTCTATTCAAGCAAAAGTGAAGCATGTGAACTATGTGATGGTTTGTGAGCTGGGGGGGTGGGGGTGTTACGTAACTGATGTCTGACTTTGTCTGACAGATCCACTGTTTGACATGTCTGCTTCCTGGAGACACACACACACACACACACACACGTTTGTCTCATGTTATGAGTGGATGTAAAACACCTGAGACTCACTGGTGTAGTTTAATGGCCTTCAGAGTCAATTATTCAAAATGAGCCTTTTCTTCCTCCTCCTCCTCCTCCTCGCTCCTGTCCTCCCCCCCCCCCCCCCCCCCCTCCCCCCCCCCCCCCCCCCCCTCTGAAAGATTCATCAAGCCATTAACCAAACATCTTCTCCTCAGAAGTGTGCAGGGCTGACATCCCCCCCCTCCTCCTTACAGCTAGAAAATAAGTGTTTTTCTGTGGAAGCAGCTGACGTCCTTTTCTCCCTCCATCATCCATCCTTTCCCCACCCTCTTCATCTTCTGTCTCTCCATACCTGTCTGCCTTCTCCTTTATTAATCTCTTATCACTTTGTTCTCTCTCTCTCCATCCTCCCCCCTCCCCCTTCCTATCTCTTCTCCCTCTTCATCTCATTCGACCCACCAGAGAAGCTTAAAGCTGTTACATAACAAACGTCCTCTTGACTTGAAAGTGTGTCATTGCCTTGGATCAGCTCCCCTCTTGGCCTCCGCCTAAAGACCCCTCCAGGCCTCCCTTGATAGCACTAATGCTCGGATGGAGGGATGGAAGAGGGCAGACGGAGGGTGTGGATGGAAGATAAAAACAATTGAGGGGAACGGAGGAGACGGAAAAGGGCAAGAAGGGGGACAAGAGAGGAAATGGTTATCAGGAGGGAAAGGTGGAGTCAAGACAAGAGGAGGAGGAGGGGACAGCATTTAAAGGGTCAAGAGGGGACGATGAGCGGAGCGATTCAGGACAAATCAAGAGAAATGGAAAGAGGGGGAAGAGACAGAACGAGAGAAAAAGGCAAAGGCAGATTTAGAGGTTAAATAAGTGAAGCTGAAAAATCGTCTGGACATGAAGGAGAGGTTGCTGTCGTGTCCGTCTGGCTGCGTTTGCTCCGTCCTCTGGTGTCACAGCGCTTTAATTTACGTGCAGCGTGAGACAGCCCGACGCTTCGGCACGGGCGGCTGCAGCTGAGGGGACACCGGGCCCCTGCAGAACACGCACCGGTTTATTCAGAGCAGCAGCAGCAGCAGCCGTCTGTCACCGCGGAGACGGAGCACAAACTCTGACTGAACTCTGAGAAAATGGAAAGACGACCACGCAGGTTTCAATCGTCCCTGCAGACACGAGGGGTCCGTCCATGGACGTCTGGGGACTGAGCAGTCTGTCCATGGGTTGTCTTTACAGCTCGTCCTCCATCCTAAGATCATTGTCCTCTTCCAGTTTCATGTCCCTCACCTCATCAACACGACCACTCACTCGCAGTAATTCATCAGCGGCATTGTTAGTGCGTGTGTGTGTGTGTGTGTGTGTGTGTGTGTGTGGAGTCTCTTATTATATGAGGGCAGAAGAGAGAGAATAGCCAGAGCCTATTAACGGTGTGTGTGTGTCCCTGCGGTGCCGAGGGCCTTTGATTGAAAGGTCCCCATCAGTTCCTCCCTCCTTCACAATCATCAGCGCAGCAGGAGGCTGACGCTCCAGGTTAGAGCTGAGGCCAGAGAACGTGTGTGAGCTCGCATCCGACACCTCGGCTTCACCTCAGCTCATGTCCTCTCTCCCTTCACTCCTTTATTTCAGATCACAGGGAGGGTTTTCAGACTTTCCCAGTCTTATATTTGAGAGAAGAAGGAACAAAGACCTTCGTTGTACTTTATATTTGTCTTAATTCAAACTGAAACTTGTAACAAAAACTCTGCATCTGTCTGAGTCTCTGGAGAACGTTTCAGCTCCACACTCGAGTACAGCCTTTGGTTCCATTTGGACTCGCGATCGGTTCAATATTATACTTCTCTGAATAAACAGGAGCGCGGTGTCTCCACAGACCAAACCTACTGCAGGCAGGTTCACAACCAACTCTGCTCTGATGTGCACGGAGAGGGATCAGGCCTTTAGTGTGGAAACACCGCTGCGCCGCGGGTCTGAGCCCTGAGTGTGTCAACAGCTGTTGCAATGATCTGGGTCCTAAAAACGCTGAGTTCACGCAGACGGCTTTCAAACAAAATGATTAAAGAATTAAAGGGAAGTGTAAATGGCCGCCATCTGTGTGTGTGTGTGTGTGTGTGTGCGTGTCCGTCCTTTGCTGTGGATTAGCGGCTGTAAGACTGTGGATGCAGACGGCTCAGTAATCTATTGTGGTAATCTACTGCCAGTGTGCTGCGGGATCATTAGCTGGATCATGGGATCGGATTGGGACTGGATTTATGCAACAGCCAGGTGTGCTCTGGGAGTGTGTGTGTGACAGCATTACGTCGAAGGTTAACAAGTTGTGTAAACACGTCGGTCAATGGATGGAAACACTGCTTGTGTGTTCCACTCTCTGCCCCAGTTGTAAATAGATTTTTACATGCTCCACTGAGTGTAAAGTTTATTTGATTTGTGTCCGGTGTGTGACAGACGGCTGAAGGTCGCGCTGCTTTTTCTCGATCGGCCAGTGATCCGACCTCAGTCCCTGTCCCTCTGAAGGGAACCCTACTCAAGCCGTTCTGTGTTTTATATTTTTACATACAAGGCTCCGCCCCCTCACATGAGTCCACTCTGTTCATGTCAGACCTTTCAATGCACCGCTGCGTTCTCAAACCTGTCAATCATCACGGCTCAGGAAGTCTTTATTCTCTGTGTTTGACTCAGTTTCTGAAGACGTTCAATTGTGGACAAACTGAAGTCCGGTCCCCTCCTCCCTCCCTGAGCTCCTCTGGCTGCACAGAGTGGAAAATGTGACCTGGACACGTTGTGTCCTGCAGCGAGGCAGCTGAACTGTGGGAGACTTCCCTCCTCACTCCTCCGTGCAGCTCTCACCGCCTTCTGTTCTCCTGCTTCTGAACGAAGCTCATCGTGTCATCACACGCGGGGGGGCGGGGTTACTGGAAATCAATCCATGTGTATAAACCGACCCTCTGTCAGTGATGCAGCGCCACCATGAGGTCACGTCTGAAGTGGCATCTTAAATATGCCCTGATTTTTTTTTGGTCCCAGCTGCTAACATGGTGGAGGCTTGGAGAATTAAAGTCCCCCACCATGGTCAACATGAAGCGACCGCTGCTAGCTTAGCCTAGCATTAAGACTGGAATCAAAGGGGAAAACAGCTCGATTATCTCCTTAAGCTGCACCTCTGACACTCGGTAACTGTCTTAAGGTGTCCGTCTGTGAGCTTCTCTAATTAATGACACTGAGACGATTGACGTGAGGACACGGAGACGCCTCAGAGAGCTTGCTCCCAGTCTGTGGTTTCCGGCTGTTTTTAGCGTCCTCTGTGCATCACAGGGGGAAATGATGAAGCCCTTGGATGTGGTCGTGCATGTAACGCGCATTTCTGTTGTCTGAGTGAAGAGGCAGCTGCTGCGTCCACTTCATCGTCCGTCCGTGCCTGTTCGCGACAATGACTTATTGTTCCGTGCTCCTCCTGCGCCACCACTTGTTGCATGTCGTCTATTCATCTCCCGCCTCTCGTCTCCTCTTTCTTTCATTTTGCTCCTTTGCACTTTTGTTTCCGCGGTCAGGTTTTTGTTCCTCCGTCTCCACTTAAGGCCGTCCTTTCTTTTTCCGACCCACTCTCTTAATTTGCTCGTCTGACCTCTCTTGCGTCTCTTCTCTTTTCCCTGCAGCTTTTGGTCCCATTTCACCATCTCTCCATCTGCGCTGGGATTTTCTCTGTCTCTCTCTCTCTGTGGCAGCAGTGATGGACAGAATGATCAAATCTGCAGATAAAGAGCACAGAAGTAAAACAAACCGGGGGGGGCAGCTTAATGGAGGCAATGGATTATAACTAATAGATGCCCTGTGATCGCTGCATTAAAAGATTTGAGAGAATGTGTCCGTAATTTCCTGGACGGCCACAACAACATCCCAAATGTCCACGCCGCCTCACGGTGTGAGAGCACGCCCCCCCCCCCCCCCCCCCCCCCCCCCCCCCCCCCCCCCCCCCCCCCCCCCCACAAATGATGCTGAGGTACTCCGAGCCACGCCCCCCCCCCCCCCCCTCCCTGCCTGCGTCCACCTAAATACCGGCTGACCTGCTTTCTCTAAGCTCGTCTGACCGGCGCCTCTTCAGCTGACCAACTAAATCAAACAGACATTTTGTGGGGCAGTTGTGTGAATGAAGAGAAACAAGCAAACAGTCTCTGACCTCTCCGCCTCGCTGTGTGTGTCCGTGCACTCGGAGGCGTTGGAATTGGAAATCAATACACGTTTGGGTGGTGAATGGGACGATTTTCCTCTCCCTCTCTCTCTCTCTCTCTCTCTCTCTTTTACTCCTTCCCTCCTCGTTCTCTGAGGTGATCATCATCAGTGTTTTTCCTCTCTGACATTTTTTCTCGACATTCTCCCGTCGATGGGGCCATTGTTGTCCCGCTGCATTTTAAAATGAATTGATATTGTTATTGACTTCATCATTTTAAAGCTTCGCCTTCACCTCCAACGGGTAGTCCCACCCCCCTGCCCCCGCCCTCACCCCGTCCCTCCATCAATCCCCACCTGCAGCATCAGGAAGCAGGGCTGAGGTCTGCAGCGCCTCACATCCACCCTGTGTGTTTACTGGAGCCTGTGCCTCGCCATCACACATGTTACCCGAGCGAGTGTATGTGTGTGTGTGTGCCTGTGCTCCAGTGGAAATACTGCTCCCTTTGTTTGCCTGGAGTTTTCAAGGCACCTGCATTCAGGTGCACAGGAAGTGCCACAGTTAACGTGCAGATTTAATTACATTTCAGCGTGCAGGAACCCAACGTGTCAGCCCGCAGCCTCTAACAGCAGCGGCCTTGTTAATTCATTTGTTGGACAATAGATCAGCTGTGAGCGACAGGAGGGTTTCTCACAGATCTCCCGGGAGCCTGCAGGCAGCCGCGGCTCGTTAGGCCATGAATCACTGTTTACATTTAAACACACATTAACAAGAGATGAACTGTTGTCAGTGCAGCGGTGAGGCTCGGGCAGGGACAGGGATCCACTGGGTTCGGGCTGCCCTCCGTGGTGAAGGATGGAGCTCTGCATGTTGTTTCATCACTCATGCTCTCTGGCTCCTCTGCTACAGACCATGAATTCTGATGCTCACGCTCAGACCCTGAACCCTCTCTGTTTCCTGCCTCTGCAGCTTCAAATGTCAATGCTAACCTAGTTATCATCGTGGTGCTGATGGAGACCCTGATAACAGCTCTTCACCGCTCGGTAATGAGCCGCCATGGTTGGAGCTGAAATGATAATTGCATGTTGCTGCTGAGGGCCGGGTTTGGTTCAGATATTCACTGAGCCCACACCTGAGGCCGTGAGCTGTGTGTGGAGCGCTCTCGGGTTGAAATGGCCTTGATAAAAAGATGAGGATAAAGATGCGATGTATAAAAAAACCAACCTGCAGTAAACACAGCGTCACTCGCAGCTCTGCTCCCTCTGTGCAGTGTTAATATTCTCTGACTGCTCATCTGACGCTGGGATTTATTCAGCGTTCTTTACTCGTTATGTCACGGTCATATTGAAGCGTTTAGCCTGATTATCTTAGATCCGGGCGCCACGCGCTAAAGTTAGGATTCGACTTTATTCAGTTTCCCATGTTTCGACATAAACACCTTTTCTTTTTTTGCCATAAAATGAATAAATAAACAAATGAATTATGATTCATGCGTGAAATCGCCTCCCTCCTCAGCCTGTTCTCAACATTAAACATCAAATGCTAAAGGCTTGAAATTCACACTTTTCTTTACAGGTTTAAGTGAAATAAATGTTTTTGGAATTTATATGAGATAATATGTCTTTATCCCTGCACAGCTGAATGATGGTGTCGTGATGATCAGAAAGCGATTCTGGCAGAAACAGGGAAAACCGCAGGAACATAAATATAACATATTTTATTATTGGCAGTGTGAACATCAGGACCAGAAGAGTTGTTTTTAGTAGTTTCACGAATAAAGTAAAAACCCAGAGGAACAGAACTGTGGAAACTGGAGAAGAATTTTAATAATCGCGAATTTGTTTATTTAAAATCTTGGTTCCATGTTCTGAATCGTAAATCTGGATGTGAGGTTTTTCTTTTTATTTATTTGCGTTTATTATAATAGTTTGTGGTTAAATTATCAAACCTCAAATGCCGAAACACGCGTTCTAGCCTTGATCTTGTTTGTCTCACGCTGTCTTTTCCCAGGATCCCTCAGTGCAGAAGGTGGGCGGCGGCAGGAAGAAGACGGTGTCCTTCAGCAGCATGCCCTCTGAGAAGAAGGTGCGTTAGAAAACAATCCAAACAAACACTTTGTTATTTCATTCAACCTCTGTAACTGAAGGTGTACTCCGGCCCAGGTGAGCAGCGCGGCCGACTGCCTGGCATTCATGCAGGGCGGCTGTGAGCTGAAGAAGATCCGGCCCAACTCCAGGGTCTACTGCCGCTTCTACACCCTGGACCCGGACCTGAGCTGCCTGCGCTGGGAGCCGTCCAAGAAGGACGGGGAGCGGGCGCGGCTGGACGTGTGCAGCGTCCGGGAGGTGCGCACCGGGAAGAGCACGGAGACCTTCCTCCACAACGGCCCCCTGTCCGAGCAGCTGGCCGAGGAGGCGGCCTTCTCCATCATCCACGGAGACGACTACCAGGTGAGGAGGGGAGACGCCATGAGGTTCCTCCTTCAATAATCAGCAGTACAGTGAATAATGAAGTGATGGTCCCCTCCACCCACCCCCGCAGTCTCTGGACCTGGTGGCCCTGTCTCCAGATGTGGCCAACATCTGGGTGACAGGCCTCCGCCACCTGCTGGCCCACCCCTCTGTGATCGGCGGGGCCGGGGGAGGTGGCGGCGGAGGAGGAGGAGGGCTGAGTGAAGGAGGGGGCGTGGCGGTCGACGGAAGCCTGGGGAGCAAAATGAGGAGCGAGTGGCTGGCTGCGGAGTTCGCCCAGGTGGACGAGGATGGCTACGGCATCGTGTCGGAGGACGTCGCTGTCGCCACCATCTGCAAACTGTGTCCCGGCATCAAGGAGGCAAAGGTGAGCGGGGGGTCAAAGGCCTTATTCCACAGAATGGAACGTGGCCTGGGGGAGGATTCAGCTCTGCCACCTCCTCTATCCTTAAAAGATACGATCAGTTTGACCAACACGGGGCTAGATGCAGAATGTCTGCGTCTATGAGGACCAGTCCCAGCTGGGCTCAGATAAAAGAACAGAGAGAGGGGGAAGAAGTTATTACTTCACTGTTGTTTAATGTGGGTCACTTTAATATCCTCATGGAGGCAAGATAACTGAAGTTTAATCAAATTTGTCGGCCGCTTTGAACGACTGACTAATTAATTCACTTAATCTCCCGCTCAGCAAAGCGTCCCCTGTTCATCCGACCTGTCCTCCGTCCTCTGCTCCCTCTCTCAGGTGCGTCTGCGTTTCAAAGAGATCCAGCGCAGCAAAGAGAAGCTGACCTCCCACGTGACCCGCGAGGAGTTCGAGGAGGCCTTCTGCGAGCTCTGCACCCGGCCCGACGTCTACTTCCTGCTGGTGCAGCTGTCCAAGGACCGGGAGTGTCTGGACCCGCAGGACCTGCGTCTCTTCCTGGAGACGGAGCAGGGGTTGTCCCTGGCGACGACCGAGGGCTGCTGGGAGCTGCTGAAGCGCTACGAGCCGTCGGCGCAGGGCCGGGAGAGGGGCCTGCTGGGTCTGGACGGATTCGCTCGCTACCTGCAGTCGCCCGAGTGTCAGCTGCTGGACCCCGAGCACCTGGGCGTCTGTCAGGACATGAACCTGCCGCTGTCCCACTACTACGTCAGGTGAGGCAGCGCTTCATTTCAGAATGAGAGTTGGGTTATTATGTAAGTTCACAGGGCACCCAAAACTCTATTACAGATATCAGTCAATCTGACATGGACGTCCAGACATGTTTCAGCCTAAAAAAAGAATGTCTCTGGATTAATTCACTCAGAGGCTCCTGGTTCCAGTCTCCATGCGCATAATCTGCCAGAAGCTGCTGTTTACTTCCTGAAAACACAAATACACAATTTAATATCAGACATATTGAGTCACATCTTGTTAAAGCTCATGTTTCTGTTGCTGTGTGGACGGGGGACGTGGATTTTTATTTTGGGTTGAGATGTTTCTCTGACTTAATAAAATATTTGTCACTCGGTGTCAGTGATATCTGTGTCGTTGGTCTCCTCAGCACCTCGTACCGCTCGTACCTGCTGGACGACCAAGTCCACGGCCGAGCCGACCTCGGGGGCCTGATCAAGTCCCTGCAGGGGGGCTGTCGATGCCTGGAGCTGGGCGTGACTGACGGCCCCGAGGGGGAGCCCCTGCTGGGGGTGGACTACGGCCCGGACGTCCCCCGCCACCACCACCATCACCACCACCACCACGCTCCGGTGACCATCCGCTCCGCTCTGGAGGTGGTGAACAAGTACGCCTTCCTGACCTCCCAATACCCGCTGCTGGTGTACCTGTGCCAGCGCTGCTCTCCGGCGCAGCAGCGCACGATGGCGCAGCACCTGAAGAAGGTGTTCGGCCCCCGCCTCTACAAGCCCGAGCCGCTGCCCGTCAGCCTGGGAGGCCGAGCCACGACCCTGCCCTCCCCCGAGCAGCTGAAGGGACGCATCCTGCTGGTGGGGAAGAAGCTGCCGCCAGAGCAGCAGGGGTCAGACGGCGAGGTGTCCGAGGAGGACGAGGAGATTGGAGGAGGAGGGCCTTTGGCAGGACGGCGCATGACCATCCCCGGTGAGGAGGAACTGGGCGTGGTCTTGGTGGTGCCTCCGCCCTCACAGCCCAGGAAGCTGCGTCTCAGCAAAGAGCTGTCGGACCTGGTGGCCATCGCTCGCACCGGCAGCCGCAGCTTCTACGCCCAGAGGGCGAGCCACAAACTGGCTCAGCAGCAGTCGCCGACCAGCAGCCCCTCCTCCCCCAGCACGCCGCAGCCCCCTGAGCCGCCTTACTGGACCCTGTGCTCCCTGGGGGAGGGCGAGGCCGGGCGGCTGACCAGCGAGAGCCCGGAGGACCTGGTCATGTTCACAAAGCGCACTTTAACCAGGGTGCGGCCCAGCTCGGTGCGTCTGGACTCCAGCAACCCCAACCCTCAGGGCTACTGGAAGGGAGGGGTCCAGCTCGTAGCCTTGAACCAGCAGACCCCCGGCGCCATGCTGGACCTTCACCGAGGGCGATTCTCTCAGAACGGAGGGTGCGGTTACGTCCTCCGGCCGACCGTGATGCGGGACGAGGTGTCGTACTTCAGCGCCCACACGCAGGGCTGCGTTCCAGGGGTTCCTCCGCAGACGCTTCGCATCAAGGTGCGCATCTGGCTTCCAGTTTATTATTATTTAAAGGTCATGAATCATCTCAGCTCTGGTCCACGGTACCTGGCTGCTGGACAGACTCAGAATTATCTGAGAAAACCATTATGTGACAGAACCAAAGAAATGTCCCCGTGTGTCACGGACCCCCGGGTTTCGGTGGACTCATATTTTAAGAACCGCTGCTGTCGACTCATTAAATTCTGATCCACACTGATGCATCACTATAATTTATTTTTGATATATCACATTTTCGAAAAAAAAAATAAAAAAAAATCGAATTTTAAATTTAGCTGAAAAGTTCATTTGAGGGTTCGTCAGGCTCTGACTGATTCTGTTGGTGTTGGAAATGAGGAAGTGCCGTCCAGGGAAATAGGAACAGTTGGAGTGCAAGAAGATTTGATTTGATTGATTTCTGTAAACACTGTAAACATTTTTCCCTGTAAGACTTTCATTTTTTTTACTCCCCCTGTTATTCATCATCGTCTTCGTCTCACCCTGCAGGTCATCAGTGCCCACAACCTGCCCAAGCCTCAGGGGTCAGGGGCGAAGGGAGAGGTCATCGACCCGTACGTGGTTTTGGAGCTGCACGGCGTCCCGGCTGACTGCGCCGAGCAGCGGACGCGCACGGCTGCACAGAATCAGGACGACCCGCTGTTCGACGAGACCTTTGAGTTCCAGGTAGGACCCTGTGCTGCTCTGTTAAAATCCCCCATCACAGGTTTTGGGGTTTTATCTTGGACTCATGGAAACATCCCTGACTCCAGAATCCTCCAACTCACAAAATAAAATCTTGAAGTAGGTCAAGTGTTTCAAAGGTTTCTGTCGCCTCTGTTCATATGCTTCAGTCATAAAAATAAACACTGAGAAAAGCAATAACCATTTCCATAAGACAGCTCCGGCTAATAATCCTGTTTACAGGCAGATCATTTTAATCAGTTTTTAATTGAAACTATATTTTTGTTTTTCTTATTAACGAAAACAAAAATCCCTGAGACGTCTTTGATATTTCTGATGATTTCATCAAAATGAACGATCGTCGTCACATCACGACGTGAGCGGCGTCAGGCAGCTGACTGCAGACACAGACGAGTGGCTCTCGTGAAATTTATTATCTGAGAGGACGCTCAGTGCCCGAGCTGTGGCTTATTGGGCTTTTTCTCCTTTGGCCGTCTGTGACGGAGTCCTGTATCAGCGCGGCTGAGCCGTAACGACAAGCTGTCACAACTGATGTGCCTGTGGTCACATCGCATCAGAGCGTGTGTGTGTGTGTGTGTCTGTCTCAGCAGATGCCATACACACAGATCTGACACTCTCACCTGAAAGCAATCACTAATGCAACCTGATCTTTTGACTTTGACTGTGAGTGAATCCCTCAGAAACTGTCGGGGACCTGATGAGTGCGACAGGTTCCCTGATCGTCGACGGCGCTCTGACGTGTGGCGCAGACGCGCAGAGATCACGGCCCTGACAGGAAACCCTCTCCTCTCACTGGTTTCCCTTTCTTCTTTACCGTCTGCTCAGCTGACGAAATAGTTAACGCGTGTAGCGAGAGCGCTGAAGTCTGCAGCTGCAGCTCGTCCATCATCGGTGAACTGACAGAACAAACATCCTGAACGCTCAGCCCATAGACACAAGCTTCGTCCTGGTGCTGGCTGCAGGATCATCTCAACACGTCGGCCCAGGAGTGGCAGACTCTTCCGACATTTGCTGGATTTCATCTGTACGTGCACGAGCTTCAGAGAGCAGCACGTTTAACCTTGTGGCTACCATCCACAGGAAGTGGACGGCCGTGGACACACACAGACGTGCCAACACAGCAGCAGGATAATGAGTGGAGGTCATGCTGTGTGGTGAAGCATCAGCCTGTTGAGGCGTGTGCTCATACGTCTTCATCATTTGTCCTCCAGGCTCTGACACACACACACACACACACACACACACACACACTCAGACTGGATGTTGTTCTCCTCCTCAGCCCTGATGGAAACAGCTGTCTCAGCTGTCTGGGCTCATGAGGCAGCCTCTGCGTGTGTTTACAGTGACGCGGGTGTGTCAGAGTTTGGTGGTGTAATCGCTGCAGATCGTGACGGGTGACCTGGCTCTGTTCTCCGCCGTTGAGTTTTATTTAAAGCTCCTTCCAAAGGAGCTCCAGAGGTTCGCATGCTCCTCTCATGCTCCCAGTGACCGTGTCGTTGTTCTGACATCAGTGCGTTCCCGTGCTGTGAGGTCAGGTGTGTTTTAAAATACACCCTGACTCCTCCTCGCTGAAACTACATCACCCAACTCTCTTAATTTCTCCAATTACTGCGACTGAAATGTTAATTTGCATCATGGGTAACGCATACGTCTGCGTCTGCTGCAGCGGAGGCTTCGAGAAACGTTAAGTGAGACACGTTTCTTTCAGGAAAAAAAAAAATGAGTCTCGAACAAGAGCTGCTCCGACGCCGGCACAGAGGCGTGTGCCACGATGAGCCGTGACTCGGCCGGTGATGGAACAATTCCAGATGCAGGGTCTAAGAAAAGACGCATTATTGTCCTCTTGTCTCAGCGTCTCTTCAGCAGAACGTTCTGGTTTGAGAGTGATTGAATTAACGGGCACAGAGCGGCTCTGCTCTGCCACAGGGTGTGTGGAGGAAAAACTGAGACACACACACACACACACACACACACACAGTCTGCTGGAGCCGTGTGTCTGACTTGGCCATGCATGAAACTTCAGCTTTTCTCTCCACCACTCAGCCCTCACTCAGAGCTTGTGGGAGTGGACACACACACACACACACGTGTAGACTGCGAAGGATTTCTGTGGTTGGCGTCACCAGCCCGTACTGCTGTCGCTATAGCAACAGAGCACTTGGACACGACGACAATGGTTTTTAACCATGAGCTGTTTTGGACACATTGGACGTCTCATCTCCGTCTTTGAAAAACTGTTAATCTCCAAAGTGCAGTGCATCGTGGGATAGGTTGGACTAGGAAGGACACACCTGCTGAAGCGGTCGTTTCTCTGGGGTGGAAGGACACAATCGGACGAGGCTTTTTAAAACGGGACAGTGTCCTAGAAACTTAAACGAACCACACACACACAGTCCAGCTCCTCGTTCAGTCAGCGTGACATGTTCTCTGCACCCCCATCCATCAACTTCAAACTGCGACGCGTTGGAGAAACACAGACGTGTGGCCTAAATGCGTGTCCCTGCAGATGTGCACTGTGTGTCGTGTGGGGGGGGGGGATCTCTCGAGTTAAGGCAGCAGATGTTTGTGGGGTTAATTCTAAATACACCACAGGATCATGTCCGCCCCAATAAAGAAACATGTCAACGCGGTGAATAGTTTCAGTTGTTCTCGCGGCTCTGTCGTCCCAACGCTGGATCTGTGTGGGACTCGGAAAGTTGCGGCCGTCTGGGAAACAGCTACCAAAAAATCTGCAAGTGTTTCCTGCTGTTCTGATTGATAGCTTTCACCACAGAGAGCTGCGCTCGCCATGTTTCCCTGGGAACGTTAATGCCATCGGACGTTTACACAACACAGATGTTTTCGAATGAAACAGATGTTTTTAGATACAGTAGAACAGTGTGTGTGTGTACCAAGACAAATCAGACATTCAGATCAGACACGTTTCATGTGTTCGTCTCCACAGAAGGAAACGCAGAGACACACACACACACACACACACACACACACTTAATACAACCTCACACTTGCTGGTTCTCAGTTTTATCTTGCTCTCGCTCACCTCCGCGCTCCTCGACTCCTCCTGTCCCCTCCAGGTCAACATGCCGGAGCTGGCCTTGCTGCGCTTCGTGGTTTTAGACGACGACTACATCGGAGACGACTTCATCGGCCAGTACAGCGTGGCCTTCGAGTGCCTTCAGCCCGGCTACCGCAACGTGCCCCTGCTGGGCCTGCTGGGCGACCCCTTGCCCCACGCCAGCCTGTTCGTCCACGTGGCCATCACCAACCGGCGGGGGGGCGGGAAGGCCCACAGGCGGGGTCTGTCGGTGAGGAGGGTGGGCCGACGGGGGAGGGAGTACGTCACGCTCAGGCACACCAGCATCAAGGTGGTGGACGAGACTTTCAAAGCGGCCAGCGCCCCCCTCAGGGAGGCGGCGGTCCTGCGGGAGGACGCTCAGGTGAGTCGTTTATGTACTTTTACTACAACTTTTCTTCTTAATTCTCAGGATAATATCGGATTGCTCATATTACTACCCTTGTCTATTCTATCTACCCTAAATCTGTGAGTATTCATTCCGTCATATTGTCTGTAAATCGACCTTGTACACAAACACTAATCCACACAGATGAAGCCGTGTTCTCCTCACGCAGCCTCCCACCGAGCTACGCTGGATAATCCACGCATCTCCTTCTGAACACTCCTCATCTGGAAAATATAAATATTTATATATTTTATTTGAAAGAAATGAAAAGTGTTTACTGTGAGGATTTTTTGGGATTATCCAAAGTAACCAGGACACCATTCCTGGAAAGAGATGATTGGAGGGCTCATTTGTTTTCCACACAAATCTCTGTGAATTCCCCTGGAGACGCGTTGTTCCTGGTGAACTGACCCTTTAAGATCCTGCTCTCAGGGTCAGGTGATCAGGTGTCGCTGAGCTGCTGGTACCATGTCCGGTTTTCCAGTGGCTCTCGTGACGACGCTGGAATCAGACTCTGCTTGGGTCTCCTGTGGAGGATGAAGAACATGGAGGGCGGGAGGAGGAGGAGGAGCAGTCTCAAAAGAGGAGTCAGTATAAAGAGTGGAGGAGGATTATAAAGCATCTATAAATACCAGCAGAAAATAGACCCCGGTCACACAGCACCCAGCAGCCTCATGAACGCAGGCACGTGCGAGTGCTGTTCAAGCTGCAGGTTAAATGAACCCAAAAGATAAATTCATGACGCATTAGCTTAGCTTAGCATCAAGACTGGAAGCAGGGGGAAACAACCATAGGCCCAGCCTTTATTTCCCACACTTCAGTCATCTCAGTATAGAGCAGATCAGGCCACCATGTTCTGCCCTGGCTCGAGGTTTTTCTAAACCTGACCAGACCCGGGAGCTTTTCCAATCGGCGGTACACGGATGTTAAAGACATGTGGCTCGTCTGGTCTCCTCCAGATTCCCCTGCTCGTTCCCCTGTCAGTCACAAACAGAGTGGCTTCACCTCCTCTCTGAGACCAGCTGTGGGCTCCTCTGCCAGAGTCGGTTAATATTCATCAGGCCTCCCATCGCACAGGCGGGCTAATGGTTTGTCCAGTTGGGCGTCTGCCATGTGGCAAATAACGGCCAGTGAGCTGGCAGTGGGTTTATTTTCATTATGAAGTCACCCAGTGTCTCAGCTGTTATTATTCAGATGTTTTCACTGTTCAGGTCTGACCTGCGGCAGCTGAAGAACCCTCTGAACGCCACCGCGGTCCAGATTTGTGCCATATTGTCTTCAATTTTTGCCCAATGCGCTTAACTGCTGATTTCACTGGATTAAAATGACGTCCATGTTGATTTAATTCACAGGAGGAGAACTGTGTGTGTGACCCTGTCCGACCTCTCCTAGCTCTAACCTCTCATCTGACTCCCCCTCTTCTTCTTCTTCCTCTCTCTGTGTTTTTGCTTTCGTGTGTTTCCAGAGCACAACGGCCAGTTTCAAAGAGCAGTGTGGGCTCCCCACGGTGGCCAAGCTCAAGCAGTGCATCCAGAGCTTGGCCCCCCGGCTGCAGAGCCCCGAGGGCGTGATGGGGGCCGCCATGGTGCTGAGGGACGGCTACCCCTGCCTGGAGCCGCTGGCCAACCTGTCGGAGGCCACGCGCAAACTGCTGAGCGCCTACAACACGGTCAGTGGGAGGAGCCCGTTCTGAAATGGTCTGACCTCGTTGGTTCGGCTCGCTCACGACTTCTCTGCATCGTTGAGCCGCTGGAAGTTTTGTTTCCCCGCTAGCGAGCGCTGCATGACTGAGTGTGCACACGCGCCCACGTGAAATTACAGTGAGCATCAAATATGCAGAAAGACACTCAGAGGTGACGTGCATGAAACATTCACCCACACTCCTCCTCGAGCACAACACACACACTCTGACTGCCAGCTGCGTCTCCTCCTACTCCCTCTCCTCTTGCATCAGACCGGGGTGAATCTCTCCCACCTGTTCCAGCGTGCAGTGACGACACTTACAAGCACACACACACACACACACACACACACACGCCTCGTTACAGAGAGCCCCCCCCCCAACTGCTTTGTGTTTATGCATGTCAGCAGAGTCGATGATGTTTGAGTGTGAATCCGGCAAATGTGAGCCCAGCAGGTCAGTGTCATGATGCCACAGTTGGTGCAGTCTCCAGGCGTACACACACACACAAACACACACAGCTTAGTCACCACACGCTCATCATCCTCCTCCCTCTGCTGCCCTGCAGCCAGAGTTCTGTCCTCTTCCCAAACAAACTTCTCCGTGTCGTTTTTTTTTTTCCGTGACTGTCTCCAGCAGGAATGAACCAAACCAAACAGGGATTGTTTGCAGCATCTGAGTCTTCAGCCACACACACACACACACATCATCCCTGAGTCCCCACAATTCCACTTTTCAGCCCACTACTGGGCTCTTCTCTGTATGTTCTACAAACCCTGGTACATTGCATTATTTGTTCCCCTCATGTTTGGGGCGATTGAAACAGCATGAGCTCCACATCTTCCCCAAGAAAAGAAAATGTATTTATTTATATAACTTCCCTGTGATGACTGAGAGGGATAACCCAGCTTCCCAGACTAGAAACTCTCTCAGAGTTCAAATAACAACAGGCCCCTTATGAAACCACATTTAAATTCATGTTTATCCACATTTGCCTTTTTGGATCTGCACCAGCTGTTCGTCCTGTTACAAACCACACAACATGGCCTCCGTCGCTGCTGGTCTGTGAGCGATGTAGTAGAAACTTACACCGCAGCTCCTGGGTCTGACCCCCGTTTTCCTGCTGAATTATTCACCGCGTTTTAGGTGAACGCACCTTTGGTGTCGCCCTCAAGTTAAGTGGTTCTGGAAATCTGGTTCTGAGCCACCGTGTCAACACGCTGATCGTGTGGCCCTAAACAACCACATAGAGTGTTTATGCCGGCGGCCGGCCCTGCTAGTGTGTGTATGTCAAGCATGCATGCTGGGAAAAGGGACTGGATCATGTCTGGTCGGTGCTCGGCTTCACCGACTCTCTGTGTGTCTGCAGATGATCGCCGCTCAGAAACAGCTGATCGAGAACGCGGACGGCGTCCAGGAGAGGATCGACCAGGTGCAGAGAGAAGGTACGCCGATCTGCCTCAAACCAGGAGCAGGTCTGACATCAGCCCGCTGCAGCTGATGGTGGCAGCTCTGAGAGCCCTGATGTCCCCATGTGTCTGTTGGGTTTTAGATTCTGAGACTTTTCTGGAATGAAGGTGGAAATGTCTCTAACCTTGATACATGCTGCTCCTCTGCGTTACACCAATAATTCACATGTCAGGTGTAAGGCAGTGAAGCCCGCCGCCGCACATCACTCCTGACCTTTAACTCACAATGCAAATGTCAGCAACTTCGTCGGAACTTCGTCTTTTGTGTGAATATGTAAATCCCGTATCTGCCCACGGGCGTTTTGTGTTAGTCACAAATATAATTCACAGGAAGCGCAGAATCAGTTTGACAGGTTTGCATTGTCCTGCGCATACATTTGCATTATCAACACCCGCCCACCGCTGCTGTGTCTCGCAGGCATAGACTTCCACGAGGATCTGTCTCGGCTCGGGGAGAAGGAGGGACTGAAGGGACGGAAGCTGAGCAAAGCTGTGGAGAGTTTCACCTGGAACATCACCGTCCTCAAGGTACCAGAGTCATGGTAGTGACGGTGTGGTTCCATGAGGTTCAGACACATCCGAGATTCTAAGAATAACAACAATAATAATAATTATACATGTATTTGTATGTAACTTTACACGTTGATACAACTAACAAAAAAAAGAGAGATTTGTGAAATGATCTCCTGTCCTCCTGAAACTGAAAATGGAGCTCTGTTTGTGCAATCTGTTTGTGCTCGTCAGGGAGGAGCTGGCTGGAGAACATGTGCAACAGATAAATAAAGGGCAGTAAAATAGAATAGGTTGAGAACACTGGAGATTATTGCAATTTTTCGCTGTCGTTCAGGGCCTCTCCCACATCCCAGCTGCATCAATAATAAGTGAATATCCTGTTGGAGCTGCTGAATAGAACATGTCTTCCTGTGTGCCGCAGGGGCAGAGCGACCTGTTGCGTGGAGCGAAAGTCGATTCCCTGGACGCTCTGCGGCAGTTGGCTCTGGCCTGTGAAGCCTGCGGACTCACCGCCTCCTCCTCCACCAACCCCTCGTCCTCCACCTTCACCGCGCCCGAGATACACTACTCCTCCCACTCCCTGTCGGGCCGCCGCAGCAGCACGCATGGCAACGGACGCATCTGACAGACCTCCCCACCCCCGGGTCCAGCGCGCTGCCAAAGACGGAAAGGGAGTGAATAAAGAGTAAATAGAGAGAATGAGAGGAGGAGGAGGAGGAGGAGGAGGAATCTCTGTGTGTAGACTTGCCTAGAACAGTTTATCTGTTGAAGCCTTACGGTGAGTTCATCCATTCATCAGTGACGGCCCCAGCCTGAGGAGAAGCTTCTCATGAATGTCTGACGGGGCACCTCCAACCCCGCGCAGCTGCTGCTCCACTTTCTGAAAGACTCACAGACTCCTGGTGATGAGTGACCATGTTTACAGACCTGGCGCTGCTGCAGACGTGGAGCTGTGGAGCAGTTATGATCAGAGGATCAGCTCGACCTTCGGGGAGATATCAGGACCTCTGTGTGTGTGGAAGTAAACATGAAGATGTACTACTTTGATATTTGTGGTTTTTTTTTTCCTCCTGCACCTGGAGGAGAAAACCATAAGCTTTGATTTAACATGACTCTTCTAAAGGGTCTGAAGGGGACGTGATTGACAACTACTGTTTTTAAGTCTCCAAACTCAGCGGCTGCCACTGAGAGGCTGCATTTCTCCAACGTCTTGAATGAAAGCTGTTGATAAGATTTGAGAGTTTGGAGAAGTTTGAATTGTGTACACACACACACACACACACACACACAGGTCACCGTTATCTCCCCTGTGCCCGCTCTGTCACGCCCGCTCTGCGAGGGCGCGGCTGTAACGTGAGGAACCAGGCGTAGCGGATACGACAGTAACTGGAGAGGTGTGTTGATACTGTAGTACTACATGTGTGTGGATAGTAGTACATGTGTGGGTCACATTACCTCCTCGCCGGTGTGTGTGTGTGTGTTGGTGTGTAGAAGCCACAGATTCCTGCAGCGTTGACGATGTTGAACACGTAGCAATAATCAGAGCCGTGAGCTGCGAGGCCCCGCAGGTGCTGCCAGTCGCGGCTCGCCGTTGTGCGTCGGCGTTCCTCGAAGCCTTTTGAGTGTAACCGTGTGATTCTCGTTCTTATAACGGAGCTTTTGTACTCGTGCTCTTGTTTGTCGTGACGCTGCGATCGAACCAAACTTGACTAAGCGATGCTAACACACAGGACTAAGTTAACAGGATCGGAAATACCTCCTTCAGCACTTCGGCACCGTTCTCACATCTCCAGTGGTTCTCACGCCTGAGTCGATCAAATGTCTCGGAAATGCCAAAAAAAGATTTAAGCAAAACTCATCGGCTAAAATTAATGTTGATGAAGTTGATGTCACGTTGATGACGAAGCTGGTGATTTCTGAGTGGGTCCATGTGAGGACAAAGCAGAAACATTCTGTTAAAACCAAGTGGTATTCATGTTTATGTCCACACGCAAACCAGTGTCTCAGGATGAAGACGTTGGTCCGTGCTCGTGGAAAACAACACTCCGAGTCTGACCTCCTGCATTGCCTTTACCTGTGTGAAAGAGAAACTGGACATTTCTGAGAGTTGAAGTCTGAAAACAGCCTCGAGCCTTTGAACAAAACAGAGCGCAGCAGCTGGAGGGAGAAGAAGAAGAAGAAGAAGACGCGCTGAATGTTTGCTCCGGCCGACCGGAGACGTGGATGCAGAAACACTGAGACACGAGGACGGTTTAACTTGAAGTGCTTATTCAGAACTCTTCTGAGTCACAAACTCATATTTTCATACAGTGTTTTGTTGCCTTTCATTCATCCGTGTGCTCCTCTCTAAAAACCTGCCTCCACCTCTCCTCATCCTCCTGTTAGTGCTGCTCCTCCGGAGGCTCCAGGTGGGGAGTGACTGAGCCGATGCACTGAGTCACTCAGCCAGAGGAGGAGGTTGACCTACTAACATTTCCATGCCAGCAATTTCGTGTGTGTGTGTGTGTGTGTGTGTAAGAGAAAGAGAGAGAGAAAGACTGAGACACCTCTAAAAGGAGAAGGCATATTGTGGAGAGAGCAAAGGTTGAGGAGGAGGAGGAGGAGGAGGAGGAGGGAGGGGCTGATGTTGGATTAACTTTAGGTAGCCTGGTTGCACACCTGCAGAGCCTCATAATTGGCTGCGAGCAACAGACAGAGCGACAGCACCTGCTGGTTTTGCTCTATTAATACCGCTCTGACTCACCGGAGGCTCCGGGACGTGTGCATGTGCTGGTGTGCTCGTGTCTGCCACGATACCCCTGTGCCCTAATTCCAGGCCTGATGATGCTAACTGCTTCTCCCGCTCTCCCAGTCACTGCCAAACTATCACGAGCAGCTCCGCTGCCTCCGTCAGGTTCGCTGGAGGAGCTGACAGCGACAGATTTGTCCGGATCATAGGAGGCCTCTGCTGGCAGAGATCTGCTTACCTGCAGGTCGCTGATCTCTGTGCATTAATGATGCAGCAGCTGCAGTAAAACAAACCGTGGTGTTATCTTCCTGTGTTCCGGTTTACATGCGTCCTGACATGAGTCAAAGAGTGGGATTTACCTGAGGAGATGCATGTCACGGGGTCTCGCCTTTGTGGGCTGCATGGACAGGAGAGGGCTCAGGTTTCAGTAATTAGCTCTTTTCTAGTTAAGTTAAGCCTGGTTCTCAGAGATACAATGGCACTTAGCCGAGCTCTCTGCTGGGTAAGTATTTCTGAGGGGCCCAGCACTCGTAGATATCAGTCTCCTGGTGTATGTAGGATCCCCTCTAGCTCTCTGCTCCTCATGTGTCTGCACTTTGCTCTTGTCGAGACACCTCACCTTGACGGCGTGTTCATTTCGCAGTATTGAAAACTGAGTGATTACCTCTGTAGACGTCACCGCCGCTCACCCCGGTGACGCTCAGTGTCTCATATGTTCATCTGAGCCCTGACCTGCACGCTCACGGGTGGAGGCCGCGCTCCGTCCCTCACTGTGGTCGAATTCTAAGTTTGGATTTGGAGGGATGGGGGGGGGGGGGGGGGGGGTGGGTGTTGGGTGGGGGGGGGGGGGGGGGGGGGGGGGGGGGGGGGGGGGGTGGACCGATCCAGGCCTGTGAGCAGGGTGCTGCGTTCAGGGTGCACCGTATCCTACCTGCTCGTCTTAACCTGGAGCTTTACCTCTCTGTGCCCTCAGCGTGTGATGCTACTAATTTTCCGCAGACCAGTGATAAACAGTGATAAACATCCATTTGAGTAATTGGAGAGTTGTGTAATACTTGCCATCGTGACGTGGACACAGTTGTATCTTGGAAGTGTGTAATTTAGGTTGTGTATTAACGTGGCATCTGCAGTGTCAGTGTTGGCTTGTGTCTACACCGCTGACCTTTAATCCAGTGTTTCCTCCGACTGTCACTGTACGTTTTTGTAAAAAAGAAAACAAAAAACTGCAGAAGAAGAAAACTATTTATTGAAGTGTGTTTTGAAAATAAACATAAATATAATGATTTAATGGACCTTGCTTTTATTTTGAAAAGCTAATGTGTTTTCTATCTTACAAGTAATCAAATATAACAGGAGTGTGTATCCCAGACTAAATAAAGTTATCTTTTCCTGACCAGATCCTCACGTCGATTCTTTATCTTACACTCAGAGACGATCAAAATCAACAAACAATATTTCACCCTGTTGCAAATGAAAAATAAAGATTAGAAATTATAATGTGAGTATTAAGATGTTTGCAGGATTAAATATTTTGTTAACAATAAATAAAATGGAGTCTTGCTATGTCATACACAACAACAATAATACATGTAGATAATGGATGATTCATACTTATTAATCCTGTAAAGGTTTTTTTTTTTTTTTTTTTTTAATCCTGTAAAGTTTTTTTTTTTTTTTTTTTTTTTTTTTTTGCCACAGTATTTTTACACAGGCCAAAATGTCTGCTGGGATTTTTATTCAGTTTCAAATATATTACAAATAATTTGTAAAGTTTATAATGACACATGAATGAGAGTCTATTAAAAGACTCTTAGACATACTGAAAAAAAGAAAAGAAATAAACACAAGTATTATATTTACACGTAGACGGCCACAAGAAGTGACGACCAACTTTAATTTCAGCGTTATTTCTATTTGCGTGTGTTCGTTCTACCTTACGACCGGAAGATGGCGCCAGTGGACCGATAAGTTGTTTGCCAGCCACCATAACGGATGAGAAGAAGAGCCTCCACGTTGGAACCCCTCAGGTAAATTAAAGCTCTGTTAAGTGAAATGGTTTAATAAACTCTTCTTCACCGTGCACTGACTTCAAGCTTCAGGTGAACATGTGCTAACTGTTAGCTTCGGCTATGATGGTGAACGGTCATCTTAATATCACAATTCTCACGCAGTTTAAATCAAAATAATCTCATGTTACTGCCACTGGGCTGAACGTCTACACCTTTTTGGCTAATTCGTCCATTGTTGTGTTTAAATGTAGCCTGTTAGCATTTAGCCCAGCTGCTCCCGTTCGCTGCGTTTGACTTTGGCTAACTGCCTCACGCTAACCAGGGCTGGCTTCAGGCCTTCTGGTACCTCTGGGTGAGTCCTGGTTCATGTTGACAAAACAGGAGGTTATTTGAATTTAAAATCATGTGAAAATACATTTTAAATGACTCTCCTGTTATGGCTGAGCTGATTTTGTCTGTTTAGTTGTGTTGCTGATCTTGTTGTTGTGTCCTTGTCATGATGGTTGTTTTCTCTCTGTTTCTGTAGATACCAGATTGTTTTCTTTCAGTTTATGGTATTGTTTAGACACAATGAAGTGATAATACTCACATATGTATAATGTCGGTAGCTGGATAGACTCATTCCTCAAATTTCATTAATATGGTAATATATTATTAAGCAGAAATCTATGTATCAATATCATGTTTCTACATTGTGGCAGCGCAGTAATGGGGTATAGAACATTATTCTGTCATTTGGATAGTTATATGTTTTTGTTTGTTAAAAAACAGAAACTTTACAGTGATAAGTGTTTGCCTAAAGTTTGTGTTCTGATGGTCTGATCCTCAATGGATTTAAATTCAGTAACTCTGAGCTATTTGTCACAATCTTGCTGAATGAGTTGAACCCCTTGATCTCCTGAGCGTCATGTACTTTATCTAGGGTTTCTCAGTAGGGGGCGCCAAACCTCAAGCTTTTCTCTTTCTGATCAATATTTAAATCAGATTGTCCAGATCAATTTAAAGTTTAGCGCTCAAACCTGTCAGTTATATATTATATATATTACAATCCGTTTAATTAGTCACTATTATCTAATGTTGGCTGAGGCTATTTTAAAAACACCTGAAACATGAAAATCACATTTGAAATTTTCGTAATTTTTTTCCCTCAACAATAGTCTACTACTGCTATTTGTGGTGATCTAAGTCTTGACACTGATGTGTGAAATCATGAATGCATATTTTCAAAATGCTGTCCATCATAATATGTTCTGAAAGTTGCATATTTGAAAACATCCTGTGTTAATGCATGTTACTTTTCCAAACCCTTATAAGTGTGAGGACCGGCTTCTGATGAATGTTTTTAATTGATCAATTAATATAAAGTCTTGATTATTTAATGGCGTGTGCACTGAAGGCCTTTATGTATGTTGAGCATGTTAATTCATATGCTCATTGATGTTTATGTTTTCATCAGATTCTGCGTTCTCACGTCTCTGAACTACATTTGAACAACATGGACCGTCTCTGCCTGCAGATGGAGATATTTCATTATCAGCTGCAAAGGTACATTTACTCAAATACTTCACCTGAGTACACTTTCCTATACTTTCTTGTAGGATCCCTGTTTTCGGCACACACCCCTATAAACACTTACCAACTCTACAATAAATCATATGATCAACAATAATCAAGTAATAGAATTGTTCTGTTGTGCATAATGACCTCAAGCTAAAACTCAGACTTACATCAATAATGGGAGATGAAGTGCAGTGAAATGCCATAGTTGCTGTATCTGATGGCCCACCCCTCCACCCCTCCACCCCCAGCCCCCTCAGGAGGTGTTGGGGAGCAGATGGGAGGTGATGGAACTGTGTGGTAGTGTAGGCGGTGACATGACAGGCTGACGGGCCCTAATGCAGCCCAACATCTGGAGGTTGTTGGCCACGTCACTTCATGCCTCCTGGCAGGGCCCTGTAGCCTGGGGCCACAAGCCACCCTGGGGGACAGCGAACCCCGGACCAGAGCTAGGCGTCTGTGACAGTAGAGCAGCACCGGTAATGGTGCACGTACGGCAGGCGTCACTTCGCCTGCTAACGTGAAGGGAGAGTGAGGAGGATTAAGGTTTCGTTGGGGGTAACAAGAGCAGACACGGGTCTAAGTGGGTCATCAAAGCGGACACTGCAGAGATCTGTAACACTGACAGGTCAATAAATTCAGTTTGGTAATAACTACATGCCTCTGCAGTAACGAAAGACATCAGGCACCGTCTTCCTTCTTGTATTTGTCTCAGGAAACAGCAGAGACAAACTCTTAAGTCCACCTTCGACCGATCGTCCCCGACGACCGAGCGCCGCAGACATGAATATATGCACAGCAGGATAACGCAGCGCCTGTTAAAACCGTGCCATTGAGGCGCTGTGCTATTAGCGCTTCACGCTCGCATTGAGCATCCAAAGAAGCAAGTGCCTCTTCTATTTTAATGACAGCCATCACCCAGCGGTAATTTCACAGTGATTAAGGCAGGAGGGGGGAAAAAAAATCATCTCTTAAAAGTCTCTAAATTGCATCTTATTTATCCATCTTTTAACTAACTACAAAAGGCAGAAGGACAATGGCGCCGCATGTCTCTACCTCTCCTGGTGAACAATTACACTCAGGACATTATCTGGTCCGTTGTTAGATGGTTATTAAATGGGGCACTCAGGAGGTGACGCGCAGTGGAGCTCTGATGGAAAAGTTTATATCAAAGAAACAACATGTTTAGTTTTTTCTGAGACAGATGGACTTTTAGTTTAATTCTCTTTGCTTCTTTTATTTATATCTGATATCTAATCCAGACTCTTCTTTCTTTGCCTGCGATCACAATTAGACGTTTCAGTTTCTTATGTGAGTTATAAAAGTATTGTTGTGGCATTTCGGCCAGACATTCGTTCTGTAGTGACGCGTGAAGTTGTAATTTGCAGTTTAGGTTTGAAATGCTTCACACTGCAATGGAACTTCAAGATGACACAGCCAGCTGGAGTCAAAGTGAAGAACTTGAACTTTTCTCTGGTCTGCTCTGTTCTTTCCACCACGATAAAAAGATAAATACTCTGCGACGGCACAAACATTTATTATATAAATACCGAAGATCTCAAACCAAATTATCGTCTTTTGCACCAGCGCGCAGAGGAAAGTTGCTCCCTCAGTTTCCTCAGCCTGTGACATGAGAAGCCAGGTCTGAATGGAATCACACTCTATTGTGCAAGGAGTTAGAGACACACACCGGGATAATTGCACTCGCCAGAATTACCGTAGCACCTCTCGTTGCCTGAGCGGCCAACTCCACACACAGCCACTCGTAACCTGCTAAAGTTTGATTTTAGGTGTCTGTATTCCCTCTGTGCTTCTCAATCATCCCGCCTCTTCTTTTCATTTATTGTATCACTTGATTGAACGCTCATGGACTCAAGAGTCGACAGTTAGTCAGCGTCCCTCACTCAGGAGATGCTTTGCAAACCACTGAAACACTTTCCAGTTCTTCCTCCTGCGCGCACACACACTCAAACACTCTTCTAGCTAATGTTGCTAATGTTAATAGCCTGTGCTGCTTTAATTGGTTCCTAAACGCTGTAAGCAGGGTTCCCACTGTGTGTTTAATGAACAGGTAGCACTCCATGATTACAGCAATCTCAACCCACCGCCCCGCTGCTGCACAGACTCCCGTCACACACGTGTGCGTGTAGCAGACGGCGCACACACACCGTTCCCAGCCGTGTACGCAAATGGACAAAGGCAATTTGAGAGGCTCCTGTGCACTGCAGGATGCTGGGTAAATTAGAGAGTAGGACGAGAGGAAGAGAGGGAGACAACAAAAGAAAATGATGTGAGATGAGCAGGAAAAATGATTACTGGTTTATGAAGGGAAGTAGAGGTGAGTCATTTCATCGCACATGTGAGCAGTGGGTGATTGGCCCTGTGTGTGTGTGTGTGTGTGTGTTTGAAACCAGGATGCTTGGCTGATTATAAAATATATGTAAGTGTCATCCATTTGTTCTTCATTCTTTTCATCTGAGTTCAGAGTTCATTCCAACACTTTTCTCTTTCTCATCCTCGCTTTCCTTTTTTATTTCCTCCTTTAGAAACTTTACTTCATTCAATATATGTTTTACTTTTTGGGGGTTTGTCTCCTTTGCTTTCTTATACTTTTTCTGTCCCACATTTAATTCTTTCCTCTCTTTTTCTTTGCTGTTTCCACTCTTTCTTTTGCTATAACCCCCCCCAACTCTTTTGTTTTCCACTATTACTTTCATTTCTCTTCTCTTCTTCAATGTTGTCTCTTCCCGTCTCATCTCCTCGCGTCCATCTGTTCGACCGTGTCTGTCCTGAGGCGCAGCGTCAGAAGCTCGTACTCTCGGTTGTTTGATGATGTGAGATGACAGCCACCTCTCTGTGTTTTTTCCTTCACACAGCCTGAGTAGAAACAGAGGAGGCTCTCGTCAGAGGCCTGTATATATGTACGGCTGGGTGGCAAACCTCATGTTGTATACATATTTGTTCAAACATGTTCAAGTTGCTCGGTAATCCTCTCGACTATTTCCCCCTCCCACACATGTATAAACAGGCAGATCTCTGCCCATCTCAGCGACCATGGGAGAGATGTGACGGGTGAGGTTTGTGAGAAGGGGGGGGAGGAGGAGGAGGGTTAATGAGGCAGGGCTGCATTGCACAGCCTCAGCCAGATGCCCTTTGTAAATAAGCAGCGAGTCCTCCGAGGGTTGCCGTCGGGTGTTCTGCCTCACCCGTCCCGAAGGACGCAATCAGGGTGTCCCCCCCTCCTACCTTGTGTAAGAGGTGAGGAAGGGTGAGGAAAGGAGAGGGTCTGGTCTGTATGTGCCTGGTGCTGACACAGAGGAGCTGTGGGTCTAATTCATTAAACCAGCCTTCTAATATAAACAGCCATTCATTTCACTGGCTGACACTGGGCCGTCTGGACAATGTGAAGAGCCCCCATAGAACTGCCATGCACTGTGTGTGTGTGTGTCTGTGTGTGTGTATAGCCTGCCTGTTTGTATATGGAGTCTCAGAGAGCCTGTTGGTCTCCAGCAGGTACAGTGAGGATAACCAGAGGCTTTCATGAGCATCGACTCGGTTCACAGAGCAGCTGAAATGCTGAATTGTATTTTAATTCCACATAAATGCAAATCCAGTCATATAATATGCTATTTTACACCCCCGAAGAAGTAAGAAGTTACTCTGCATGAGGAACTACTAAATTAAAATGTAGCGTATAGAAATATTAAAATATGACTGCAGAATATTGGAAAGAAACAAAATAAAAAGTGAATAAAGTTTTCAATTTATAATGAAATGCTCCCAAGGAGAAACAAGCAACAGGCTGAAAAAGTAGAGCCCATTCACAGATGTCAGAGCAATTAATACATTTTATTTTTACAGAATAAATATAATGCAGAACAGATGCACATTAATGTTTTTCTTTAAAAAAAAAAATAAGTTTTTTTATTTTTGCTTATATAAAATTAGGTTTGATAACTGTGCAATGTTAATCAAATTAATCAAGGGTTTGATTATGACAAATAAGGAATTATCTTCAATTATTTAGAAACTTTAAAAATGTAAAGAAAGAAAAGAAAAAAACTAATTGATCAGACTCTTATCCAGTGATAATGTTCAGATGGTTTTTAACAGGGATGATGACGGCATCATAATGACAAGGCGACAATGATGTGTTTCAGCAAATAGAAATTCAGTTTGAAATGTATATTGAATTAAGAGAATTAAAAAAGATGGTGTTTGAACAGTTTGACAAGTTTTAGTTGAATAAATAAATGAATAGTTGAATGATTAATACAAGTGAAGAGTGAACTGGCTCTGTTTGTAGGTTTTTAATGTTACACACATTTCAGCTCCATGTCTTTTTGTCGTTTTACGATAAAGGGAATTGTTCACGTTTGTGTAATTCGAGTGATGAGAACAACAGAAAAAGAAAAGAAAAGACACAGATGTGTTCAGAGGAAGTGACGATGATGCTTATTCCTTTGGACTTTATAGAGTTTTAGAGTTTTGAATCATAGTTCCTTGCAACTTTGCCTAAATTGAGTTTGACAAGTTTCAACTTACTGAAATATTTTACCCTAATTATGTGACGTGTCAAATTAACTTTGAGCTTGGTATTAGACGGCGTTGGA
Source organism: Pseudorhombus dupliciocellatus (assembly GCA_016785235.1). NCBI lineage: Eukaryota > Metazoa > Chordata > Actinopteri > Pleuronectiformes > Paralichthyidae > Pseudorhombus > Pseudorhombus dupliciocellatus. The sequence continues at coordinate 4,515,744 of JAFBJW010000311.1, read as the reverse complement.
CAGACTTCCACTGACCCACAGTCTGAGAGACACGTTGACAGTTGGGCCTTCGACCACAGACAAGTGGGCAGCACACACCCACTGACACTGACACTGATACTGAGTGTGGAATGTGTGTATCATATGCTTATAAATACACACACTGTGCACACATTGCACATGCACACTCATCCATTTAAGCATGCAAGCATTCACCCACCCACGGACGCAAACAAACACACACACACACACACACCTAGGTATCTGCGACCACTAATTGTGTCTGGCCGGTGGCGTCCCCAGCACCCAGGGTCATGAGAGTGCTGCGGTGCAGGACAGGGTAGCCATTGCGGTGGCTTCTTAAACATAGCTTCTCCTGAGGCCTATTATTACCCTGAGAAACTATCATCCTTTTCTCCTCTAACCCGTCCCGCTCAGTCGATTTAATGAAGCAGGCATTCCAATGGAAGGAAGCCAGCGACGACTCCCACAGTCCCACGCAGCACCAGAAATTAATGGTTCCTCACCGCCGCTGGGAAGGAGGCAGCCATTCTCCCACAGCAGACAGGTTTATCCCAACAATGCTGCTCGCTGCCTGTTGACGGTCAGAGTGAATCATAACCGGTCTGCAGATTGATCAGCTCATCATCACATGTGGGGACCAGGTGAATGTTTCATTCTCACGGCAGAACGTTTTTGTAAATGAGCTCCAAATCGTGGATCCCTCTCAGTGTAGTCTCAGCAGTTTAAAGAGGCCGAGCTGCGAGCTGAGTGACAGCCCGGCCTCTAACTCCTCTCCTCCTCCCTGCGACTCACCCTCAACTGTTGAGATGAATTAGTCTCCTGCTGCCTTTATTAGCAGCAGCGGTGGAATCAGAGAAGCCTGTCTGTGTGGATGGTGGAGGAAGGAAAGGGGGGAGGAGGAGGAGGAGGAGGAGGAGGAGGGGGGGGGGGGGGGGGGGGGGGGGGGGGGGGGGGGGGGGGGGGGGGGGGCAGCGACCGCTAAGTGCTTCACTTCTGATCTCTGATGGGGGTCATGAGGTCGCCGCTCAGCCTCACCCTGATGACTTCTGACACCGCATGAGCGACTGAAACCACACGCGTGCACGTGCGCGGGCGCTGTCTCACACACACACACACACACACACTTTGATTTTAAGAACACAAAAAGCCACATCCTAAGCGATGGCTGATACAATTAACTCGAGTGCAGCTGCTCTTGCGCAAGAATCGTTCAAGTGTTCATCCAGAGAGAGAGAGAGACAGAGTGAAATGTTCTCACATCCTGGACAGAAACCTGTGAAACTCACTGTTGCAACTCGTCGAAGCGTTAAGAAGTTTTTGAGTTAACAATTAATGGGACAACATCAGGCTCATGGTGGATGTTTACGGGAAGGTCGCTCTCTAATCATGTCATCAAATTAGCAGTAATTTGGGGTTCTGAGTAAGACTGGGCTCATTTTACTCACTAGTTATGTCTAAGCGTACCAGCCTCAGACAAGTAGTAATTAAAAATGAAATGTAATCACGTATAATGCGTGTTTATAACAGTGATCCAGACGTTTGGAGTGGCAAACAAAATAAGTGCAGTATACTTATGGATTTCTGTGGATAAAATCAGACCTGTTGGGTACTTTAACTAAATTTATTTTATGGGCTCAGAAACTCACAGCTTGTGAGAAATTGTCTCGTGTCGATGTGAAGTTGTTCCCCTTCTGTCGGGTCTTTGGGCTCCTGTGAGCGCTCTCGTTCCAAACCTCCACTGAACCGCTGTGATGTTTATATTCAGTGAAAAATTCAAACTGGCTTCATCAGTCCATCAGATGTAAATGTTTCGGGTAAAGCACAGGCTGGATTAAGTGGAAGATTGTGGTTTGGGTTAAAAGTTAATAAACATTTGTGCTTCAGCTCCCTGTGGATCTCTGTGGAACATTTGCTCTGCAGCTCTGTGGATGTAGTGTTGTCATATTTATATTCATATTTTAGTGAAAGACAAAAGGAAGAGGTTTGGCAGTGAACATGTAATGATGGAGTGAACAGAAACAACCTCCTCTCTGTTAAATAAGACCAGGTATAAGCATGGTTGGATTTGATCTGGATCCACTATAAAAACCCTGATCCTGGATAAATGACAATCTGCTCTAAGTCCTCACCTTCACACCTTTGCTCCCTCAGCTCCTCACTAAAGCTTTTTTATTGCTGGAACAAAGTGGATGATAAAAGCTCAAATCCTCTCCCTCTCTCTCTCTCTCCCTCCCTCCCTCGTTCTGCCCAGACTGTCTCCTGTGTGTTTATCTTCTCATCAGGGCTCTTTATTGGTAAATAAGGGTGGCCCGCCCAGCCTGGCCTCCTTCTTTCTCTCCCCATCTCTTCTCCCCCTCTTCTGCAGTGCCTCCTCCTCCTCTCCTCCTCTCCTCGTCCTCGAGTGTGGAGTCACATATATCTGTGTGTAACTATAGCGGCCAGTGTTTAGGCTATTAGAGCCGTCTATTTACAATCTGGAGTTTCCTATTGATTATGTCTGCCTTGTCTCACTGTTTACACCAGGGAAATAAATAACACATGTCACCGACTCGCTCTGACTCCATATCTTCTTTCTCCTCCAGCTCTGTCTCTTTACTTTTCTTTCTTTCTCACTCACTCGTTCTCCCTCCAGGCACTCCTCCCACTTTTTTTTTTTTTTTTTGGTAAACTGTCAATTTCCAGTGCATCTGCCTTTTCTTTCACTTTGATGGTTTTCTCACAACTTGCTGCAGTTAATGTGGCTGCGACTTCAAATGCAGATCGTGGCTCAGTCTCGGCGATTTTGTAAACGGAGAACTCAGAAAGCAAGTGACACGCAAACAAGAGGCGCACATAGCAGGACACCCAGAGGCAGCAGTATATCACTGGAGACAGTGAGAGACCGACACACACATGTACTCACACATGTACACACACTGTACAAATGTATATACATGTACATATGATACATACAAACAGGCACTCTCAGTGTCAACCACAAGCCAAAAAGACACAGACAAGAAGTGCTGGGAGTAGTATTCACATCCCAACTGTGCAGGGGATCCTCCACAAAGTTGCAGTACACACACACACACACACTCCTGCCACCACCATTGTGCTTTTTTCTCCCTGCCCCTCTCGTTGGTAACAGGAGCTGTGTGTGTCTGGGCTTCAGACCAGGCAGTGTGTCATACCTTCCATCCCCCCCCCCACCTCCTCTCCTGGGCATGCAGAGCTCAGATAGCCCCTCTGATAAGACATGTGTGTCTGGGCTTCAGACCAGGCAGTGTGTCATACCTTCCATCCCCCCCCCCACCTCCTCTCCTGGGCATGCAGAGCTCAGATAGCCCCTCTGATAAGACAGGAGCTCCATGCAAACAACAGGCAGGAGCAAATAACGCTCACAGGTCGACTCACTCGAACGAAGCGACACAGCTCCAGAACAAAACCACATGCTGAACGCTGAAGGACAAATTGTAGAATTCCAGTCAAATGTGCGTGAATCAAAAGAACACAAGCTCCTGAAGATCTGGTTCAGATGGCTAAAAACACTTTATAAATAATCTAATCTAATCTATTAACAATACTCTTTTTCTTTAATGTTAAACATTTAAATTCACGACTGGAGGGACAATTCAAATTGTGAGACCTATTGTTGTCATTGAGGTGGAGCTCAGTAACATTGATTAGTTCAATACTGAGTCATTATATGTATAAAATCATAAAGTCTTCCTCCACAAGTTATCATATATTTTAGAAATGTAGTAGACTTGAGGGATGAGTAAAGTTAAAATAAAAGAAAATGCATTAAATAAATAAAAATCAGTGTAGTGAAAGTTGCGCAAAGTAATGCATTTATGATAAGGACACGATTATAGGTTCATATGTAAAATCTGAATGTAGGATATTCTTCAGATTTTAGTACAGGTGAGTGTAATGAAACTATAAGAAGTACCCTAAGTTGTTTATTATTACAGTGCCTGAATGTTGGTGATTACTTCTCAGACCAGTTTATCTTGTGGAGGGATTTAAATTTTTTTCCAGTCGCTTCATTTGACCTTGTTCTTGAGTCACGTGTAACGTCCGGATAGTTCCTCCTGTTTTCAGGGAACTCAAGAAAACCACACTCTTTTCTGTTTACACTTTCCAGAGAAAAAGTCATATTTTACTGGAGCGTAGCTGCAGAGATGCTTCGGACAAACACACAGACACACTCGCGTCACCCCAAGTTAAGTGGCTCTTCAGGTCTGCGCGCTTCTGCCTCTTTGCTCTCTGCTTATGTTTGTGCTGGACCATGTTTGCGTGTTGGAATCGTGCATTTTGTGCAACTGGCTCTCAAAGTGTGTGTGTGTGAGTGTGTGTCAGGGGGGTAAGAGTCTCAAGAGCGTCTCTCCACAACAATCAGAGGGACGTGGAGATGAAAGGCGTCGGGGCCAGAGAGAGACGCGGCGTGTTTACAGGAGAGAAACTTGAATAACAGGTTGCGGCGGTCAGCGGCTGTAACTCTAGCTGCTTGTGTGGATGCACACGGAGTGTTATGCAGCGCTCTGTAATGCAGGAGGGTTACAGGCTTTGTTATCCTGCACTGACACCACATATTTTGACCAGCAATCAAATAAACTCTGCCTTGGGTTCTGGGGGGCCTTTGAAGAGAAGGAGCCGCAGGTTTCCAGTGAGAAGGCATTTGAGTAGTGATACACACGAGTACTGTAGCATAACAGTGTAAACACTCACACACCAGGGACTCGCGCGCTCCGTTGGGGGGAGCCGCGAGGTGGCAGGTTTCCTCTGCGGCCAACAGGGTGTAGTAGAGACCTGGTAAAGCGTGTGGAGTCCAGCTGATGTGTTTAATAGTGAGCCAGCTCTCCACAGGAAACTGGCTCCTCGCCTCTGCAGCCTCTGCTCAGTCTGACACCAGTGAGGCTGATGGACGACGTGTGTGCGTGAGAGAAAGTGACTGACACTGAGCGTGTCCAAATCCGTGCGTGCGTGTTTTTTTTGCCTTTTCTCCCATGCATGTGAACTGTGTCTGGTGGCCTTGTGGCCGCCGCAGTCGTCCCTCCAAATGACAGTCTAATCAGAATACATGTCCGTGTAAAACGGCACCAGTCATTACTCTGCTAAGTTTAGGATCGTCGCTCCGCACCACCAAATGTTTTATGATAACCAGCATGTGTTCAAATGTGTGTCCTGTGGGAATTTATCTGCTGGGGAAACGCCGTGGTGGCCTGAGGGTTTCACACACAATCCTGACTTTTATTTTTCCGATCTAGGATTATTTAATGCTCTCTGCAGCAACCACCCACTGTGCACCAGCAACACCCTCACGCTTATCAAGCACATACACATTTTAGAATTAAGTCTCTGACATCCAAAGACATGATCTCTGTGGAAAACCATCAGATAAACAGGTTTGTGTTGGTTATCAGTGTTTCAACTATCAATGAATTCACTCTTTATTCCTTTTTCTTCTGGATCCGTTTTACATAACTCCAATATTTTTGATGTTGGATTAATTGTTTCTCTTTTTAGAATACATTTTTTAAAAAAGTATATATCTATAAGTTCATCGATCATTTATGATCATGATGTTCAATTTCAAAACTCTTTGAACTGTGTTTACAGCATTAAAAAAGCGATCTAATCATTTATTAATTATTATTAATGTAATGAATAATAAATGGCACTGGACCACTGCAGTGTGACATCACATTGACTTCACACTGTGTGTGTGTGTGTGTGTGTGTGTGTGTGTGTGTGTGTGTGTGTGTGTGTGTGTGTGTGTGTGTGTGTGTGTGTGTGTGTGTGTGTGTGTGTGTGTGGTGCTATTGTGTGAGGAGGAAGTTAAATCTCCAGAGAGACACGCTGCTGGTGTACCTGACTGAAAACAAGGTCCTGACTTTGGCCCTCACCCTCCGGTCGTCTGAATCAGCAGTTGACCCCGTGGCTCGACTCGCACCGTCCCGTCCCGCCGCTCTGTTTACGGATTGACCAGTGCAGTTTTGTTCCCAGGCTTTAGTCTGTCAGGCTCTGGTCACTGTGTCCTGCAGCTCAGACCACACTGGTCAAAACCAGAGACTGTGGTCAAGATGATGAAGGGGGGTGCAGGAACCAGAGCTGACCCACACAGGCGCCTCCAGTCCGGGCCAATCGAAGGCCTTTTGTGGCCTGATGCAGCCCACGGATCGTAAACACGGTGGACAAGAGCGAAGGGGGGGTGGTAACCACAGCGCTGCATGGCATCTGCTCACACCCAGACAGAAACGAGCTGCAAGCGTCCACTGGCCGAGACGCAGCACTTAACTTAAAATGTATCTTCGTTAAGTCACCGTGCAACAAGTTATCAGACCCTGCATCAGTCATGTGATCAAACAATGATTGTTAATGAGGCAGAGGAAGATGGATGAAAGACAAGCATTCACAGGAGAATAAAAATCAGGAAACCTGGTCGAGCCACAGGTAGCCACAGCCTTTTATTCCAATCCAGTCTGCTTCTCTTTTGTTAATTGAATTTTAATCACACTTTTCCATTACTTTTGTTTTCATTCGGCGTTTTAAATTGACAGGAGGTTAATCTTCTTCTCTTCTGTAAATAAGGGTGAGACGGTGTCAGGCTCCTCTGCCCTGACAGCAACAGGCACGAGAAGAACATAAATATATACATGACTGAATGAATGTATAGATAATTCATATGTCTAGAGAAATAATTGGCTTTAAAGGTATATTATGTTTAGCTGCTGGATTTCCATCTCTCTCTCTCTCTCTCTCACCCACTCAGTGACTGTCGATCAGAGAAAGCAGCTAATGATGGACGTTCCTAATCTTCTATTGGTTTTTTACATTTTAAATGAATATGAATTAAATAATAGTGATTAATGCATTCTGTTTGAATTTGACTTTTGATGACTGATGCTTGTCATTAATTCATGCAGATTCTGAGCCATTTATTTACCACAGTTATTTAAATAGTGTATGTTCTTTGTAAAATATACATACAGGCACGAATAGAAGCGTTAACGGTTCCTTCATTCCTTTTGAAATCGCTGGAGTTATTGACAAGTTCTTTCCTCTCTGGTACAATAGCAGACATCAGAAGTAAACAAATGTACAAACCTGACCTGATGTGGCTCGACAGGTTTTCACGCCATCACCAAACCAGCTTAAAAAACTGAGGTGATAACAGTTACATGTCGGATTCTGTTAAAGCCCAAATAGTCAAGTTAGATGAAAGACCTCTGCCAAAGCGCTATGAAGCTTATCACGATGACTTGAAGATGACTGGACTCATTTTATTGAACTTGATTATAGTGGTGGGAAATTATTTTCCACTTGTATTCAACATTTTTTGAGGACATTTTTGTGAATTTAGTAAGAAGGATCTGGCTAATGAATAACAAGCTAATAACAAAATATTATATAAAAACTAGAATGTCTCAGTAGAACACGTATAGTTGCCTTTAAATCAAGGTGCAAGAAATAACTCACACCTATCTGTTCCCTAAAAGTTCCGGAATATTCAACGAAAATGTAATATAATTTTCTTAAAAATCCACATCAACATTTAACGTGTTCTTTATTATAATTGTTTTGAGATAAACAATGATATAATTCTAATCTTTTTATTGAAATTATACGAATATCCGCGTACGTGTATGTTATGTTAATTCATGTGTAAGTTAACCCAGGCAGAGCTATACGTGCTGTCTTTGCTGCCTCTGTCATTATTTTGTTTAATAACTGAACTTTGGTAACTGGTGCCCCAGGTCGCATCAGGTCAGAGCATCGCGTGAGAATCGCTCCCTTTATTATATCTATAACCACCAAATTCTCCATAAAGATGACCCCCATAAAATCCCCATAAAATACCTCTTCATCTCGATCATTACCCACTGCCTGAAAACAATAACGCTGTAAAACACTTTTATTTTTACTGGAGTTGTAAAAAAAAGTACCTGCTGAACATGTATTTCATTTTAATGGAGATGCTGCTTTATAGAGGGTGGTCATATGAGAGCCATCAATAGGACGAGGCGAGAGTTCACAGGGAATGGATGTGCAAACACACGCACACCATGCACATCATGGAGGATTGATGGGAGCCAGTGCACACAAAGAACAGACCTCTGTGTTTGGAACATGAGCCAATAGATTGGTATTGCCTTGCTTGCTGTTTAACCTGCTGCAATTAGCAGACAGGAAAAGGTCTGGCCACTGAAAATGTAATCACGGAATTAGCTGCGTGATACATCAGCCGAACACACGTCTATTAAGTCCGGGTTATGGATCCAGCATTTGTTCATATCAGCGCTGGCGATGGCAGATAATTGGGCGCACTAATCCGCTAACGCTTACAAATGGTCACATTACATTGAGCAGCGTTGATGAAGGTGCAGAGCCGCACAGTGCGGGGGCACACGTGCACAGCAATGCATGCAGTGGCTCGTTTGTGCTCAAACTCACCAACATTTTGTGTCACACCCTCCCGGGGTCAAAGTGTGGCTTTGGTTACACTCTGCATGGACAAGTGACACCGCTCGTAAAAACAGCGCTGTCATTAACTGCGACGCCGTTCGCCAATACATCACACTGCTGTCATAAAAACATGGAAAACACATCGCTGCAGTGGTGATTATGCACTTTAAACCTTGACCAACCTATAAAAATGGATGAAATTACAAGAACAGCCTCACACTGGTATAAATATATATATATTTACATCCTTTAATATGTGGAAAGGCCCATGGTAATGAGGACCAACAGCCCACAACTCAACGTATCACACTGATTGTTTCATAGAAAGGAAAAACATCTTCACATTTAAGAAGCGGAAAACTAAAGAATATTCTGCATTTTTATTTGGAAATAATAAAAGCATTACTATAAAAGTTGTAGTTTAAATCAAATTATCTGGAGCTTTGGATATGGCCTTAAAATGAAAAACTTCTTTTTGCCATTTTATGAAACATTAAATATATTAAATATATAACTGATGTTGTATCTTAAAGTTTATTTATTGCAGAATGCCTCCACTCCCTTCTACCTGCAATGCATCAAGCACACTATGCCTTTAATAAGTGCACACACACACACACAGTGCAGCGCCCCAGTCTAATAAAACATGGCAGATCAATTTATGGTTGAATGTGAAGCGTCTCATACACATGACCTTATGGCTGCCTATTTAACCTAATATAACTAATATGAGCCCCATATATCACTTATTACTGATCTGGGATCAATACTGGATTCAATTAGCTAATGATGCTGAAGGGTACTTCCTGGATCCATTCAGATTACAGAGCTTGTTGGTCGACGCAGTTTTGATTGAACGTTGCTTTGAAAGTTTATTCAGATTTGTTCTCTCCTCATCAATAATCCATAATTCAACACAATTTTGATGTTTAAATGACATTTTACTTTGCGGGTGGAATCTACTGGAGCCCAAATCAAATACCGGTTTCAGTGGTTATGTTTGAGAAATCACAGAATAACCAGTCCTGAGTTCATGAGTGTATACACACACGTACACATTTGACCTAACCATGTTTATTTTACCGGACACTTGTCATATACGAGTGGCTCCACTGTGCAGTTCCTCCAGAGCCGCCAGAAACATCTGAGACAATGGCCGTAATGATTTTACACCACAATGGTAAAGCTGGCGTGCATTAAAGTCTATTTAATAAAGCTTCTACCTCATCACGAAAAGCCGGAGATTATCTCCTCCCGCTCACTGTGTATAATTCCCTCAAACAGCCTGTTCACATGACGTCTGTGCAGCTCAGGCTTTTGACTGGAACCTCTCAGCATTAGAAGCAGTTGGTGGAAGGTTTTCATTTGAATGTGGCCAAAAGTCTGGATATCATCAAGCCTGCTACATGCTCTGTAAACAGAGCGGGCATTGAATACATTAGTCCTCGCATCGATTTGAACCTTTCCTTCCAAACACTGCCTCCCCGCCTTTATTCTGTTTCTCGATTTGACTTCCCCCTTTGCCCCTTTTCATCTTCTCCTGTTTTTCTCTCGCTGTCAATCACCCCGCTGCTCTTCACTTCTTCTGCTCCTCCTCCTCAAGGACCTGAAGTATCAGAAATCCTTGCAGAGGCAGCGGCGCCTGCCTTTCCAGTTAAACTGCAGTTTGAATGAAGAGGGGGTCACGAGCTGACCTTGGTGTAGGGAGGCGCTCCTACCTGGGGGGTCCTCGCTGACTGCCTGCTCAGTCTAATTACTGTAATCTTTGTATCGGTACTGCTTTCAGACGTGCACTGAAGTCCGAGCATATTCTCCTGGGCTGCATTTGAGAATGCAAATGTCCATGTCCGTCGCTCCGGAACTGTTCCTGCCAGGAGGAGATTCCAGAGCGTTTGGTGATAAGGGCCGATGACGGTGAGGATGAGCTGTAAACAAAACTCATGTTAATGTTGTTGTTGTCATCTCCTGCGACATTTTCCCGTCGTTGATTTTGGCCCAAATGATCTGCCACTCATTCCTTTAAGGACAGCTTAAGACAAATATTTAAAGTAAATACGTTTTCTTTTGCCTCCTCACTTTGTATTTTCATGTCATCTAAGACAAATGACATGAATAAAGACACAAAGGCAGATGAAGAACTGGACCAAGATGCTTTTCAGTTTCAGACGCTCTCTCTCGCTCTCTCATCTCATTCAGGCTGCTCTGGAAGAACCACATTATTTCATCTTTTGTTCTTAGTTTACAGAAGAAAATCTCATCTGGTCCCCGCCCAAGTTTTTCCTGCAGCCGTGGAGCCGGCAGCTTGAGAAGAGTCGTATAATTTGGTGTAACCAAGACAGACTGGAGGTCTGTTCATTTATTTATGTATTACTGTAAAGCCGTGTTGATTTGTTAGAGGGGCTCGTGTGTTCATATTTATCCCTATGTGAGGGTCTGTCAATTTATGTGACAATTTAAGTGCCTGTTGCCGTGTGCGTTTACGTGCGTGTGTGTGGGCCGGGGCCAGGCCAGTGGTTGGTTGTTTGTCTGGCAGGCTGTCCTGTCGCCTCAGCTCGGGTCTGATCAGTACCAACAGACCCGGTTAGCGCTGAGCTGAGAGTGCAAAAGCATGTCAAGCAACACACAGCTGTTTACACACCAGGCCACAAACACTCCACACCGACACGCCTCGCTCCTAATGAATAATACACACACCACCAGACGGCCACTGCTGCATGCATCTGTGTGTGTGTGTGTGTGTGTGTGTTGTATAATGGCTGTTTTTTTTCTTTTTAGTTTATATATCATCTGTAGTTTCAGGTTTGAGGGATTCATCATATTGAGAACAGGATTCATTGAAGAGAACCACCTGAGATGAGTGGTTCCCAACATGAGGCCCCGGGACCCTCGAAGGGTCCCAGAGTAGTGTAGTGGTCCACATGCTGGTCTGGTTTCCTGCTTCTTCATGATGTTGAGGTTTTAGTTTTCAATTTTGAGTCTGGAAAAAGAATCTCTTCATAGCTCAGTGGTGTAGCCCGTGATACTTAGTTCTAAAATATTTCTTAAAAACACTTCTTCCGTTTCTTCTTGTGAGTTTGGCTATTAAATATGAAGCCCATCCAGGAATTGGTTCACTTAGCTTAGCATTAAAGGCTGGAAACACAAGGGGTGTGGTTAACCTGGTTCTGTCCAACCCAACATCCACCGAACAGCTCCTGTAGAACTCACTAATGAAAACCTATTGTTTTTTATTGTTTTGCATTTAATAGACAATTCAATGAGCGAACCTCAAACACCTGGGCTCGATCTAACATACACTAAACTTTTCGTTTGGTGAGTCCGGCTTTATTAAAATAAATCTTCAGTACAACATGAGTCTGCAACAAAAGCTGCCGAGAGGAGGCATCTGGACCGGAGCAGGGCAGCAGCACAGAAGGAGTTAAAAGGCAGCGAGGGGGAAGAAAAGGTCTGTGGAGGAGAAAAAAAAATGCTGCGATCTCCTTTATTGTTGGGTTTAATTAAATTTTCAGCTCTAATTACAATTAAGCCACTTAGTATGTATAATAATGTTTGCATCACGGAGCAGCACAGATGCAGTCCATCAACGCAATTAAATATTAAAATGGCTGTGGCTGTATTAATAGCATCGTGGTGTGCTAGTTACTGTGTGTGTGTGTGTGTTAGTGTGTATACACAGCCAAAAGCCAAGCCAATGCCGCGGGGACTCCCTCGGTGCTGTCGCTGTCGCCAGGAGACCTGCAGCACCATCCTTAGTGCCACCCGTGAGCCCGCTGCGTATATGACCTATATTCGCCGCCGTGCTCTCGGTGCCAGGGAAGCTTCACTAAATGGGGAAAAACACACAGCGTGGTGGATGAAAAATCCCCATGAGTGTATGAATATTCCTGAGCTACCGAATCAGCGTACTGTAGGTCTAATGCAAAATTAGTGTTTTGTTGCAAAATTATTCATGACTGCACATATTGAGTGCGTTTTTAAGTCAAAGTGATGATTTGCTTGGTTCACCTCTGCTCTCACCCCACCCACCCCCGTTGAGTTTCTTTTTTCTTCATCTTCTCTTCACTCAGTTATTTATCTTCATCTCACCCCTCATTTAAACCTAGACACACACACACACACACACACACACACACACACACACACACGTGAACACCTACACAAACTGAGTAATTCACCTTCAAGTACAGGAAAATGCAGCCCCAGTCCCAGTCATTCCCTAACTCCCCCCTGATGCTGCATTATTTAGAGAATCAGCGCCTGCAAACATGGTAAACAAGAGTGTGTTGGGTTGTGTGAAGCGATAATGGGGCCGGGGCAATGGAGCCATGCAGGAACACAAGCGCTCTTTAGCAACCAAAACTGCTCCAAGGTCTGTTTCCTCAACTGTCATGAGATCAACCTTCATAGCTTCACATACATGTTCGTGACGTGCACTGTTCATAACCACATGCACAAAGTCAAATGATGGTGGAAAGTAAAAGGCCAAGAAGTCCTGAACCTCTGTATAGAGGGACTGTTGATATCTGGATGTTGGAGTATCAGCCGTACAACTGGAAAGAGAAGCAATGCTGGTAAAAACTAAATAAAAATAATGGCCCTTGAGGAACACAAACAAGCTCAAATACACCAAACTACAAAAGAAATGCAAAACTAGACACAACAGCCACAAAGAGACACAAACAACGAAACATACAAAACCTCCACTAACCTCCCAACTAGACTCAAAATGAAATACAGATACACCACACAGACAAAACATACTTAAAACAAAGAGGCTGAAAATGATTTTAAAATGGAACTCAACAACTAAAACTGGCAAAATGACTGAAGGAAACAAATAAAAAGAAACACAGTTGTGAAGAATGAAGAATGGAAGAACTAACGGGGGCTGGGGCCCTCAGACATGTCTGTGCTCAGGGGCCCGGTCTCACTCCAGGATCTCAGCATGTTCAAATTCTCAGTCAAGTCGTTCTATGAATCACTTTAATTTCATCTTTAGTGAAAATAAAAAGGCTCAAGCTGATTTCCTATGAACTCTACTTACATCCTATGAATGTTACTTTTCACACGTACAATGACTCATGGGCGCAGTTGGAGCGTGTTCATCCTCAGGCCACTTTTAGACATGTATCGTGACGGCCGTTGGAATGTGCGGCGAAGGCTCGGCTGTAAAGTGGAGCGATCGGGCCCGTCTGGCCCCGGCGAGGCATGCATGCGCTGATAAATATAGCTGCCGCTGAGGCAAGTCTAAATACAAGGCTCGTCTTTGCTTTAATAGATGGGTGTCGCTAACCTATGGTGCAATCACGTTGGATTCCACAGAAATATTTCTGCACAGCGGCAAACAAACAAAGCAAAAACAAAAGCGTGGGACAGGCAATGCTAATCATGAGGCATGGCTCGGCGTCTGTGGCCAGGGCAGCGGAGATGTAGTGTGTGTGTGTGTGTATATTCGTGCATAGCAATGACTGCAACAACCACCACTGACCCTTATGGACCACAGGACCTCTGCACAGTGAGACAAAAACCAGTCATTGTGTGTGTACGTGCAGAGTGAATCGGGTGATATTTATGACCAGGGATTATCCTGAGGACACTCTGCAGAGTCCAAAGGTCGCCCTGCTGTCTCTCCATGTCTCTGGGCGCATCATTAACCAACATTTAACTGCTGGCTTATGAGTACAATTTAACAACCTGGGCTGTCCTATTGTGTATAAGTCACACAACGCACCCATCTACTACTGTCGCCTGCCTCCAATATCCGGACTGTTAAACCTTTATTTATCAACCAATGAAATGGCAACAGGCCTCTGATGAAAGTGCACTTGGCCACCTTTGTCAATAAAATGCACATGTGTCACATGTCCATAGGCCTTTGTTAGAATGGGGATGTGCTCATGGCGGCGCTTCTCTTCTCACACACACTCAGAAGTCATCAGCTGCCGCAGCCCGCAGTGATTTGCAGGGCAGCTGTTGTAATAGAGTGGGCTGATGTGAAACAGTTTACACACACAATTACTATTAATACCAAAGACACATGTGCCTCCGCTATTTACCCAGCTCACCCTGTATGCCATCTTTTGGACGTGAAGCGCGACTGATTAGGCTGCGATGTGTGTGTGTGTGTGTGTGTGTGTGTGTTTGAGGGAGAAAGACGGAGCTAAGAGGCAGGAGGCAGCGTAGCGTGAGGGACGCACCTGTTAGGGACGCACAGAGGGACAAGCCTAAGACGCTAACAACCACAAAATCCAAACATCCCACCAGCAGGTTGTCACACAGTCTGCGGTGATCCTGCGAGTCGAGGGTGAGGGTGAAGAGGTGGTGACGGCGTTGTTGTTTTTGTCTGATGCCTGGACCATCAGTGTTAACGAATCAAAGTTCTCGGGTGAGACGCAGGGCAGAGGGATGGGATGCAGCAGGTGTTTCAGCTTCTGTGCAGCAATGAAACACCATAAAAAAAAACAAATGTCAAGAGTCAGATCGTAAAAGTCACACCTCATCGACAAATACACAATCCTGTACATGCGTGACTGTCATCAGCCCAGCAATCATTCACTCTTCTTTGGCTCCTGGTGTCCTTTCCCCTCTCTTCCCCTTTCCTCTCTCTTTCGTCCCTCTTTCAATTTACCACTTTCCTTCTGCTGTCTCTTCCTTCCTTCTTTTCCTATTCCCTTGTTCCCTGGATGCCAGAGTGGACCAGATGCCAGTTCAGGCAACCCTCAAACCCCCCGCCTCCCCCTCGCTCCAGACAAACACACGCACACATACACAGCAACATATTGGTACATAATTAATGAAATTAGCTGCTTTATCTGCTATGAAGAGCCCTGCTTGTGTCTCTGGCTGAGCAGTGAGAGACAGATAGGGGGGGGGGGCGGAGGGAAGGAGGTAGAGATTGATGGGAAAGACACAACTGATTAACAGGAGTGGCAGTTATGAGTGGAGACACGCTCACATGCAAAGCTCCAACTGAGCGACTGGTGCTTCCTTCAGTATTAAAACACAGGACACAACTGTAAACATCAGCTGTTGGGATCAGACAGATAACACTGATACTTCCAGCCGATATGAGCGGCCTCAGACATACGGGTGTCTCCGTTCATGATATGAATTCTTCTATTTTAAAAAATAGACATGAGGCAAATATGTTTATGTGTGTTGCTGGTTTGAAGTGGTGAGGTGTGGCGAACAGAGAAATGCACCAGATTTCTAATGAACATCAACAGAATTCAGCTTTCAAGCACTTTTCTATCCTCGTGAACATTTCTTTGTCGTTAAGGTTCGATAATCTCTCTGGAAACGGCCGAGAGGTGACGCTCAGTGATTTATTCTGGACATGCGAGTGCACACGGCGTCAGTGGCTGTAAGTGAGAGCAGGGTCGCCAGATATTCGATTAACCCTCCATTAGCATGTGCAGAGTTTGTCCTCTTTGTGGTTGTGTTGACAGTAATTGTGTCTGGTGGATGTCTGTCACAGCAAGGAGAAGAATCAGTCTCAGCTCCGTAATAATCAGTGCATGGTATTAATCTCTATCTTCAACACGCTGAGGGATATTTACACCAGCGCTGCTACTAGTCCTCTGGGTGTCTTTAGTCATCCTGCGTGGTTCCTGTCCCACCCAGCCTCTGTGTTAACACACACACACACACACACACACACACACGTACACACATCAACTGTGGTTTAGACAAGGTGAGTAAATTGTTTTTTATTCTTTAGGTATTTATCAACCCTGGTGCCGCCCGTTGAACCAGTGGCTTCCGTAATGGATCTGATTAATGGCAGCTTATTAACAAAAGCTCTGTTGTTCGGGCCCTGAGGGCTCTTTGTAATTCTAGAGCTCAGTGCTGATATAATGGCCTATTTTAGGAACTCCGTGATTAAGCACCATTAAGCGGCGGGCAAAGCCAGGCTTTGGACAACTTCAATGGCAGCCAACGTAAACGCAATGGTGTCCCCAGAGTCCCTCCATCCCTCTCTGTCTTTCTCACTCGGCCTCTCCCTCTGTCTGTCTGCCTCTGTTATAGAAACAGAGCGCTGTATTTAGATTGAGTTTGGGGGAAAGATTCTCAGGGGGACACATTTTGTTCAAACAGTAAAGACATATCGCGTCACTGGCCATTGGCGAAATGGGAAATCCACGCTGTGGAGGGAGCCCGCTCTGGAAAGCTGTGACACTGCATTAATCTGCTCGTGCTGCAGGTCTGACTCAGGCCGAGCTGCAGCCCTGCTCATGCACTGCAACACCGGCGCATTGAAAACTTGCTGCTTCCTTCTTCACCTGGCCTGCATGCTCATCTCTTACCTCGAGTTCAGCTCAGATTGCAGGTTGTCGTGCTTCGTTGCAAACTTCCTTTTGAATTGGGCTAAGAAAATAAAAGCACTCTGACCCTTTTAGCCTGTGGTCCATTGCTCACTCTCAACAGGAAGACTCTTTGCCCGCCCGCCCTCCCCCCCTTCTATCCCACCCTTCATCTCTCCCCAGACCCTGGTGTTCTCCCGTGGCTCCTCTGGGGAGGGCGGTAATAATTATTATGTAAATAAATACGCCTGCTGTAATCACATTCGTGCCACTGATCCAATTAGAGAGCTGATAGCAGGCGGCTGATTGCGCGGACTGGCGGCTGATGGTCAGGGCCTGTGTGTCTGTCTGGCTGCTCCAGCTAACTGGCGGAGCGAGCATTAGCGGGCCAGCAGACCGGCGTAATGAAAGCCGTTTGGTGCCGCGCTGCATGCAGTCATGTACTCTAAACAATGCTCTTTGACCAGGACCCTGCACGTCTGCCAGTCTCTCTCTGAGGTGCACTGTGCATGTGTCTGTATCCCTGCTATCATGATGCCTGGCTCTGGATCACTTTCACCATGCATCAGCTTATCACCAATTACAGTCTTGTTGTGATTCTCATCAGCTTAATGATGCTCCACTGAGGCCGTCATCATCAGGGCTCTATCAGCCTCACCCCTCACCCTCTGTCTATACTCAGCTCCCGGTCTACTCCTCTTTCTTTTACACCAGGCATGACATGTTGTGTTTGGTCGAGAACAAGCATTGTTGTAGAGTAGGGGTCTCACTTTTTAACTTTCTGAACTGTTGTTTTGTCTCATTGGGTTGTCCATGAAATAAAAAACGAGCCTTCAGACTATTCATAGAACTTTAGAAATGTATTCTCTTTCTCTCTCTCTCACTCATGTCAAATCAATTTTTATTGACAGTGGTTGTGAATTCAAAAACTCCCATGAATCAGTGCTGCTTTATAATGTAATCAAAGTAATTATTTTGATTTTAAGTCCTATGAAAGTTATCTTATTAGACACCTGAACATTCAAACACATTCTAGTAAAATTGGAAAATATATTTAATGTGTACTTTTATTTTTTTGGTTTGGTCCATGTCCCATCTGTTAACATGGAGAAGGCAGGCTTTATAACTTATACTGCATCCTGCCACCAGGGGGCACTCACAGTGTTTTTGGCTTCACCTTGAGGGGCCATTATGTATTTACATTCATCAATTGACAACTGACAGTGGCTGGTTGGAAATTTGCAGCTAATCAGCCAAGTGGTATCAGTATCAGTAAAAATCCACACTGGTCGGCCCTGATTATAGAAGCTGCATGTTTCCAGCTCTGTCAGAAATCCGAGGCCTGCAGTTTCCATTGTTCCATCGCGTGTGTTAACTCCAGACTACACTTATTTAACAGGCCTTTATTGTATATTTCAAATTCTGGATTCACCTCCAGAGCCTTTTCAAACGCTCACCTCAGTGTTTGTCTTTTTTGGGCAGAAGCAGGAACTCTTGAATGTTTGCACCGTTTCAAACTCGAGGGGAAAAGTTGAAACCTGTTCTGAATATGATAAGTCTTTGCATTAATGGACACCACAATCCGGGAGGGCCTGTGTCAGCTCTGTGGCGGCTGGCGCTGCGCTGCCAGCCGTACACCGTACTTTCCAAGGGTGTGGGCACGAGCGGTTAAAACGAGGGAGGGGGCATTAGTTCTAACCTCTCCATTTGCCCAGGGGCCATACTCCCACCACCATGTGTCGGCTGAGTAGACTACTGTTAATGTTGGGAAGTAATGTATGGGTCCCAGTGCTAACTCCCTGCCTTTTACATCTCAATCAGGTCACTCTAGTTTATTTATATATTGTCAGGGGGCAGGAGGGGAGGGGGGGTTCGTTTTTTTTTTTTTTGTGGGGGGGGGGGGGGGGGGGGGGGGGGGGGGGGGGGGGGGGGGGGGGGGGGGGTGCAGCACAGGGGCTAAGAGATGAATGTGGCAGTTTTTTTTCTCTCTCTATTTAGTTAGCAAAAAGCTTTTATAATGAATTTGAAAGGCGGCACAGATCCAAGCGTTTGAAATTCCCAGAGCACTGCTAAGTGAAAGAAGGGGAGGGGAGGAGAGAAGGAGGAGGAGGAGGGGGAGAGGAAGAGAGAATAAAATGCATTAACTTCCCGAAATGTGGAATGGGTTCGAAAAAGAAAAATCAAAATTAATACATCTTCATTTTTTCCCCATGCTGTTTTCGTTCCTCGTTTCTTCGTTATTATTTTCCTTCCCCACTCTGTCTCCCCTCCCTCCTCCTCCCCCTCCTCCCCCCTGCCGCCCGCTACGTCTTGCTCTTACCCAGTCGGTCGCACGCTATTAAACAAACAGTCCTAATATTTTGAGCTGGCTGGCAGTTTGAATTTCATCTCGCCGACGCATCTTGTTTCTCTCAAGCCCTGACTGTTTTGACATGCGCCCCGATTAAATTATAAACAAGCAGGCCTCCTGATGGTGATGCTGGAGCCACTAATTTCCCTAATTGTTTGCAGTTGTCTGGGGGGGAGGCTATGAGGCCCGGGCCTGATCCCACTGACTGGCACGGCCTAGTTAAAGGAAAAAGAAGAAGAAGAAGAAGAAGAAGGAGGGAGGGAAGAGAAGAGCCGAGGAGAGGGAGGCAGGTAGAGCAGAGAGGGAAAAGAAAACGAGGAAGGCAAGAAATAAGAGTGAAGGCCCAATTAGGACTTCCGCACTTGGCTTCAAACACACCCATTAGTGACCAAAGTGTCTGACCTACAGAGCAGTGGAAAAGTGAGCATACACATTCTGGAAAAAACATTAAAATAACATGACTTTATTAGGCTGTTAATACCAATTCATCTGTACAGAGGAGGAACTCCTTTAAACCTGCACTGACTGAGGCGCCGTGAAAATAATTTCTTTCATCCACTGAACTTGTTGATTAACTTAATATGAAGCTTCAACAGCAAAAAATAAAAGTTAATGTAAGAGCAATAAATAAAAATGACATCACATAAACCAGTTCACTTAAATGAAACTAGAAGAGACTAAATAATTAAAAGTTTTGTATTGTTGGATTGAGCTAAATTCCACGTCTGCACAGTAATTGCTGTATTTCAGTAAATGGTGAGGTGGTGGTGGGGTTAGGTTCACATATAATGAGGCCAGAAAAAAAATTGGGCAATAACACGAACGGATCACTCCCCCGCTCCTCACCCTCAGACGTCATTTTGTTTCCCTCCTTGCCCTTCTCACCTTCGGTTCAGATCCAATGTCACATGTGGCCGAGTTCCAGCCGTCACCAATCACAACACGTCGCTCCGGCCCATGATATCATCTGCTGGCAGCCGGTTCCCAGGTCTCTGCAGTGGGGCAGCCCACTCAAACATCCCACTGTGACTCACTCACATGCACACGCTGCTAGAAAGTCAGAAAAGAAACATACAAACAGCAGCTTTGTTTTAAACACGCAGCCTCCTCAGTTTAGCTCTGGAGCCACTCTCGCACGCTGGGCTTTTTTATTTCAGCTCACTTCTACGAGATAAACGAGAGCACAAGCAAAATGAGAGCCAATATGTTGATTTCTTTCTTTTTTTTTTTTTTTCTTTCTCTGTGTGTGTCCTTTTCCAGACGGGAGCGTGGATGAAAGATCTCAGGGTGGAGCTGTGAATGTTATCCATGCTGGCATCAACAGACAGGCATCGTTACCTGGCAGACGGGAGGGCCGTCATATCGCCACCGTCATCACCCAATCACGGTACCGTCTGTGTGTGTACATGCCCAATGATGGCTAATTTAGCGTGACAGTAGAGATGGCTGGTGTTGTTGCCGAGCAGGTGAGCTAATACACCTTTTCTCCGCGGAGGTGAGATCTGAGGTCAAACACGTACACAAACCGAAACGTCTCCCGCCTCGTCGGCTTCACAGAGAGAGACAGAAGAAGAAATGAGGAAGTGACAGTGATGAGGTAAATCATGGAGTGGCGATAACAAGGCTGCGTTTAGTGTTCAGGAAATAAACTCGGCATAATAACATCCTAAAGTCATCAACGTACGTTAAATAAAAATACAAAGTTTTGCCATTCGCCCATTCACACATGTACAGTGCTCATGTGCAGCACTTGGCTGTCAGGGGGGATTTTGGGTTTTTTACCACATTCCCTTCTAGTTAGTGGACAACCCACTGAGCCACAGCCGTCCCTCAAAGTGACGTGTCTTACGTTTTAGAAAGTAATTCTATGGTGACGCTGCATTTGTTGTTAGAGACAAAAATAAATACAATAAAAATAAATAAATAAAATACTTTTATTGATATTAATTGTGGTAGATTTATACATTTAAAAAAAGTATTAGGAAGGTAACATGTTTCTAAAATATGAACACATTATGTTTCTGATGTGTTACCGTGAAGTTTTCTGAAGTTTGAAGAGTTAAGAGATGAATCCTAAACAAAACAAATTGAGGTTTGTTATGAAACTTTAACGTGTCGTCAGTCGGGGGCTGAAGTAGAAGCCACAGAACGAAAGAAAGTACAGCAGATTAACAGTCGTAATATGTTCGAAAGAAAAGTACGCTAACAGCTGCAGACTCTTCGTCCTGTTTAATCACGACATGCATCTCCCATCACATAGCAGAGGAGTTGTTTATCTGTGTGTGTGTGTGTGAGAGAGAAATACTGCTCCGTTAACGATTTGAGCGGAAGGAGCCCCATTATGTGACAGCTTGTGCTGATGAATATTGAATACACTGTGTGCCCACGCCGGTGTCTGCGAGCGTGTGCGAGTGTGTCGCTTCTGTAGAAATCTGTGATAAGATGTGAATGATAATTTCTCAGGGAGGAGGATGCATGCAATATGGAAGCTGCGTGCTCATCTTGATCTTAGTTCATTAACAAGCACAGACTGGAGCAGGCGCATGCACACACTCGCATTAATGCCCACGCTGAGCATCACTTATTTTCACAGTGGTAAATCTTTGAATGCTCCTTGTTTATCTTCGCTCTGAATGAATAGCTGCAGACCAGAGGTGAAGGGACACCTATGCCGTGCCCATCCAGAAAATGATCGTTTGGACGTATGAAGGTAAACAGACGCAGAGAATCAGTGACAGACGTCCGTTCAACCAGAACACGATGCTCAATAGGCCACTGATGCAGTTAATGCCTAATGAGAGTCCACCACCTGCATTCACGCAGGATAAAGAGCAGAGTTACTGACTGACAGCACGCCGCTGACCCGCCCCCAACCTAAACATGTGGGGTTATAGCAACCACAGCGAGATGTGAAAACATTGAGACAATTCAAGTTGAAAACTGCTGAGTCAAGGGCTCAACAGCCAGTAAAATCTGGAGGTATTTAGTTCCTGTCACGATGAGGAAAACTTGAAAACAACAAAGTAATTTACACGATATCCTCTTGCTGTCAACCATCCGTCTGAGACATTACCAAGATGGCTGCCCAATGGCGAGACCTGCCTGTGAGGGCTTTGATGTTTCTCATTACTGGGAGTGCCACTTTTCGCATGCAGTACAAGTTGGTAGTGATGTAGTAGCGTGACCAACTTGTGTACTTGTCAGCTAAAGAACATAAAATCCATGAATGGATCTCAGGTTAATGTTGTCGAGTCATAACAAAACTCAAGAATCAAGATTGAGCGTTCCCACCCGATCGACTCTTTCCGTTATTTACTCTGAGCACGTGGGACTGGACGGACTTGGACTGCGGTCCGTTGGTGAACATCTGTCTCTGTTCTTCTCATCGCCCCAGCGTCTCTGTCAGGAAGCATCAGCGCCAGGCACGACGGAGGCCGGCGCCCAGGGACGGCCTCGGGCTGCTCTGCCCAACACACACCTGCCCCGCCTCAGCTCGGACCCCGTGTCCACTGTCCGTCGCTGCCCGAGGGGGAGTGGGCTGCGCCTGGGGGGAAGGTGCAGGGTCGCGGGGAAGTGAAGGCTGATCTCATGGCACCTGATGCTCTGGAAGGTAGACACAATTAATAGATCATCCTATCTTAACTTGAACATCTACCTGACCATCAGATCACGAGCCCATATCTTTCTCATATCTTCTCTTTGAGACGTGGTTATGTAGTTTGTTTGTTTGATGCATGGAAATGTGGTTCAGCTATCAGCATATTCCATCACAGTCCGTTTATCTCAGATATTAAACAGCTCTCCTCCCGCTCGACCCTTTAAACTAATATTATCTCCATCACTGCCTCGACGCTGCGGCGGTGGAACGATCCTCTCGCTCCGCCTGCGTCCCGGACAAGGCTCTGGTTTAAAGTGTTTAAGTAAATCCTTTGATGGATGAAATCATTACATTTGCCCTCATGTATATTTCATGTCCCAGTCCAGATTAGTTATTCCAGGGTTTAGAGAAATGCTGAGTGTGATTTATTTTTAATCACAGCAGCTGTTTGCCTTCTCGTATTGAAGACCTCGCCTGACAAAGACCCAGATTGAATGAGACAAATCTGACCCGGCACGGCCCACGCCATTTCTAATTCACACGGCGCGCAGCGTCTCACAGACCAAACTGTTCGCTCTCTCAAACACACATGTCCAATCAAACAGACAAACAAACACGCCTGCGGCCTGCGTCTCCCAGAGCAACATCTGAAAGTATTCTGATCAACTTCAAATGTCTCGAGTCCCAGTCGCTGAGGATTCCGTGAAAGGCTCCGTCCTGACAAGCGCTGGTTATTTCCGCAGTAACACTCGACTAATTGAGTGTCTGCCGTTGTTCGTTTTTTGTTTCCGCGTCGCCCCTCGAGTCACCAGCGCCGCTTCCTTCTGTCTCTTCTGTGCATTAGCGCGGGTGCACGCCGTTGCCACGAGCCCGCCAGCTGCCCCGCCGCTGCGTGCGCGGCTCCTGGGGGAGAGCGCTCCACGAAAAAAAGTCACATCTCTCCCTTTTAGTGCCCTCACATCTGCACTTCCTGCCGCCATCACTTGTTCCGGCTAACGGGACATTATCTGGTGATGTGTGGTGAACTCTGATTAACGCGAGGAGAGCCTGGGTGGCGGTGGCGTCCTCTGCCGTGGAGTCTTCACACGAACGCGCTTGCCCCTCTCACTCGCCGATAGCAGTGTGTGTTCGGACTCACATCTGCACATCTGAATACGGCAGGAGGCCACAGGTGTGTGAGCCCACTCCGCAGGGAGCCTCCCCGCTGATGCTGCATTGTGGGTAATAATAGTTAGCAGCAACAGCTGTGCCCCTCTCCCCCCCACCCCCCCCGTCACCTCTAATGTTCTCTAATCATCCCTCTATCATGCCTAATACCCTGCAGTGGTGCCCTCACAGCTGTTTGAGGGGCCCTGGGCACCAAGACACCTGTCAATCTCTCTCGCCCTCACACACACACTCACACACACACAGTCTGAAAGTTTTCTTTGATTCTGCGATGCGTCACACTTTGACGTCCTCAAGGTTAAACCCTGCACACGTTTCACGTTCATGCTTTAATAGATGTCTTTATTTTGCTCTGGGTGTTTCCCCTCAGCTGCATTTGCATGGCGTCAACCATCGATATGAAGCGTTTGGAACGCTTCCCTCCCATAGAGTCTGTAGATAAATAGAAGCTTAATTTGGCTTAAAAATAAAATCCTTTCAATACGAGTTCAAATTAGTATCCCTGGTTTCCTCTGAGACTTCCCAGAATCCATCACCCGGGCGGATGCTCTGCGCTCACAGATGCAGCCCGAGTGTCTGAGAACCACAGACCTCTGGGTGGTCTCTGCTCGCGTTTTACTGTCTGTCTGCCCTAACCAGGCCCAACTGACTCCCATCCAACTTCTGACGGAGCTGCTGGTTAACACTGGGGGGTGTTTAACTGCAGCGACACCCTGCAGCCTCCTCAGGCGCATCATGACACTGCACGTGTGTGAGTGAGGGGTAGAAGGGGGGGGGATTTGGGCCTGCTGCCCCTTGCTCTGCTCTGTCACAAATCCTGTCTGCTAATGACTACCAGCTCTATAGGACCCGAGGCAGGAGGGGTTACAGCCTGCCAATTGAGCGAATAATGAGATGAATTAGGAGATTTAGGGATGAGGTGGAAGGCAAAGGGGATGGGTGGCGCTGAATGAAAACCAGAGGTGCTTACCACAAAGCTGCGGCGCAGAGAGGCTGCGTGTCGGAGTGCAACGGGGGGTACGGGCGGGGCGGTGGCGAGGAAGCTGGGTGGAAGCGGTGCCACGAGGAGCAACGCTCGGGAATTCCTGTCGTGCTCTCACAAACACGTTGACAGACGTAATACGCATTATAGTCAGGGACCACGAACATTATTACTGGAGCCGGCGTCAACACGGTGAGACATAACTTCTCAATCAGGACATTAAGTTGTGCTCACATGGGGGAGGAGAGCATTTCCATCCAGATTCAGTTGTTGTGGCGGAATATTTTAGGCTGATGAGTTTGAAGGTAAAATGTGCGTGTTTATCAGTTTTGTGGAGGACGAGTCTGACGGAGTTCATCTTTTAATTTCCCCCGAACCTCCACAGAGACGACTCGCTAACATCGTTTCAGGAGCCGTCGGCCCAGAGCGGAGACGGCAGCTTTGAACAGCAGCGCTGCTCAGATTGAGTTGTTGGCCACTTATTAGCTTTATCTTGCATAATATTCTCCTTTACTGAGTTTCAGGCTGATTACTTCGGGACATTTAAATGAAAAGCCGGCAGTAGGCCCGGCAGAGCCTCGTCTGGGTCTGTTTTTTTTAATTTCCTGGAACATCTATCACACCCGTCTTTAGTAATAGTGCATTTAAAATCGTATTCTTCTGCTATGTAAACACAGGAAGCTGCATTGTCATCCTCAGTTTCCAGTAAATTTCTCCCAAAACAGTCTCTCGGGTCATATTTTTTTCCGTTCCTGGTTTTCTTTTGATTGCATACATGTACAAATTAAGCAATATTTGGTTCCTGTGGCCACGCAGCCGACCGGGCCCAGCCTGCCTCCCTGCCTCAAACCGAGCTCTGTTCAAGTTTATACACAATGCACAACATTGTTCAGAAGACAGGGCGCTCTGAAATCTGCTGGAAGCCTTTGAACATCCCTGAACAACCACTCCGAGCACAAACATAAACTCTGAGAGGGAATGATTCATCCCGAGACGAAGAGATATCAGTCATCGAATCACAGCTTGTGTTATGGATCCCAACAAAGTGCGACATCCTCACGTCCCTCAACAAGACCGAAACATTAGCAGGGAAAGAAAGTTGGAGACATGTGTGAGTCAATAAAGGGAAGTTTAACATGTGCTACAGTTCGAGGAGTGTATTGTTCTTGTAGCGTGATCAGCTCAGCTCTAGATGGGGGGGGGGCGGGACATGAAGGAGCATGGAGGTGTCTCAGCAGGGACAATTATCTCACAGTGACAGAGTCGCAGCAGGAGCTGATTGTCTTCAGACGAGTGGTAAACGCTTCTGCGCGGCGACCTCCAGCCTCCAGCTCATCACACTTAGGCTCTATTGTTTAGTGAAGGAGTGCGCGTGTGCACACACACACACACACAAATACACACAAATACACACATATACTTGACCCAGCTCCTCATGGCAGGTTAAACACCGAGATTGTTCTGCACCGCCACATCTCATCACAGTTGAAGCTCATTATGGAGACAGGAGGGTGTGTGTGTGTGTGTGTGTGTGCGTGTGTGTGTGTCTGACTGACCGGCCTTGATTCATTTCTCTCTGTAGTGTCTGAAAAGTCTTTAGTTTAGCGTTAGAGCTGCAGCCGGTTGGTTGTGTCCCCGCTTAAATGTGAATATGAGTGGGACGAAGGCGCCATCGTCCATTTGGGAAATATTAAAAGTGTTTTCACCGCTCGTTCAGGCTTCTTCAGTTCTCTTAGTTTCCAGACCTGAAGTGTGTGTGTGTGTGCGTGTGTGTGTGCGACCCATCAGGAAGCTTGTGTCCTGAGGGATGGCGCAGTGTCGTGTTGACACATAAAGTTGAGCCACTTGTTTTCAACCTTTTGAAGGAAGGGGTTTCCCCCCGCTGGGCTGAAATCTGGTTTAATGCAGCCTGAGTTCACGCCCGGGGCAGACAGCATCTTAAAAATTTACTGTCTTTGGATTTAATGCTGAATATTATTTCAGGGCGTCTCTGAAACCGAGCGATGTGTCATAAAAATGAATCAAACTGGCTGCCAGCTGAGGATAAGTATGTTGTGGTGCAGCGAGAGACAGAAATGCAGCATCAGTCTTAGGTCGAATTATTATTTTCCTAGAATACACAACAAATTAGTGTCGAGCATTTATGGAACCACACGGTCGGGCCTGTTTCACGCCGTTGTGTTCTCTCGGTCTTTTATTTCTGCCTGTTTTGACTCGGTCTGTAAAACAGTGAGTCATGACTCTGGCCGGCCTCTGAGCTAATAGCTGTGTTTCGTTAATCGATGACTAATGGTGACAAAAGGAAAAAAAACACACAAAGACAAAAAGTCGTGCCAGAAATGGAGGAATTGCTTAAAGATCATTTTCTGTTAAATCTTGATTCATCAGAGGAACAGACGTTTTTCATTTTTTGGATTTTTTCAGGGCTGCTTGAAGTCAGAGCTCTATGAGTCATGTGATGACAATATTTTTCTTATTTTCTTCAAATACAGTAAAAGACCAAAACTGATAAGAAATTAATTCTATGTTGTTTTTTATTGTGAAACAAAGCCACAGATGTGGTTAAAAACTCATATTTTCTATAAAAGGATTTGATTTTTTTTTTTTCCTTTGTACTTCAAAACAGATGAAAATACTAACATGTTTACTCCACCATATTTATGTATTTTGCAGATGGACCTTTTATATTTAAGTACCACTACTATTTTGATACACTGCCGAGTTTACTTAAGCTCCCAAGTACAGATACTGCGTCCTGAAGAAGCAGTGGATAGAGGTGAGTTGGACCAGTAACTGAAACAATCTCTGTAAAACTGACCGTTTATGTACAGTGGTCATGTGGTAGATGGTCTACTCTGCAGTTTCCCAGTTACAGAAAGTACAGCGAAGAAGAACCAACAATCGAGAGAAGTAAACGTTTCTGGAACGGCACCGTGTTTCCAAACCCTCAGTTTAGAGGATTAAAAAGTCAGGCGTGGCGTGAATGCCAAACGTTAATGTAGCAACAGACGTGTTGTAAAAGTAAAATGTGTTGGTGTGGACGTAGTCTGCATTTCTGTGTGAATTACTGTCACTCTCCATACATTTATTAGAAACCTCAGCCCTTTACACAGACCTGTAATTGATTGGCTTGGACAACGACTTGGCCCAGGTACAAGTGTGTGTCTGTGTGTGTGTGTGTGTGTGTGTGTGTGTGTGTGTGTGTGTGTGTGTGTGTGTGTGTGGGCAAGAACAAAAGGGAAATAAAAAGCAGTAGATTTGGGAATTCACAAATTTTAATTCACTTCAACACTGGATGAATTAAGTTTTCGTAGGAACTGCATTTGAGTCAAACCCTGATTCCTGTCACACAGAAAAAGCACAGTTATCATTCGCAGTGATCGGAGTCATGAGCAGCCGGTCAGGAGAGTACGGCCACACGCCATCCATCCACAGACACGATACAGACACTTACACACAACTGCACCGCACATGAGAAATAAAACAGTCTGAATTCATTTTTTTTGCCTTTTTTTAACCATTTTAAATACTCTGGTGATTTAAATTTCCTGACACTGAAATGAACCGACTTCACTGAGTTGTCTGGACGAAGAAAATAAAAACATCAACCTTCTCCAAAGTGGCTCAAAGACTCAAACAAATTACTCTGCGAAGTAAGAAATAAAAGTATAATAATAATAAAAATAATTAACTCCTAAATTAATTTACAGACATTAAAAGTGAGGAACAGAGTCAAACCTGCCACTTTTCTGTAATGGCTCAAGAAATTAGATTGTCGTCAACTGCAGCAAACAAAAAAAGCAGTTTTGCTTTTTTATTCAACTTTTTCTCTTTTCAACAACTTATTATTCTAGTTTTGGGAAAATGCATAATAAAAAACTGGCAGAATACAGCATGACATTTTTTGACTTTATTGTTATTTTTTTTTACCCAGGAACACTCAGTAACTGCTTCTTTTTAAGTTTTTCCTCCTCTCTCCGCTCCTCTTCGTCATCGTCATCATCTTCAGGGCAGCGTGCTCTTAATGTCTCTTGTTTCCCAAACAACCGCCCAGTTCTGAAAAGCAATATTTAAAAACCATGGAAATAAAACCTAAAAATAGCACAGGATGACAGCAATTCTAACCATAATAACAACAATAATAACAATAATGATAATAATAATCATGGATAAAGATAGCAATAAATAGGGTTGGTGAAGTTTAAGTGCGGGTAGGTGTGGTGAAACACAAGACCGTGGGCACCAATTAGAGAGAGGAAAAGGAGGAGAGCGAGAGAGGAAGAGTGGAAGGGGTGGACGACCGCACATAAAGTGACTGATTGTTTGGTTGCTGAATCTCCACTCTGTCCTTGCTTTCTGGACATTTTTTTCCTCGCCGCACGTTCGCAGGCGGTGCCAGGCGAGTGTTCAGAGCCCCGAGTGTCCCTGCACGCCACATCCTCTGGATTTCCGTCCCCTGTCCTCCTGCCAGACTGTCCGCTGCGGGAGGACAGAGGTCATCACATCCACAATACATCAGTGTCTCTGTGAACAATAAGTGCTTGATAGGACTGGTAGTGAGTCTGGAGTGTGACGGTGACATGGGGGTGGGACGTCAGGTGGCCGTTTCCCTTTTGTTTCTTTTTCCTCCTCTATGAAACGAAGCTGCGAGATGAACAGCGGGTTCCGCGGCAGGCGACAGCGTTAGCAACATCAGTGTGTGTCCTGAGGATTCGTAGGATCGCGGGATCCAGTCAGTCAAATGTCAGTCAGCACGTGGGGACGTAACGTCCTTCGTGGGACTGTGCTGGGACGTTAGAGAGGAGGAGGAGCAGGGACAGCTCGTCTTCTGAAGACTGGTCCTGTGGGTGTGGAGTTTGTGCCTGTTTGAACAGCAGTAGTCTCACCTGCTCAGAGAACGGTTCAAACGTTTGTGGAGAAGCTGTTTCACAGTGACCTGCTGTCTTTGGCTGAGGTAATTTCACTCCGTTAGTCAGGTTTTCACAGATGTCTGTCTGGGATTGTCTCCATGAAGAGTCTGTCTGCTCGCAGTATTTCAGTCGAATGGTTTACAGTTTCTGTGCAGCCATATTCCATCCGTTTGAGTCCCCACTTCTCCATCTCTTCTCTCCCGTGCTGTCCTCTCTGTCTGTCAGTCTCTACCTCTGGTAGTCAGCCTGCTCTCTAGGACTGGATGAGGAGCTCCCAGGGGCCATGTTGCCCCCTGGCCGGCTGTGTCCCTTGTCCTTGCTCTCCTCCTGAGCCAGGGGGGCTCCCGAGGAGGACTGGCCGGAGCAGGTGCTGGAGCCGGAGGACGCTGAAGGCTGGTTCAGGCCTCCTGTGCTCCCACCATTGCCCTCTGTGGACTGGTAGATGTCCTCAGCTCCGTCCTCGCTGGACTCCGGGTCCTCTGAGCCCGACAGCAGCTCTTCTTCTCTGTACTCGCTGACGTCCACGCCCCCGCTGGCGGCAGCCCCCTCACACAGCTCCTTGAGGCGGCCGTGGTGCTTGACGTGGTAGCGCTGGTTCTGGAAGAACTTGATGATGGTGTGTTTGGGCAGGTCCAGCTGAGCCGACAGGGTGTGGATGGCCTCCTGGTCTGGGTACAGGCCCACATCTTGGATGAAGCTCTGCAGAATACCCAGGGCCTCCAGGGAAATCTAACGGGATTCAGTGAACACAGACGGGTTAATATGATGCTTTTATCCCCTGGGTCCAGAGCAGAGGAAATCAGGGACTCTACCTTAGTACGTGACCGTGGCTTCTTGTTGCTCCCGGCACCTCCACCAGAGCCGGGACATGCGCCCCCTGCTCCTGCTCCCACATTCTGAGAGCCCTCCTCGCTCCCTGGGGCGGATATCGGCTCCTCCCTCATCGGGGACAGGCGGTGCTCCTTCATTGGGGCCGGCGGCGGCCTGTGAAGTGCCTGATGGGAAAGACAAAAGAGCTGATTAACGGGGCACAGTGACCCCTGATCGAGACTGCGACAAGAGAATTCAGTTTAAACAACGCAACCAAGCGAAGCTCGACCAAATCTGTAAACCTTGTCTTGTTAATTCAGAGCTTATTCTTTAATCTTCCACCCATGATCAAATATTAAGTCCTGAGCATCGTGTGTGGATACCAGTCACCTCCCATGATGCAACGCGTCTAATAAAACACCCAGTAAGCAATTGCAGCACACAGTAGCCAGGGCCGCAGGTCAGCCCAGGGTGAGAACAAGTGTTCACAGCTGACAGAATGTCACGGTCTATTAACCTGCTGCAAGGCTGCGTGGCGTTCAGCCCATGTGTGTGTGTGTGTACGTGCATTATACCTTTGACCTAATGTGTGTAAGATTAGCTGTAGTAAAACGCTAACCACCTGTCAGCCAGGAAGTGTCTTATTTACTAACTTATGACACCTCATCACTATTTAACCAGCCATTAAATACCTCAGACAGACTGCGGCTGTAATTGGAGGGGGGGGGGGGTTAAAGTGTAGGTAAGGCTCCCACACAATGTTTATTTGCTTTCCATCAACACAAAGATCTTTATTTTTAAGACCAATCAACCTGGATGAAAATAATTGATCACAGTGTCATCTACTTCCTGTTTGTTTTCAATTTGGACTATTCAACACCACGGGTCAGGGAGGTTCAGTGTTCATCTACATCAGCCTGTTAGTCATCAAGAAACGGAATGGAACGGTCCAGTGATGAACTTAGATAAACTTTGGGGTGGATCCGGGATATTTTTTTTGGACCGCTCATGAAGGTGTGAAATTTCAAAATAGCAAACTGAAGGTGGAGAAATGCGTCGGCTGCAGCAGTGGGTGGGGCCGTGAGCGGCGTGTCTGTGTGACAGCAGCGGGGACGCTGAAGTGTTGGGAGGGAAAGTGGGGACTCTGGTTGTTTGTCAGGAGGTGGTGGCTGTTGTGAGAGCGTTGCGGTCGTGTCCCGCCCGCTCGCTTTAAGAGCAGGGAGGGGCCTCCCCACTGGAATGTCCAGCTATAAATCTGTGGCGCATTAAAATTAAAGGACCCACATAAAGATAATAGTCATTCGCTTTTCTCTCCCTCTCTTCAATAATAACAGGGTATTACTTAAATAATACTGAGGGCAGGCCAGACCATGAAATTGCTGCCATTTTATTTGCAGGGGCTTTATTTTCCTGGGTGAGGCGAGGGGGAGAGAAACCAATTTACAGGAATTCAGAAGGTTTTTCCCTTTTTTTGTGTCATTTTTCTCTCTCCCTCCGCTGAATCCTCTGTTTCTTCCACGTGAGGGTTTTACATATCGGGAGAAAACGGTGAGAAGCCAGCGGCAGAGCGAGAGACGAGGCCCTGTCCTGACGAGGACCACACAGCCACAAACATCCCCCACACAAACTCCCTGAGACACTTAATAACTAAATTGTGGGTAAATCGTGGAGGGGATTGCAAAACCTCTCGTCTCCACCCCCCTCCCGCTCCTCTCTCTCCATTCACAGAGCTTCATCGCTTCTCCTCTTACTCGGGCTGACAGCGAGGACTCTTGGATCAATCGCCACACACACATGCACACTGGGGCGGCGGGGCCTGGTCTCCCTCATGAACTAATGATGATGTCAGAGAGCAGAGCCAAACACACAGGGCTGGACTCAGACTTTATCTCCTCGTCTCCCTCCCTCCCTCCTTCCTCTTCTTCAATACAAATTTCCCCCTGTTTTTATTGTGTTCTCCTTCTCTCTCTGTCCTCCACTCTGGTCTAATGCATCAGGACACTAATGAAGTGGGCCTCTGCCAACATGGCTCCACGTCCAAATCAGCCCACAGAAAGGCAGATGCCAGTACCACCCCCACCCCCACCCCATCGTCCTCCACCTTCCTCCCCTCGGCTCCTCCTCACCCCTGCCTGTCCCTCTTTTTACACCTCCAGCTGTCTCTGCCTCCTCCGTCCCTGCTGTAGACCGTTAGAGGTTTAATGATTTAACCAGTGAGTTTTTTTTTATTGCTGAACTTGTTTCGTATCTCAGATATTTAAGCTGCTGTCCCTTTCATCAAAGAGTCGGTCCACTTTTAAAAGTTCAGATCATCCCGAATCTCATCAAACAAGATCTGGATTTGAAAAAATAAAGCAGATTTAGAGAACTGGACTAAATGAGCTAAAATCAAGTGTTTGAGACAGACGCTGAAAAGAGGAGCTGCAGCACTGAACAGTACAATACGTTTCCCTAAAAGTACAATTGTTGTGGCACTGATTGACACAATTCTCTTATTTCTTCTATATATTTCACATTTAAAAACCCAATTTTAAGACAAATATTCACTCAGTCAAAGTTGCCTTGACAGAGTCTTTGTTTTATTTCGAGCGAGTGAAGACTCTTCGCTGCCTCTGACTCCTCCTCATCTCTGACCGTTACGCTCTGTGGAAGAGCCTCCATGTCACTTCAGAGCAACACAATACGGCCCCTGCTCTCCCAAAACCACGAGCACTGGAGCGCTGCGGCCGGGTCGGCTCTTCTCGTGGCATGATTCAATATTCCTGAAAAACTTCTGCTCTTTTATTTTCTTCCCTTTCTTTCCATCTCTCTCTCTCTCTCTCTCTCTCTCGCTCCTGGCAGTGCTGTTAGTGCACTGCAGTAAAATGAAAAAGTTTTCTTTTAAACGTAAATCAAGGCAAATTACGACGCAGAACTATGAAAGAATTATAGAACATGAAATATTCATCTTCTCCTTAATGAGCTCTGGTCCTCCTGGGCCCCTAACTCTCTCTCTCTCTTTTTCTTTCTGTCTGTCTGTGTGTGCGCGCGACCTCCGGAGACACCATTAACACAGAGATAAATATGTAATGAAGAAAAAAATAACTTTTCTCTCAGTTTTGTGCATGACTTCACCTTTCCTGTTAATCAGCGAGATATGTTTTTATTTCCTCTCTCTCTCTCAGTCCCTTCGCTCATGTGAAGTGTGTGTGGCTGTGACTCCTGAGCTGACGGAGTAAATGAGTCACTGCACACTGACAGTTTTTTTATTGTGATTTTTTTTTTGTATATAATAACGTCTATGGTGAAATACTGTAAGTGGGAGCACAGCACACTCCAAGTGTGTGTGTGTGTGTGTGTGTGTGTGCGTTATACATGTGTGTTTGCACACACTCTTGCATATTTTTTTCATTCAAACTGTGTGTGTGGTATTCATTCCATTTATCTGCAATTAAACAATTAACTTAATTGTGGTTCGCCAAAAAGCCCAAACTCCACCCAGCTACAGGGAGAGAGGCCACCGGGGTGTAGAGAGAAGGGGGGGGGGATGAAGACGACAAACAAATTTTTGTATTGTTAAAAACAATACAATAACAGAGGAGGCATATTTTGATTGTTCCATCATCTCATGTCGTGGCTGCAAACAATGGCTGTCACAGTTGAGGCTGATATTTAAAATGATTGCTCTATATATTTTTATCTCTTGAGTTTCAGGAAATATTCAGTGTTGGGGGGGCGGGGTCCTGGACTGTGCTCCGAGTCAGTTTAACAGAATGCTGTTGTAACCAGGGTGTGGTGTTTCACAGCCTGTGAGTCGAGGCTCTCAGTTTTGTGAAAGTGGGAATGACAGATATTTTGATATTTTGTAAATATTGAAGCGTCATGTACTATAACACTAAGGCGTCCACGCCCCCACTGCCCGCAGTGATTTAAAGTCTATTTGACGCTGATGGATCAGATGTAACTTGAAACTAGGGATGTTTTCCGATGTTATAAATCCAGTGGAGTCGCCCTCCTCTGGTCATTGGATAGAAGACAAGTTTAAGACTTCTATTTTCAAATAGCAGTCATAGCGTCAGCTCATAGATCAGCTTTTAGCACTCAGTCACCTGTCTTCCGTCCTTGCTGTATTATTAACAGAGGTGTCCACTGAGGATAGAAATCATCAACATTTGTTTTGACAGCAGCAATTTGTCGCTGCACCTTTTGTACGCGAGGCCAGTGAAGCACCTTTAAACTGAGGAGAGACACAAAGACCGAGGAGGAGGAGGAGAGGACGAGGGCTGTTGTTGTTACTACTTGTTCTAGTCCACCACTCCTGGGGTCTCTCTCTCTCTCACACACACACACACACACACACACACACACAGACCCTCGACTTGCAGCAGAAATCAATTTAGCAAAAACAATAAAGAAATAATTTATAAGGGCAGACTCTGCCAAATTAGCTGTGGGACGCACTTAACTACTAAAGCCGTATGAATAAGAGCTGTGGAGCGAGCACCAGGACCGTGTCAGTCATGAAGAAATGTGATGCTGCTGACATGAACACACACACACACACACACACACACACACAGCACCTGCAGATTTTATAGACACAGTCAGGGATCTCCCAGAGCCCCTGGCATGCAGAAATGTCTCACGCTACTGTTGAGCACACAGTGTCCAGTCCACACAGACACACACATTCATGTTTCATGTGGTGGGTTGTTACAGTTTTAGAAAGCCTCTTATTGTCCAAACACAAAGGAGTGCTCAGATTACTGACTATCAGTGTGAGATTGTGTGTATGTGCGGCAGATGGGACACATGTGTGGTCTGTGGTGGCAGGCCGGCTGGAGCCTGAGGTTGGTGGGGGCTTCATCTGAGAGAGGGGTGGGGGGGGTGTCTCTCTCACACACACACACCTCGTTTCCCATTAATAAATCACCAGCGTTTCACCACAGTTCATCTCCCTGTCTCTCAAGGTGGGCGGGGGGTGGGGGGGGTTACAACATGGGCGTTGTGAGGTTAAACTTTATTTTTAGTCTTTTAGTGTGAGAGGAGCAGAGGAATGTGTTAATGGTGCCACCACAGCTTCCTCCCTGACTTCCCATCAGCCTTTTAATACATGGCTCTGAGCTGAACCGTTTAAAAAAAGAATAAAATTACTTGGCGGTGGAGTGGAGGTGGGCGGAGCCACAAAAGCAGCCTCCACGATCTGTGTGGAAGTCTCAGCTTTTGCCTGGTTTTGATTTATGACATATGGAATATACTATATGTGGTATATAATAGGTTTGCATTGAGGGGGGAGGGGGGGCGGGCGGTGGTTAGGAGAGGCCGTGTCTATAGGCTCGAACCCACCAGGCGTCAATGAACATGAGCGTCTCACCCTGACCTTTGACCCCTGCACTGAGCTGTCAATCAGGAGTCGGACAGGGACAGTTGATTGGGACACACTGGACTGAAAGGAACGGCTCAAATAAAAATGAGACTGTGCCTTCAATACGTTTATTTTAAAATGTTACGATTGTATTTATAGATAATTATCATGTAGCTTAGTTAAAAAAAAATTAATATTAAAACTTCACTTCACTTCACTTTCTCTGTCTTTCTTCTGTCTCTGCAGCTGTGCAGCAGTCAGGAGTCCGACGGAGACAGACAGGGTGGGTTCATTATGGACAGTTAATGAAAGAGGCCAACACATCAGTGAGCTTCCTGCATCGATCTCCTGCCTCCCTCTGCCTCCGTCCTCAGAAACTAATGGGGCATTTCCTCCTGTGCCACACCACCCAGCAACTGTGTTTACTCTGCGCTCCGCTGGGGCACAGACACACAAACACATGTGCACACACAACGAGATCAAACGCCGCTGGACACGAAATGAATATAATAAGTCAACAGTAATGGCAGGTGTGGTCTGTGAGGGAGGAGAACCAGTTCAGGAGAACCAGCCTCACTCGTTTCAGTGTGTCTGTGGACCTGTGCACAACCTGTGCTCCTTACACACACACACACACACACACACACACACACCTCATGGGCGATCATCAATAGAGACGTTTTTCTGTGAAGCAAAACTCTTGCTTCACTTTATGCGTCAATTAAACTACTACTATCAGACTGTAAATATTTTTCACACTTAAAGTACTTTAATGTCAATAATAATAATATTACTATTTGTTAAATCCTAACTTGGTTGGTTTATAAAATAATGAAAATACTCAGAAATGCCCTTTGGCAACCACTTGTCTGAACTTTGTTTATAAAGGTTACTGGGAGGTAAAGAAGTGTGAAAGACTTAAAACGGGCTGGTTAACTTTGAAAGCAGTTGCTAATTATTCTGTCAATCAATCATTTAAATCATTATTGGAAACATGTTTTGCGTATTTGCACATTTTTAACTTTTAAAATGCTTTTTTGAAAAGTAAAGTGAAACCTCTTGGAAATATAAGATGAGATTGTGTCTGCGTTGAATCAGATTCAACCAGAAACCCATTTGGTCTTACCTGTGTGTCCTGCGGCAGGTGGAGGACGGTGTGCAGCCTTTCCGAGTGATGGTGTCTGGACTCCTCCTCGTACGCCAGGTCCCTGTCGGCCTGCGGCAGCGCCAGGAACCTCCGGATGGTGCACAGGTTCTCCCACAGCGTGCGGTTCTCCGGGCTGGGGTTCTCCTTCCACCGCAGCAGCTCGCACAGCCAACCCTGGAGGAGACGGGAGGACGGTGGGTTCACAATCAGGCAGAGGTTACAGAGACGATCAGCTGCTCTGAGGAGGGTTTGTTTTCATCTGTGAGTTAGGAGGTTTACGAAAAAACTATTGGACGGATTTCCATGAAATTTTGAAATTTTGAAATTTGAGGAGACAATATCTCTGTGGGCATTTCCTCTTTTCGGATCCCTTACAGCTGTGGAGTCTGACACTGGTTGAAGCAGAAGAAGGAGAATATGAATTGAACTTGTGATCAGATGCAGCAGAACTAAAATAAACCTGTGCGTTGAATTAAGCATCGAAAGCAGAATTGAAATTAGCAAGCTGGAAATGCGTGAGGTGAGTGTCTCAGAGGAAGGTGGGGGCTAGGGCTGGCGGGGGGGGGCTAGATGGAGAAGATTTGATTATATCTGCTAGACTGGTTCGGTTTGTGACACCAGCTGTTGTGTTCAACCAGCCACCTCGGGCAGCGTGCACCGATAATAGCCTGATCATCTCTCCCTCTCCGTCGCTCTCCGTCCTCGTGGCCAGCTGCAGCAGATGGGTGCAGTGAGCCGTGACCCCCGAGCCACCCCCGGACCCACCGACCTGGGAGTGCGCGCAGACCGCACACACATACTGTACACAGGATGCACTTATTTACCACACACCTGGCGCACTCGGCCACATGCTACTGTCCTCACACACTCAAGCGTGTGACCAAGTTTGAATCAATTCAGCTCGTAAATGAAGGATTTTTGTTCTTGTTCGGTACAGATTTAGTCTGTGAAGAGTTTTTGTTTCTCAACAGTTTCTAACTCAGCTGTTGAGTTCTGCCCAAGGACAGAAAGCAGCATGTTCAGGGTTAGAGAGAGAGGGGGGGGGTGTCTCAGTCAGAAGGAAATAGAGAGAAATGTGTAGAAATTTCTTTACTTCACGTGCTTCAGGTGTCAGCTGTGCATTGAAAGGGAGTGAAACAGGTTGTTTGTTCCTACGTCATTTTGAAAAATCTTTATTGAAGGAATAGTCCTGGCAGAAGGTTTGGATGCTGGACTAAATCTATTATTCAATTTTAATATCGTTAACGATGCAGATGAATTTCAAGTTGGCTTTGATCCAAGTATTCATCATTTCCTTTCACCCGTTCTCACAGTGACTCGCTCACCTGACTCTTGTTGGCGGCCACTTTGGCGAACAGAGCCTGGGACACCTTGGCTCTCTTCATCTCCTGCTGGATTTCATCGTAGACGCCCGACGTGATGTTAACCAGCGACTCCAGCTTCAGCGGGAGGTCGGCGGCTGGACCGGACGGCTTGGGCTGGAAGAGACGAGCGCGGCGTGATTTACTGCACGGTGAGTAACAACAGAGGCACTTTAGGATCCCGCTGCCATTCCTAAGGAGACGAAACCAAATCCTGTGTGTGCGTACGAGTGACGGTTATCAGCTGATGATCAGGCCCCGAGCACAGACGAGCACGGGCCGCACATCTGCAGAGCACGTCTCCACATGACTTTTGTTTACAGATCAAAGTCATTAAGTCCGTCTCTTTTGTCGTTCTCGGTTGTTTCTGTTTGAGCGAACACGTATTGGCTCTCAGACGGCTTGTATACACAGTGTTTGAAGTCGTCCACAAGACATGTACAGACCAGCTAGCTTACATTCCCTCAGTGTAAACGATGCTGAGATAATTTTACACAGCCATAATAAGAATCACCAGCACGCTCGCCATGAATGGGCATTTGCCCTGACATCAGAAGGAGCTCCTTATCACCAACGCTGCTAAATTGTTTTGCGCACATGGAAAGACATTTCCAAATTCTGAGTAATGTCCTTTATGTTTACAATATGCTGCGCTGATAGCTTTGAAGCTGCTGCCCCGTTAGAAATGGCTGCAGAAAAGACAAAGTGCATTGCGTGCTGTGGTGTGCTCCGAGGGCGAGGTGAAGATTGGAGATAACTCACCGAGTTGGAGATCTTAGTCTTGCTCTTCCAGATGGAGGCCCAGGTATCAGGGGTTATCTGGTCATC
The DNA here is from genome assembly GCA_016785235.1 of Pseudorhombus dupliciocellatus. NCBI lineage: Eukaryota > Metazoa > Chordata > Actinopteri > Pleuronectiformes > Paralichthyidae > Pseudorhombus > Pseudorhombus dupliciocellatus. The sequence continues at coordinate 4,476,490 of JAFBJW010000311.1, read as the reverse complement.
CAAGCTTCTCTCCCACACTTTCTATGCACACACAAAGACGCGTGGCGTGTCACCATCACGTATTCCAGTCGCTATGGTTACTGCAGGCGCCGCTGACCTCGAGGTTGACTAACCTGTGAGAGGCGTGGAGGCCCGGCGTTGGAGGAGTTGGAGGCGGGGAGGCCGACCGAGGGGTTCATGGTCCGCTCTCTCTCCTCCTGGTAGATCCGGTCCCTCTCGGTCTCGGGCAGGTTGAGGAAGTTCTGCATGGCTTTGAGGTTGACCAGCAGCGACTGGGAGGCCGTGCGAGGGTCCTCCTCCTTCCTCAGGATCTCTGACAGCAAACCCTGAGCAGCACAAACACAGTCACACCACCACCCTCTGCTCCTGTCAGTCAGACTGATGGATGATCACAAATCACGTTTTCACCATTTCCTCCTGACAGATCAGGAACAAGAATGGTCATATGTGGTTATATTAAAATGAGGTTCTGGGGCCACATCAAGTAAAACAATCAGAGGGTTTTGGGAATAACGTCATAAGTTAAGTTATCATCAGATTCTCCTGTGTTGAAATGAGGAATAGACCTTTGATATAACTTTCACAAATAATGAAATTCTCGATGTCTGGTTCCCACATTTTCTTTTTAAAAGGATTGTGTAAGAACCTGAGACTTCACAGAATTTGTGTCTTCACTATAAAGCCCCATATTCCGTCGTTTTAAAGTCTGTTGATTCAAGCATTTTAAATACTTCTTCTCTAAATGTTTGAGGGTATTTAAGCAGGAAAAGCAATCAGATGATGATCAATCAATAATAATAATAACAGTCTTAAGGTACAAAACAGCAATAATAGAAGTGGCAGTATTTCCATCTTGTACCTAGGTGCAGTACTTGTGTATGAAACCCTTGCATTGTTTAGTAAAACTGAAAATATGTTCTGATAAAGAATGTAGGGATGTGGGCTGAATGCTGGCACACACACGCACACACACCTGGCCTCTACCAGTACGTCAATGAGCCAACTGCCATTACATTGATCTAATGGGGCGTACGGTAAAAAGTTTAGCACAGCATGACTGCATCAGGTAATTGTGCGGCTGTGAGGGTGGCGATGAGGACTCAATGACCCAGCACGCCACCCTGCCATGTTTCCGCTAATCCCACTGAAAATACCATGAGGTGGGTGACCACCAAATTAGCCTGTCAGTGACATCAGTGGTTGTTCATCCCTATCAAGTCGGAGGGAATGAGCCCTCACTTGACGTGTGGCAGCAAACTGGAAGTGACACGCACATTGTTTGACTCTTGTGATCATGTTTCCCATCATCAGATAATTCTTTATTCATCTAGAGTTTTCTGTCCTTGACGCTGCTCCTCTCCCTCTGTCTCTGTCCTCTCTTATCTAACTTGACCACAGTCCATCTGTTTTCCTACCTGTGTGCGATTGAAAGCCACACGGGCGAAAACGGCCTGGGAGACACTCGCTCTCTTCAGCTCGTCTCTGACCTGCTGGTAGATTTCAGAGGAGACCTCGGCGGCCGAGGGGTTGCTCCCTGGATGCTCGCCGCCAGCTTTGGACGAGCCCCGAGGGATGGGCGGGTGGTTGAGGAACTGCTGGTTGAGGGCCTGCGGGTGCTGGTGGGCCAGCAGGCGGCTGACGGCGAGCTGCTGGTTGATGAGGTGGGCCATGGCGAGCTGCTGACGCACCAGCTGCGGCGACAGTTGAGGCGACAGCAGCCCACCTGGCCCCAGCAGGGGCTGCAGGGCGCCGGGCGGGGGAGGAGGGGGCGGAGGAGGCACCTGGCCCGTGCGCAGTGGAGGGCTGTGGTGGAGGGGGCCGTGGGGCGAGGGCTGCTGCTGCTGCTGGGGGGCTGGAGGCTGCTGCAGGGGCTGGGAGGACAGGTCTCCAGATCCAGCTTTGAGGAGGGGACTACCCGCCCCCAGGTGACTTAGCTGGGCCAGGCCGGCCAGGTGAGGAGGTGGTCTCTGACCCAGCACGCAGAAGTCGGCCATGTTGTCTCGCTCTACTGCAGAGGAGACGGAAGTAGGAACAAATATAAATAATAGTGGCGTAAAAGTCGTAGAAAAAAGGACTGTGCGTCGGAAAGATTTCTTACTTTTGATATCAGCAGCGTCTCGTCCGGACCACATCTTCTCCAGATAATCGACTGCTCAATGACACAGACAGAAAACATCATCGTGACGGAGCAGATACACAGACGCCATTGGAACAGAAAGAAATTCAACTTGAAGATCATTTTGAAAAAAAATCCATCCTGAGGGCTGAGTCTGAGTGTGCTGACATCTGGACTGGGCTCCTGCTGAAGAGCTGAACGAATGCTGGAAACTCTGGGAGAAACCGAACTCTCCTCCCCCCTGTCAGACTCCGTCATCGCCTCATCTTCCCTCACTTCCTCTCCAGCCTCACCCTTTTAATCTGAAGGTTACAGCGCAGCTTCCTGGGAGGTGACGGTGCGGCGGGACGCGCTGACGTGGTCAGCGGAGCAGCCGCGACACATCATGGACGACGTGTTTAAGGAAAGTCGCAGGATTGTGTCGCTGGGCATTTTATTTGAAATGGAATCAGCATAAAACGTGCTACTTTATTCGACTGTGGCGTGACAGCTATTACATAAAACCATGTTCCCTTCTGCTCGTCAGTTTTTATGCCTGAAGCAGAGTTGAAGTGACTGATGGCAGCTCCATCGTACAATAATTACAGACAGCATAGGGTTCAATTTATAGTTTAGCGGAACCTCACCATTGAAACACGACCAACATGGAGCTGATAACTGACCTCAGTCCTCTCAGCTTGTCTGTGGTGCACACTATGAAAGCGATCGTCTGTAGTTTGAGAGATAGTGTGGTGGTTCCAGAGTTGTTCTCTCCTATATATATATATATATATATATATATATATATATATATATATATATATATACGACCGAAAACTCGAAAACTTGAGGGAGAAACCCCCAGTAGCTCCAGTTGTTCAGTTTTTCAGAGGGGGGGCGTCCTCGATGCTCTCGATGAGTTATGAGACAATAGTCCCGTGGGCACAGACATGTAAAAGCGCCCACATCCCTCCTCCAGAGCGGCAGGAGCCGCAGATTCAAAGAGACATCGCTGTGGTTGTTTTGCATCTTTTTGTACTTGTTTCTTCTTTTGTCTCTGCGGTCGTTTGTGTCTCTTTGTTTTCACTTTGAGTCATTTCCCAAACAGAAATGGCAACTTCAAACAGGGACTCTAACCCGGGGGGGGCCTGCCCTGCCCTTCTGGGCCCCATGTCTGTAACTGTTAATCCGTCCATGCTAACAGTGTAAACACGTGCTACAGCGTCTATAGGTGAGGGAGGTTTTAGTTTGTGTTCTTAGTTTGAGCGCTGGTTGCCGGCAGGTTTAACAGTCTGTGGAAAGAGGCGGAACGAACACACTGAGGGGCTGTTGGCTTTTTAATTTACCTGCAATCACAGCGATGAACCGAAATATTGTTTGGACCCAAAACGCCAACCAAAGGTTTGTGTTTCCCTCCTGTCTCTTGCATCTTGCATTGTGGGCAACACGGAATTATAACAAGGAAGAATTATGTGGTGTTGTAAAAGATGACATCTGTGGTTGTGTTGTGTCGCATTAGATCTCAAACGTTCCACTGTGAGTCCGACTGTGTTGACATAGATTTCCCCTCAATTTGTTTCTTATTTTTTACTGAAGTTTCATTTTTGTTGTACCTCACCCTGTTAACGTTAACACCCATCAGGAGACAGTGAGACAGTATGGCCCCGCTCACCTTTGATTTTCTTATACTTCTTGTACCAGCGTCCGAACTCCTGACATTTGGCAGTGGAGACGTTGGCATAGTACGAACTATTCACTATGGAGGAGATCATACTCTGAGGCAGAGGGAGAGAAGGGAAAGATAATTAACAACCAGCATAATATGAAATGCTTACACTCACGCAACAACCACATGACACACACACACACACATTATAGAAATAGACAAACATTAATCATGATTGGAAGCCACCCATGGAAACTCGAGCCAGTACAGTGCAGAAAGGGAATCTCCAGCCACACACACATATGCTTGCAATTGATGCTGCGATCAACACCCCCACCAGAGCTCCATTTAAACCCAGTGCACACACACACAGACACACACACGCTCAGATGAAGAGAGGAAGGCCAAACATGCAGCTGGGGAGTTCAACACGATCAAGGAGACAGTGATTAATATTGTGCTGAGTGGAACTTGATTAAAATGCAATACCAATAATCAATACAGTGTAGGCTTGTTTTTAAATTTCATCAGACCCGCCTTTAGTCAGTGTCCAGAACATGTGATGTTTGAGTTAAGGAGGCTAATGGTGCTCAGCTCGATTCATCACTCTAACGAGCAGATGTTGACGAGTAGGTGTGAGTAGTTGTGCATCGTGTGTGTGTGTGTGTGTGTGTTTCCACTTGTCACCTGTGATAGAGGGCACTCCTTGGCCAGGGTGCTCTGGTTCATTTCCTTCAGCAGCTCTTTGAGAGCGTTCCGGACCGTCGCATGGTTCCACTGTTCACAGGGCAGGTCCTCCAGCTTCGAGAAACTGCAACCCACACACAGCCAGTCAGAACCACAATGTCAACTGAAAATCCAGTTTATATTTTGCATTGCAGTTGATTATTTTAAACCACATCATTCATCCAAGAAGCTTGTGGCTCATACATATTCTCATATGACTCGTGTTTTGTTTTAAATTCATAAATATTACTTTTAAAACTTTTAAATATTCACGTCTGAGAGCTCATGTTTTTCTTTAAAAAGTATTAAATCACTTGTCAGAGTGATTGTGAATCAATCAATCAGTCCGTTAGCTGCTTAATGAGTGGGGTTTCCTGTGGACACCTCTGAGACAAACTGATCAGAGAGTCAAATGAAATCTGAGTGATTGAGTTTGAACCGTTGCTTTGTCCCGGTTCTCTCCCAGTTCTGTCCGGCTGCTGGCAGCTGCCTGAAGTTTGTGGTGACTGCTGCTAGCTGTGGACATGCAGCTAATCCAATCAGCTGCTTTCTGCTGCTCCATCCTCCCAGACATGAAAGTGTTATCTGAAACTGACTTAACCATTTGACCAAAAAAAGGTTAAACTACTCGTTTAACCCTCGGATGAATCTGTCATTCCCACACCGACATTCTGTGTGAACAAACCTGGCCGGTGTCACAGACAGTTTCAATAAAAACCCTCTCCTGTAGGGTTTATCTGTGTGTATCTCCCCTTCAGAACCCTGCTTCACTCATTCTGAGGAACCCTGAGTTCCTGACAGACACAGATAATGGATGAACTTTAACTGGAGCTCTGCTGCCTCAGTGTTCCTGGTGTATTTCTGACTCTATAAAACACGGCCGTGCAGACTCTCCACTATTGTTTTGTAGTAGCAAGAAGTAAAAGCCTCTAATTTAGAAGGTGATGCTTTTATTCCCGTCAACAACTGGACGTTTTCTTCTAAACTGGTCTGACCTCTGTAGTTGGATGCGTAGCGTGACCATGTGGTAGACCTCCATCAGCATGTCGGCCACCGTCGCCTCCGGAGCGTCAGTCAGAAAGTGGATGGGGAGGGGGTTCCACCGCCCCACCTTGATGATGCCTGGACGGAGACAGGAACCATTTCACACATTAGGACAGAGAGGCACAGATTCACTGTGGCACCAACTTCCTTCATTAGCCGACTCCGGTCAGGGGGCGCAGGTCGTTGGTTCTAAGTGGTGAGATTAGTGGCACCAATTAAAGCTGAGTGAGGACCTTCAGGGCTGAACAGAGCTCTGTGTGTCACCAGGAAATCTGCCCCCCCCCCGGTCCACATATATTCTGGTTCCCTTTCTTTTAAGAGCAAGAAAAATCTGACAAACACAAAACAACACACACACACACACACGGACACACACAGACAAACCTACACGAACACCAGCCCTGCACACACACACACACACACACACACACACATATAGGTTCTTTATGGGGACTGGCTGGAGCTGTGAAAACTAAACAAAGCTAATCACATTACTATCCTCTAAATGAGATCCAGACGGGTCCTGCAGAGTCCCCCCCCCCTCTCTCTTTCTGTCCCCATCTCTCCCCCACCTCCCATCCCCCATACACGCCCCTCCCCATCTTTTTCTTTCTTTCTTTTTTTTTTTTTTAATTCCTAAAGTCTGTCTTCCGTTCACTGGAGTCCATAGCTCAGTTTTTATCTTTGATTCCAGTTGGCCTGTGTTGTTAATTATCTGGCCAGCGGTGGACCATCAGTTAATTCTTGTTTGCATTATTCTCACGCTGCCGGAATAGACCGGACCCGTCAGGGCAGAACCCCAGGGGAACCAGAGACCACCATGCAGGCATCTCAGAACCAAACAGAACCAGAAACTACTTTATTTAAGCAACAGTGTAAATCTTAGTTTATCTGAGCCACATGGAACGTTCCATTTTCTCTTCATCAATATAGGCACTTAGTTGACTGAGTTTAAAATGAGGGAATACTTGTAAATTCAAAACACGTGAAATCAAATATTCCACGTTTGATTTATTCATTTTTTTGGTGAAAGCAACGATTTAATGGAGATCATTTAAAGAGACGGGAATAAAATTGTATTATAAGATGACTTTATGGCAGAAGGCAAACAATAAGCCCTTCCTGCTCTCGCCTCTTTGTTCTTGCACACAAACACAGAAATGCTGCTGGTTATCGTCAGCGCACACAACATCTGAAAATAAGTCCCAACCATTCCTCTAATGCCCAGTCTGGTGGAAACAGACGCGTGAATAAGCAGACAAACACAAACTCAGAGAGGACACATGACAGCACACTGAGGACGTGGACACGTACATGCACCGGGCTCGCATGCGAGCGCACGCCCACACTCACAGTGTGACGGTAAATGAATTAATAATTGAGCCATCATTTTTCAATGGGCTCTGCTTCTCGTCCACATTTAAAAGTAGAAATCATTGTTCCCATTTCCACATTAAAATTCCACCTCCCGGAGACACGCTTTCATGTGGCCAGCTCGTGGCTTGGCTCATGTCTGAGTGCACCCATCCGCACAAACGCAAATCCGTACACAAACACCCACTAATGTCTCCGACTCCATCAACACTCGCACACACCCACACACACACACGTGTACGCACAGAATTCCCACTGTCCCGTTCTGGAATAAAACTGATGAAGGTCTGTCCTGCTGTCTTTTCATGGACTGTCCATCTTCTCTGGAACACTTTAAATAAACTCAAAGAAATCTGAAAGAAGTTCAGCTCTCTTGATCCAACGTTCTTCAAAAACACTGTAGCTTAAGAGTTTAAACTTATATAAGAACAAATGGAGAGTGTATTTATAAACAGATTATATCACTCTCATGTTTGTTTAATCACATATTAGTGTTATAATTAATTTACCATAAGCAGTCATGAGGTTTGGCTGCTGCTTGTATTGGTTTAAAATGTCTTTATATGACTTATCAAATCTGTACACAACTAAACTACTTTATGATGACAATATTTTGAGTTTGCATAACGAGAAAAATATAAATAGTTTGCTTTTATCCTGAGTTTTGTCTTTTTCAGTTTCCTTTTCACCCGGTGCAGTAAAGCTGCGTCTGAACCAGCACCTATTTAATAACTCAATATTTACACATCCTGACCTGATGATTTATTTTGCATGAACAACCTTTTTTTTTATTGGCCGCTTCCTGTCATTTTTGGATCCACAACTGTGTGTTTAATTTAAAATAGGGAACTCCTGATAACCCCTCAGGTGGGATCTGCTCACGAGGAGACGTCACCGCAGCAGAGCGATAGACAGCAGAGTCCGACACGTCATCAGCGTTCAGGTGTTAGTTTACACGCGAGCTTCAGTTTGTGTCAGTCACATCTTCTCACACACACACACACGGTGGCCGATACACGCAGCGCTGACCTCAGGTGTCCAGTGAGTGACGGACATGTTCTGCTGCAGTGACCCTTTGTGGCCTGTCAGACGTGGCACTACAACAATGCTCTCCGTCTCCCTCTGCCTCCGACTGACCACCGTTAACTGTTCACCGACCGAAGCCATAAACTACAGGTCTGCTCCCATCCATTCTATAAAAGCCTTCAGACCCTTATAATTGAAATAAACAATATCTCCCATCTAATTACTGGGCTGAGCTAATTAAAGAAAGGCCATGGTCCTCGGCGGGCACTTTAAATACACCGCTGGGACACAAGAATGCAGGACACAATTCAAACAGGGAGAAAATAGCTGGGACTCTGTGTAATTTTGGTTGTGGACCGCAGGGGAAAAAATGTATAATTTAAGCCAGAAATTATTCATTTAACATAAACGCTTGTTTTAAAAAACAAAAAGTATTCATTTGAGAGAAGCTGGGGGTGTGTGTGTGTGAGTGTTTTGTCTGTGATACTGCGCAAATTGTATATCAATTTTACACATGCAGCCCTGTGCATGGGTTAACTAGAGTATGCAAGTGTGTGTGTGTGAGACGATTCTCTGAGTTTGTTTGTGTCGAGCAGTGATGTCCCGCTCAGTCGTCTTTGAAGCCCCTGGTGTGGTGTTTTTCTGGAGGAGTGCATTGATGTGGACGGGGGACCAGTGTGTCTGGCTGTTTTCCAGGCAGACTGATGAGAGAGAGAGAGAGAGAGAGAGAGAGAGAGAGAGAGAGAGAGAGAGAGAGACCTCCCCTGATTCTTGGCAAAAATATTTGAAGCTAAAACTGCTGCTAATAGCGTTCATCTGCAAACCGCCATAAAGCTGGCCACTCGCTGGAGTGGGCCGTCTGCAGGATAATGTGTGTGACTCGTCAACTGTCAAATTCTGAACTCTGCAGCCAGAAGAAAACAAAATGAAACAAACTCTAAACGAGTATTCTCTCCTATAAAAAAAAGTTCCTTTCGGTATTTGTAATTTATAAACTAAACTTCAGCTGCTTTTCTTAAAACTATTTCCACTCTCTGAAGTAAACGCTGTCTCCTTCAAATGCTTCTACACAAACCAGAGCAACGGAGGTCACCACGGGATTACCTTCTCAGACCCACCTATCCCAGGATGCATTGCAGGTTTTTAAAAAAAGTTAATGATGACAAGCAAGACCGAAACTTCCAAAAAGTATGACCATAAGAAATACGGCGAAGAGCAGCAAGAGGTAAATGTACAGCCATAACAATCATTAGAACTGTTTGCTGAGGCCTGAAAGATTCTATCAATTAAACAGAGCAAAGCAACTGAATCCAGCTCCGTCAGGGATCAAAAACATTAGGTTAAAAGTTCAGAGATCTCAGATTGAAGCTCAGAAAACACCTGACATGAGCAGTGACTGATGAAGACGCTCAATGTGCGTCGGGGCAATGAAGAGCGAACCGAGGCGGGGGAGTGCACGGCCTGGTTCAGGTGGGCTGAGGTCTGATAAGAGCTGCCGGCCTTGAGGTTGTAAAGGGATTACCTGTGACCGCGCTTGCACTGGCGCACATCTCCACCACGTGATGAGCTCTCAGCCCCACCAGCGTTTCGAGCCGTTTTTGTGAAGACACGATCTTCCCTCAAATGTTAATTCATTACTTCAGTCTATCAGCCTGAACCTTTAAGGCTCTGCGGTGACATCATTCCTCAGCGTGTCGCTCTCTGTCACTCTGCTCCTTCCAGTTTCAACGCGGAATATTCTGCCTGCTTGAGAAATAACAGCAATAAATGACAGTGTCCTGCGGCCGATGAGTACCATGTGTGCAGCTATAAATTACCGCGTCTCTCTTTTCATTCTGCTTCATAAACATTCTCACACATACTGCACACTCATACGTTCACACACACAAATGTATTTCGGTCCTGCTGAGACATTCCTGTCCGGCTCTTTGTTGTGTCTCTGATGAGTTCTGCAGGCCCTGTCTGTGTCTTAGTTGTGTTTTTCTAACATTCTTGTGCTTATTGCCACCGTAACAGTGCAGCGTCTTCTCTAAATAGACAACCTCACATCCACTTTTCTTCCCAGGCCACTGATTAGAGGGAGAGTCCCCTTTCAAAGACCATTCTCATCCTGACCCCTGAGCTGCAGCATATTTAATTCTGACTCAGTCGTGCCGTCGTTTACACAGTGACAGACACTCGGTGGTTGGAAAATCATGACTATTAATAATGGCCCTCGTGCAGCTCTTGTTATTCCAACAAAAGACGGCAGCGTGGATGCAGATATTTGTCTCTCTGAGACGACGGCGTGGTAACAGGATCCACAGAAGCTGCCGGGGCTGAAGAGTTCTGTACGAATGTGTTTTATTGATGTTGGCAGCATGGCCGCCGCTGAGCGCTCGTTTCTGTGGCGTCACAAGCTGCTGCGACTCTGCAGCCAGTGTGTCTGTCTGTCTTTCCAGTGGAAAGTCAGGCTGAATATGCTAAGCTACGCTAACAGGCTGTTGTTTCATATTAACTGTCCAGTCAACAGGGAGCAAATGGACAGAGTCGTCCTTTGGGCCTGACGCTCTGTCCTCTCGGTCCTATTCGTTATGACACCGTGTTTTAATATAGCTGTGTACCTTTAGACAGACTTTAAAACCATTTGTGAGACAGTGGGACAGACGTGTCTCTGACTGACCGTGGGCTTGTGCCGCGGAGCTGTGGGAGTAGCCGAGGGCGAGCAGAGCCGTCTCCACCAGCTGAGAGAAGAGGATGTCCCTCCTGACCAGCACGAACTCCGCGTGCTCCTCCCTTCCCTCGCCTCCGTCCGTCTGCAGCCCTCCATCGGCCTGCTCCACCACGCAGAAGACGGGGATCATCAGACCTGTGGAGCGAGGGGGGGGGGGGGTGCAGAAAACAGAATCCTTCAGTGTCTGGCCTCTATCCTCTGTGATCACGACATGTGGGTTGTGTTTCCACAACCTGTTCTCACTTTATCCTCCTCCACCTGAACAAAGGATGTAAAGTGTGACTGCACAGGCCTCTCCAATCAGCTGTTTGAGAAATGGTTGAAGCTCAGGTTTGGAGAAGTGAAATTGATGGGAGGAAGCAGCGGACAGTTTGTAGAGGACAGGACAAGAGGACGTCAGACATTAAGCTGCCCTCATCTTCTCCGTCCGTGTTCTCACGGCTCCATCATGCGCAGATATTCCCCTGCTGTGTTCCCACACTCGCTTCTGCTTACTCTGCGTTAATAAAAGTACAGTCATTTTATTAGAATTCTGGAACCGGAATTGCTCCTCTCCTTCACGTCACACCCTCTCAGACTGAGACCTCTCTCTGTGCTCTGCTGCTCGTGTCTGGATCAGGACGCCCGTCAGCTCGCTGTCATAAATAAGGCGATAAAACATTGAAATGGAGACAGGCCACTTGTTCCATCTCCATGTCTGGTTACTGTAATCCCAACAGTTCCTCCTCTTTGGCTCCCAGCACCAGCATCAGTCCCTCCTCTCCAATATCAGCTTTTTCCTAAAAGGCTTTTGGTTTTGGGCCACCTGTCAACTGGCAATTAATTAAAGCTCTCTGAAGAAATGATGGACTGTGGGCATTAGGCAGCTTCCCAGCACTAATAATACATGACACACACACACACACACACAGGGCAATGTGTTCTCCCGCATGGATACCACACAATGCGGAGCACACACACACACACACACTTACATATGCTGCCTTTCCCCAGCACACACACACACACACACACCCAGATCCATCCCACCCGTTGTTTTAATCAGTCAATTCCTATATTTCTATTTCCTCCTCATTAATCACCCTGCTCCCAGTCCTCCAGGCTCTCATGGAGTGAATTACACACTGGAGCACCGTGCCAATTCAAGTAAGTGAATTTCCCCCAACAGGGAAATATAACTGTCAACACAGAGCAGCTCCCTCCGACCGGCGCTCCTCTCTCTCTCTCTCTCTCTCTCCCTCCCTCTCTCCGCCTCTATCTCGCTCGCTCCTCCATCTCCACCTCAGTCTGTCTTCCCTCATATCCAGTGTCCTGTGATTTGGCCGCTGACTGTATGATCTGGTTTGGATGATGTGATGCTGCCTCAAACCTCTAATCCCTCTAATATGTATGGGGGATGAGTGAACTGGGATATTAAAATAAGATATGTGCATGTGTGTGTGTGTGTGAAGTATAAGTGGGTGTGTGTTTTGGCTGCCTTTCTTGGGTGTGAGTGTCTCAGCGAAGACATTTGTGAATGTGGACATATGGCGTAGTAAGTCTGTGTGTGTGTGTGTGTGTGTGTGTGGCCCCCGGTGTGGTTTGGAGGAGACACGTCCAGTTTCCTGTCTTCAAAGACAACCCATCATTATTACAGACCGACCATCCGTTCAGCAGGAAACCCCTCCGTCCCCCATCATGTCTTCTCACCCTCAACTATTTCATTTCTTGCTTCTTCAACCTCGATTCAGTCTCTCACCTCACAAACAGAGAGTCTTCAAACTGCCACAACTTGGAAGAATTAAAGAATTGATAAATATTTCTATTTTATTCCCTAAAATCCTCAAGACGACGATGGAGCAGAATCTTCCTAAATGTAGATTTTTCGTTGACATGTCTGCCAACCCGCGGATGATGAGTGCACAACACACACGCACATAAACAAGAAGCAAGTTTCACAATGAATGCAGGGATCGATAGCCCAGAGTGACTTGTATAAATCTTATTTATATGGAGCAATCTCCTTTATTTGGTGAGCCTGTGTTATACAGTCCCCTCCAGGCTTATAGATTAACTGTGTGGAGGCAGAACGGCCACATCCTGGCTCTGAGCGCCGCCGGACGCCGTTGTCTCTGGGTTTGGCCTGGGTCTGTCTGTTCAGAGGACGTTTCAGTCCCGAGCTTTGGCCATTTTTGGACCGGATTTGATTTGTTACTAATGCAATGCTTCAAAACGTGAAGTGGAATCCCACTGAAAGCCATTTAAATGAATCCCCTTCACACATCCTAAAACATCCCGAGGACGCTGCTCACCTCCCAGGGGCCTCAGCGGCGCTCCATTGTGGCGGACGCGGGGCCCGGTTGGGCTGCCGTTGAGCTCTAAGCGGCCCTTCTTCCCCGGCGGTGGGAGGCCGCTGAGGTCCGGGCTGCCTCCCCTCCTCTCAGGACTGTCCTGGGTGATGGGGCTCTCCCCTCCTCGCTCCATCCTCCTCCAGACCCCCAGAGGAGCTCCAGCCAGAGAGAGCGAGTCTGGAGATGATGAAACAGCAACTGAGTTGTTGTGTCAAAGTAAAAGCGCTTGACGTGCAGCCTGCGTTAAAACATAGTTCAGTTAACTTCAAAATAAAACGCCCCGCTGCTGGAAATTCTCACGACACAGCATCAAACGTGTATTAATCCGTGACTGAAAATAGACCCTGGAAAAATGCACTGTTTACTCCTGTTTGCCAGAAGCGACAGTGGCCGGCTGTTTACCGACGTAATTCTGCCCTTTAAGAAGTGAAACTATATATTTGTGACCCGTTTGAAAGGTCTTCACTAATGAATGGGCTCGCAGAGCCACAGACATGGAGGGAAAGTGGGAACGAGAGAGGCAGCGTGATTTGGTCTTTTCATGGAGTTTGTTGACAGAAAGGAAAAAAATATAAAACAGCACCACCCTGGAATGGAAGAAACGGCAAGTGTGTTAGAAACAAGAGGCTGAAACAGAGATGGAAAAAGAGCGAGAGAGTTTATCAGTGTTTGGAGCGATGGTGTTGGATCACCAGCGTGTGTGTGTGTGTGTGTGTTTAATACATGAGTATATGTGAGCCTCATGGGTTGTTGTCCCCTGATGAGGAAGCATCAGCCAAACATCTAATATCGGCTAATGCCATTAGAAACGTTGCCAGGCCAGACACACGCCAAAGTATCAAAGAGCAGCCGGCTCAGGCCACATGGGCGGCTTTTATTTACCCACGAGCCCCTGGACAATATCTGCCCCCCCCCCCCACCCCATCCCCCTCACAGAGGAAAGAGGGATTAGAATCTGTGGAAAAACATGGAGGAGCGTGGGAGGCTCGTGACCAGCAGGAATGACACAGTGACCATGCTGTAAAGTTTCCCTTACTTCGCTGAGCCACTTCACGTTTAATGACCACACGAGTGAAATTTATATATCTGCTCGTTTTATTTGAACAGAACTGAGGATTCATTCTTATACTGTTGGGATTTAGTCCCATTTCATCATTTCATCTGTGAGAGGGAGCAGGTTCGCATGTTCCACTGACGGGTAACTCTGACATTAGCTTGGCTTCATTAAACTCCGTGGGAGGCAAAGGCTGAAACATGCAAGTGGCACATTATTATTACAGTCGTTAGGTTCAGAACGGAACCATGAAACATGCTCACTGGCTGAGAGCAGTCTGAAGAAGAGTCAAAACCTGAGACAGTTTCATCTTTTATTCTTCATCTCTCTGTCAAAAATAATCCTCCAGAGAATCTGACTTTATCACCAACAAGTCCCATCCTGCTGCCCCCCCCCCCAACACTGCTGACGATCCCTATCAGGACCTGCCGACATCTCACCATCTGACCTGGGACACACACACAACACACACACACACACTATAACAGATGCAAAGTTTCCCAGCAGCCCCTCATCTCTCGAAACATCAATTACATTTCATTTGGGTATTTAACAGCAGCAGATAAAGACCCTCGATCATGTGTTCTAAGATCCTCCACCAGCCAGCTGAGACTGAAGTTATGATTTGATTATTTAAACATTTTCAAGATAATAACCTGCCCTGCAGCTCCACCATCATCATATGTCAGAGAAATTTCTGCAGAACGACAACTTTTACTTTTGAGTAACCTCCAGTACGTTGTCCTGGTCATACTTCTGTGAGGTAATACCACTTGGAACACGGTACTTTCAGACTCTACTTTTCACTTCAGCAGAGGAGGAAGAGGAGGGTGAGGAAAAGGAAAACCCATTATCAAAGTGTTCAATTAAAGTTCAGTTCAGTCAGAGAGTTATTTGAGGGAAACTAAAAAACTCACGAGGAGGCTTTTGTTTCCTGCAGATCACAGACAGAGGTGGTGATCAATCATCTGAGCCCATCCCTGTGGCTCCTCCGCTGTTATTTTTCCCTGTAAATAACAACAGGATAATCCCGACGTCCACAAACCGATAATCTGGTTTATGTCACTATTACGGGCGCGTTGAGCAACAGCCTGAACGACGGCACTTAAACAAACGTTTGATAGCCGTGTGACACCGTTATATCACAGTCTTTAAACAATGAGATTATTATCGCCCCGTGCACTAAATTCATCTGCTCTGCATTGTGTGATAAGGCGGGCGATAGTCAGAGCAGTTAATGAAGACGTGATAAGTGGATCTGCTATGGAGACGGGCTCCAAATGTAATGTGTTTCTGATAACGAGGGAGTCACGACACATTTCCCAATTTATTGCTTCTCTGAGCAACTGTCACAGAAACCACACTCTGAATTATTAGACATTTTATTTTGAGTCCCGTTAAAGTGCTCATCAATAAAAAGAAATGGTCTGCATCTGTGTCAGTGACACTCGAACAGCTCGGTGGGATGGAAGAGGAAGAAGACACACGTCGTCCTGCTGCTGCGTTAACCCCCGCACAGTGTTTGACTCCAGGGAGACCGTTGTGTTGTGATGATAAGACTCTATCAAATTCCACATTATTACACATTCTAGACATAACAAATACACACCGAGGGCCAGGGACGAGAGAGCGGAGCGAGAAAAAAAAATGCAGACACACCCAAAGAAATAGGAGAGTGGGACACAACAGCAAACACACCTATAAACAACGCGTCCAGCTCGAAGACGCTAACACACACAAACATGTAATTCAAAGCCAAACTCTGCAGATCAGACGCCACACACT
This sequence comes from Pseudorhombus dupliciocellatus, assembly GCA_016785235.1. Taxonomy (NCBI): domain Eukaryota; kingdom Metazoa; phylum Chordata; class Actinopteri; order Pleuronectiformes; family Paralichthyidae; genus Pseudorhombus; species Pseudorhombus dupliciocellatus. The sequence goes on along the minus strand of JAFBJW010000311.1, from coordinate 4,460,677 downwards.
GATTGGTAGTCCCATACAGGGTAATGACTGGCTGCTGCTTTTTTAGTTTACTTTATCTTTTTTTATACATATATCTCAATCGCTCTCTGTCGACTCTATACACCCCCCCCCAGACACACACACACCCTCCACTGTTTGAAAAACACTTTCAGTTGCGTCCAGCTGTTTTACCTGGAGAAGGGAGACGTGCACAAACTGTATCTGAGCAATAAACCTGGTTTTTAAGTTGCCTCCTTGTCGTCCTGACACACACACTCACGCAGCAGTGTGGAGTGTAATTGTGAGTTAAAAGTGCACCACCTGAATTTTTAGGAAGAAACACAACAAACACTTTAAGAGGAAGAACTTGCCTCCTGAGCCTCTTTGTGTCTTCTGGCGTCCTGAGCTGCTAATCAAGGGCTGTATTTTCAAACATGCAAAACACACACACACACAGGGTGACAGGGTGACCTGTGAGGGCATTATTAGCACTGATAGCAGGGCAGAATATGAGAGGCGTCACCTATAGGAAAATATCTAGAGATACGGCTGTTCTTCTCTTTTATAGCAGGGTTATCAAGCTATTGGTTAATGCTTGGCTCTGCAGCCGCAGATAAAAGACGCAGCAGCAGGAGCAGGAGGAGGAGGAGAAAGACAGAGAGAGGTGGAGGTTATATGAAAAGCTGTGTTGTCAAATGAACACACAACGTACAGATCAGGTGGTGTGAGAGCGATGGAGGTGGGATGTGCCGAAACGTTCCGGGCAGAACTAACACCCCGGGCGGAAGAATGAAAAGTATGTTTCCCTCCCTCAATTAGTTCTTTTTTAAAAAAGTCTGAAAACAAAATGGGGAACAACACGAGCTGTTTTTATGTGGCTGTTTATGAGAAATGATTGCTGCTGGGGAAGGGGACATTATTGTGGAATTTGCCGTTGATGGCCCTCAGATGTGTGACTGTGATGTGGCGAGCGTTGGTGTGAGGGGAGGAGAGACCTTCGGAGCAAACACACAACTTGTTTTGTTGGAGCTCTGGAGAGGGACTCACACACACACACACAGACACAGGGAGAGAGAGAGAGAGAGAGAGGGAGGAAAATAAGCAGGGGTGAGGGGGCGAGACTGAGGCCCGCTGGCAAACATGTTTGGCTCCCTCGCAAACATCTCACTTGATAATACGGGATGAAGAGAGTCAGGCGTTTATGGCCTCGTCCTTCCAGCCAGAGGACGCACTCGGCGTGCTTCAACACACACACACACACACACACACGGTCGCACACAGACAGACACTAAGCCACACAAACCACAGCCAGCTCGCTACACAAGACTCTCAGCTTTAACACTTCCAGGGACCACACGCAGCAGGGTAGCACACGAGCGCGCACAGAGCCCAGGCAGCTGTGGAGGAGCTGGTGGCTCAGCTGCGTTATATCACGGGGTGTCTCCGTTATTTTGTCCACCCCTGCACAGACGTGCACAGAGCGGCCTGGTGCAGAGTCCAAACCCATGCACCACAGCTCGGCAGCCTCAGCCACAGCGGGAACAAGCTCGGGTTCCTTTGGGCGGATTCATCAGGAGGCAAGAGGACGCTGCAGATCCACTGATGATGCTCCTCTCTGTGCCCACCGAGCCCCCCCACTATCTTATCTGCACTTCAATCGTGCCGACACACCCACGTTCCATGCCAGATAACCGGGGTTCACACAGGAAGGAGAGCGAGGAGACTCTGAGATATGGAGGGTTTATGTTGAGATGGAGAGATTATCGATAGAAAACAAAGCTGCAGGAAAAAGAGGAGTTGAAACATAATTTTGCCTGCTGCAGAAAGTGGAGCTGCACACAGTGCAGGAGATCATAATGTGCATGACACTGCAGACCATGAATAATTTGTGGCACATCAACATCACTGCTTCAAATCTGATGCAGAAAAATGAAAAAAAAAAAAAAAAAAAAAAACTGTGAAAGCCAAAGAAAATCTGAGGTTTCCCACCATTTTTAAACCTAACACACACACACACACCTCACCCCCTTTCACGTCCCGTCAGACTTTGCGCGGCCAATTTTTTGTCAACATCTGAGCAAACTTGAAATCATGAAACAGGCCAGAGGAACTGAAAACTCTTCGTTTTCCCTCTTATTTATATTTATGTTTTGATTATATTAGAAGTTTCATTTTTCTTTTGCTGTATGCTTTTTATTTATCTGTGGGAAACAGAACGTTTTATTTTTTGAATTAATTCGTTTATTAATTAGACACACTTTTCCTTCCTGCAGTTCTCGAACCACGGGGCCGACGTGAATAAATGTTTCCCTGCTGCCAGAGTGCGTCTGAAGCTGGAGCCTCGCGGTCACCTGCTCAGGTGAGACACCCGGAATTAAAAAAAAAAACCCGCGGAAGTTAAGGGAAGCTGGTTATTTCTCACGTGTTCTGTAATTGGAGGGAAAATAAACGAGATAAAGTCAGAGGGTGTAGATCTGCGGCAGAGGATGGAGCCGAGACAGGGAGGCGTGTTTTTATTCAAGGATTTCATTTAAATGTGACACAGTCCACATCCTGATCCGTGCATGAGACCACGCAAGCCGATGAATTTGTTCCATTTAATTTCGCAGTGAATTCTAAAATGAGACAGGTTTGATTTCTAAAATAAACGCTCCTGGCTGCAGTTTCCTGGGACTGCACAGAGCAGAGGGCCCTTCTCTGAAAGCCCCTGATCAAACCTGCAGCTCCTTCCTGTTCCTGCGTGTGTGTGTGTGTGTGTGTGTGTGTGTCCGTGCACGGTGCAGGCATCTCTGCTGTGTCTCGAAGGTTAAAGGCCCGTGTAGCAGCCGGACCCACCGTGTTCTGCAGCGCCCCTCTCCCCTCTCTGCTCCCCCGCCATCTTTTATTCATGTTTACTGGAGAATGTGCAGTTCACGCACCTCTGCGTGTCACGAGCTGCTCCTTCTTTATCACATGTATTACTATTATTATTATTATTACTTAAGTTAATAAGCCAGCACAGGCTGAAACAGGTGACGGTGACGTGTTAAAACTCGTTCATCACAAATACGATTTAATACAATACTGTTCTTACCATGTTAATGATAAATATATCACAAACAATATTTAACTTTTTTACACGCCGCATTATTTACTCATTTACTTTGCTTCGTTTGCGTATTTTCACTTTGTTTAATATTTAAAAAGCAACTTGAATAATACAAAGAGTGTTAGGAATCAATTCAGTTAAGTTAGTGCGTCTACAAACTGTTTTGGAAATGCTACAGGTAAATTAAAACCTTTAGCTTTAGCATCAGGTCTTACAGCAATCTATTTAATTTTGATTTAACTATGCAAAATAATTAGATAAATTATCCCCTGTATTTTTCAGACTTTGCTTTGATACAATAATAATAATAATATTAATAATTATTATTAGTATTGTTGTTGCTGCGGCTGCTGTTAATATTATTATTATTATTATTGTGTAGCCTCCAGATAATTCATTACATTAGTGCAAAATGGAAATAATGTATTCATTAGGTAGATAATAGATCACTGTCACTTCATTAGCTGATTAATGAAAATCTGTATGAACTTGATAAGTGTGTGTGTGTGTGTGTGTGTGTGTGTGTGTGTGTGCGTGCACTCACTGTTCACGGCGTGTCTGTAGCGCTGCTGGCCGCTGACGAGGCTCTGTCCATTGATCAGCAGTATTGAATCCAGGGCTGGAGCTGAGCTTCGGCTCCCGGACACGCGGCGGCGGAATGACTCGGGTTCGGTCTGCGCCGGGTCTGGACTCGGTGTCGGGCTCTCACCGGGGATCCGCACAGACGGGACGAGGCGCAGTTAGTGCCGGTGCGTGTCTGTGGAGACGATTGCGCGTAAAGCTGCTTAGAGGATGTGGCGAGATGCTCGGAGCCTGGACCGAGGATGCGCGAGTCTGAGGCGAAGTGGTGCACACAGAGACCGAGGCAGACTCTGACAACTGCGCCACTTTGTCTTCTGACGCACCGGGAAGAACTTGATCATTTAACGCAAACTGAACTTTCTCTCTCTCTCTTCCTCTCCTCACGCACCCGTCCGCCGCTCACAGCCCTGAAGTCCCCGCTCCTCTGAACGCATCGCCGGGAGAGAAAAGGCGCAAAAAGACACCGCGACGCAGCCGAAAGAGACGCAAAGGAAAGCGAGCACAGACCTCACGACGCCGGCGTCCGATCTCAGTACCAGCGGGACGCGCTCGTGCAGAGGAGCAGCTTCTAAACGCCAGTGTGAGTGTGTCACTTTCAATCTCTCCGGTGCCAACGGGCGCAATGACTGATAGAGGGAGGAGAGAAGGGAGGAGAGACAAAGAGAGGGAGGGAGGGAGGAGAAGGAGGACAGGGGGCGTCAGTTTGGTGGGACGGATCTGACTTGTGGGACAAATACAATAATATTAAAGTGTCCAGGAGAACCGATCTCTAATGTCCGCAGCAGAATGATCCATTTTACGCACCAGACGTGGATCCGCTGCTCCGAAGAGACGCGCGCACACGGTTGCGCAACAAAAGTCCAAATGATCTCTCGGGGAATCTCCTGGTCGTCTCCCGGAGACTTTGAATCATAGAAGAGTTTCTCTTCTGTTAATAGATAATTCCAGAAGTTATCACTGCGCTATCAGCGCTGCAGCTTCCCGCTAATCCTAAGACATGTCAGAACCATCCCGCAGATAATGCGCACAAGGTGAAGTCCATGCGCTGATGCATGTTAATAAGTAGCCTAATAATAAGTCTATGTGTGTTCCTCTCCCGAGATGCCCCGCGTCGTGGGATCCCGGTTAATCATAAACCTGCTGCTTGATAGACAGATGTCACCACTCGCCGGCTGAGGGGAGGACGCGAAGAGCTTTCTGGACGCGCACTAACTTTTGATTTATAAATGTCACTTTCCAAAAAAAAAAGTCAAGTGCGAGAATCTGTTTATTTTTTCCCTTCTTCGTTTTCTTATTTTCTGGTGTTGTTATTTCAAGTGGGAATCTGGAGGTGGTCTGGGTGTAGGGTTATGGTTAGAAGTTGTGGTTTGTTATTAACTTTGTAAACGGAGTCCAGAAAAACCTAGAAATATTTATTACGAATCTACGAATCTTTTGATGTTCTGAATCCGAGAGGCTGAGATCCACCCCGGTCGGGATCCATCCACATTTTAACCAGAGCATGCGCCGAATTCAGAACCATGTCATCGTGCGTAAAAAAGCGTCCAAGTGTGAGTTAGCTCGTGTTAGTGCGCGGTGTTCACCGGATGGATGACTGCTCGCTCCCGTGGCCTCTGGACGAGGCGCCACCGTGACCCGGCTCCATCCATGGCGCGGGCACTTCGGCTTCGGCTGTGCGCGTGAAATCTCTTCAGGAGAAGCGATCGAGCTGCGGCCCAGGCCTGGCGTTAGGACCTCCTGACCTGTACTGTCTAATATCGCGGGTGAGAATTGAAATGTAAAGATGAATTCATCTTCACCGAGATGATAACATTCAGAAAAGTGTCATCACTGACACTCAGATCAGATGTCCATGTTTGGGACTCAGCTCTCTGACACCTGGGGCTCCTCGTGCATCAGTGTCACCAGGCATGATGAAGAGGAGGCTGTCGTGTTGGGTTCCTCGGGTCAAATTTATAAAATGGATGAACGTGTTAATTGTAACTGAGAGTTCCAGTCTCTGCTGAGCTGCTGCACTTTGTTTAATTCCATCTAAAGCTTTTATTTCTCTCCTCTCAGCCTCGGAGTGTTTATACATTATTGGCGTTTCTTAAGATAAATTTCTCTCCATTTTAAACAATTATCTGTAACCTAACTGGACTCCTCTGGACTCGATAAACTTCTGGTACGTTCCCACAAATATTTCGTTGTGTATTTAAGTGGCCGTGTCCTGGTGAGAGGAGCACCATGCGCGTGCTTACATTCGAATGCATTTCTGCTTAATCCATGTGTAGTCAAGGAAAGCTTATTTTGGATTTAATATTTAATGGCTGCAGATCTGAGCTTTGCCCAACAACCAAAATAAATATCCAGAAAGTAAATACATAGAAATAAATTCCCCTTCGTGTTTAGATATTTTAAATATTTCTCTCACATCTGGAGTCACATAAATAAACTCGAGTCTCGTCCTGTCCAGTTCCACTCTCATTTATCTGGGAGGCAGTGCTGCGTTTATCCACGCAAACGTCTTTTTTACGCATCGTGCGCACGGTGCCGCGTCCTGCTGGAGTCACGGGGCTGCAGCGGGCGTCGTGAATTATTGAAGCCTGACAGGGACGCGTTTGCCTGTGGATCTTCTCCGCTGCATCAGCCGCCGTCTATTTTCCAGTTCTTGGGGAACTGGGAATCCTGGAACGAGCCCAAACACGCGTGAACACGAACAGGATGAAATATTGATCCCTGAAATAACCCCGATGGAAAACCAGTTCAGAGGATGGTCCCCCCCATGATGGTGTGTGTGTGTGTGCGTGTGTGTGTGTTCCTGATCACCTCCCCTCAGTACCACCTACCCCCCCAACCAAAAAAAAAAAAAAAAACGAAGGGAAAGAAAAACGTGCTTTTATTTATCTCACATCCAGAGAGCAGAGTCATTTATAGAGAGTGATGTTGTGATTTTAAACAGAACAGACCTCCGGCACAAAACTCATTTCATATTCAACAAGTCAGCACAATCACGCGCACCTGGCCTGGATCAACACTGGGCACAGGGCACAGGATACACTAATAAATACCAAGAGAGAGAGAAGTGAGCTAAAAGCGTCTTAATAAAAACAATAACTTCTATTCTCAGGAAAACATGACTGTGTGTGTGTGTGTGTGTGTGTGTGTGCGTGCGTGCAAACAGCGCGGCTGTGTGGTGAAGACACAGAAAACCAAAGACGAGGCCAAGAAACTCAAACTCTTCTCATTGAACTCGTAGAGTTGTATTAATAAACTCACTGTTTAATTTGACACGGAGCTGAGTCCTTCAGTTCCAAGTGTTGGGCAAATTATTTCATTCAAATACAGAAACAGAGGATGCAGCTCTGTTTTGATGAAATATTTTGGTGAATTATTCATGTTTAAATACATGTGTTTAACAATTAATTTCTATTGTTTTAAAAAGACGATGCAACGGAAGAGAGACTCATATTAACATAGTCTGTCTCGTTTCTGCTGGTTTCACATTTCTCTCACACAGAAAACATCATTTATTCATGTGGCTGAGTTTCCTGCTGCTTGTCTGTGAACTGGAAATAACCTGAAAAATCCAAGATAGAACTGAGTTGAGACCGAAACACTTGAATTCGAGAGAAATCACAGAAATCACAGAAACCTGCAAACTCTGACATTTGTCATAGTTAATACAGCAATAGAATGGAATTGTATAGAGTTACAATAGCAGCCTATTCTAGAATTAAATATTCTCCAAGCAATAATGAAATAATAATTGTGGTAATAAATACTTAAAATTAGTTTAACCACATGATGATTATTGTTATTTTAATTATGATTGTTATTAAAATTATAATAATAATAATTATTATTATTATTAGTAGTAGTAGTAGTAGCTAGTAGTAGGGGTTATCACTCTTCTTCTTTTGGTTATTATTATTTATTATTATTGTTATTATTATTATTATTATTATTATTATTATTATTATTACTACGGGTTATTCCGTCTTGACTGGGGCAAACGTTTTTTAATTCCTGCGTTTTTCCGCTAAATTAAAGCGCCATGTTCAGAATCAGCTCTAATTGGAAACGAAAGTAACGAACGGGAAACGAACAACAGGCGCGTGACACGAAACAGACGAATCCACAGAACGCACAGTCCAAATAAATACATATCTGCGCACAACAGCGTTTTCCAGGCGCGTGAGTCGCGGGCCTGATTGCGGAGGAGAGAGAATGGAGATTTTGGGGAGGTTGCTGACGTCAGCAGCTGTTCTGATCCCGCTCTCTGCTCTTATAAATATCTCGTGCACCGCGCGGCTCTGATCGTCTTTAGCACTAAGGAGTAAATGGCTGTTTGGAGAGGATGTATCTCGTTTCCCTGCAGGACTGATTTGACTTTTAGCGCCGCGCGTTCAGGACTTTTTCTAAATTGCTTCCATGCAGAGGTCACGACTCAGATCCATTATTTCTGCCTCTCACCATTTCTCACCGTCATCCCCCTCCACATGTTCTCAGGCCTCAAGCCGTCTCACTAAATAAAGATGAGCTATGTACTAACACACACACAGAGAATTAGCTTTATGAAATATATTTGTTTCGATGGAAAACTGTCACATTTGTTACCCAGCAATAAATAATTCAATCCATTTCATTTTATATAAATTATTATGATTGAAAATCAAAATATATTCTTTGTTAATAAAATGTATCAAATATGGTCTCTGTCAATCGCTGATCTCTCATTTTTTCCATTTTCCATTTTATAGAAAGACACAGTTTAGACGTTTTTTACATTTCGTACCTAAAGTTTTCATTATGAGTTAATCCACTGACATTTATATAGAAACTATCATTATTATTTGTAGTAGTAGTAATACTGGTAGTATTTGTAATAGCAGTTGTTGTAGGAGTAGTCCTGGTCGGGCCAGTTATTGGTTGCCAGGTTGTCAATCATCCCAGACTAATTGTTGTGGAAAAGAGATTTGGAACAAACCCTGTCCTTGAACAACTTGTTTTATTTTGTTTTGATGATGACAAACATCCCTCGTGACACTTATGCAAAGTTGAGCGAATAAGATCCTGACCTGGAGGAAATTCCCCAGAACCTGGCAACCCCACGTTAGTTCTGCCGTGATTAGGCTGATATAAAACTCTTGGTTGGTGGCAGTTCGGTGGAAGGTTGTCCCACTTTGTCACATTTAATCCCTTTTTCTGCTTTTCCTGATGAATTAACTGAACAGAGGAGGAGAGAATAATCATTCCAGAATCCCATTGGTGACACAAATGTTCAGGAATGTAAATGGCCTCACAACAAACTGCACCAGTGTCTCAGCAGCTGATCTCCTCCACGTCTGAACCCTGAAGTGAAACACACGCGATTGTTTTCCCTCCTGGTGAAATCTGTGGCCCTTGGCTCCCTGTGTTTTTTTTTTTTTTTTTCCTTCGCCCTCAATAAGTTCTTACCTGAAATCAAATCTGCCTGCTTAACGAGGGGGCGGTGGGCTGGAGGCAGAGGGGGGCGGGTTGTGAGCGTCAGCACTCTGCACTATGTCATCGGGCACAAGTATTTGACAGTTGGAATTATCTGTAAATACTTCATTAAAGTGTGTATGAGTTCGCCTCTTGTGCTCGTGGCCCGGCCCCCGGTAAGATTTACAAATGATAACGTAAACACTCTGGAAAAAAACAAGAAAGAGAAATTCAATTCTCATTGGAGAAGAATCGGAGAGGGGGGGAAAAAAGGGGGGGGGGGGGGGGGGGGAGGAGGGTGAGGGAGGGAGGCCAGGAGAATGTGATGGGGGAGCAACAAACCAGCGGAGGTCTGGGTAATGAGGTTTGGAAAGTGTGTTCAGCGTTCGGGGGCCAGGGTTTACGAGACCTGCCAGAGGGATTGTCTTCCAAGACTGAGCCGAGCTGCAGGGGCCGAGCTGCAGGGGCCTCTTCACCTCCTACCTGAGAGATGAGGAGACCGGCCGTCCTGCAGCTCTCTCTCTCTCTCTCTCTCTCTCTCTCTCTCTCCCTGTCTCCAACAGTTTAAATTCTCCCTGTTCCCTGAGACTCACAGATCCCTCCGGCTGCAGCGACAACATCACGTCTACAGAAATCAGCTCCCTGTCACACTCCCCACGTCGACCTGTCTGCACCAACGACCGGGCCCCCGCCTCCCACTGCTCAGTCCAGAGCAGGCTGATGTTTGGAGGAGGTGGAAACTGATATGGTTTGAATATAGGAGGTGGACAGGAGGAGGGGGGTGGTGGTCTATGTTTCCATGAAGGTCACAGGTGATGCTGAGAAAATGCTCAGACAGAGAAGCACACACACTCACACCGGTCCTACCGTCAAGCCTGCTGATCCCCGGAGGTTTCCTGCACACGTGTCGTCCACGGTCGTCCCCAAACATCACGTCTCCCAGTCCCCAAACATCACATCTCCCAACTAGGACACAGACTAGCCAATGGCCTTGTGGGTAAACAAGGCTGCGGGGATATAGTGCATGGTTTCACTTTGCAGGCCCCCCCCCACCACCACCACCACACACACACACCTCCCTCCACCCTGGGTGGGTGGAGTCCTATGCATTCAGCCTAAATGTCAATCATTGACTGTCAGACGCCAATGAGGAAGCTTTTGTCTCCCAGAGTAAATCCCTTTGATTGGTCCAAAGAGAGTCAATGATTGAAAACATGCATTGAGGGACGCCTGTGTGTGTGTGTGTGTGTGTGTGTGTGTGTGTGTCTGTCAGAGCCGGGCCGTGTGGAGGCTGCGGGGTCAGAGGTCACCTCACTGCTGTGATCTTGTGTTTGTTATTGCTTTGCTGCCCTTGGACGGGTTAACATAGCACACACTGCATCAGCTGGTCCATGCACTTCCTCTGACACACACTCAAACGCCCGCAGACGGGCTCGGTCAGCGGCCTGCGAGAGGCGTCTGAGGGTCACTTCCACATGTGTTGATGGGCCCTCAGTGAACTAATCTAAACTGGTGAAACGTTATATCCTCACTGCGGGGAGGACAGAAGCGCGAGCGGCCCCACGCCGCCGCCGCGCTCTTCATTCTGTAATGTGCGGGGGAACAAGCGTGCAGGGATGTGGACACGCCTGTTACTGTGCGTCACGGATTCAGACTGACGCTGAGTGTTCGAGGATTGTTGTTTTTAGCTGCTCGTTTATTTTTAATATTTGGCACAAAACTGATTTTTGCAGGCTAGGGATCTGTGGGGGGGAGGGGCCAGACTGGGGGACATAAAGATGAGCTGTCCGTCACGAGGACAGTTTTCAGCGAAGGGGCGGAGTCTGCACAGAACGTGAAGTTTAAACTCTGCTGAGGAAAGATCAGTTCTGGAATGTCCTTGTCTCCTCAGGTGGACGTCTCCGTCGGCTGCTGGCGGCGGCGGCAGAGTGTAGGAGGTTAATGAGGAGAAGGAAGTGATGCCAAGAAGAAAAGTCAACAGACCTGATAAGCACTTTGAGGCTGTTGATCGTAGGTTTGAACAAACCTCCACGTTTCAGCGCTGCTCGCTCTGAACGAGCAGACGAAACATTCAGGGTGAGACGTCGTCACGTCGCAGCTTTCTGACAGAGTGATGTAGTATTTGACTTATGTGTTGAAGCGTTTATTTAACAGAGGATCTCAGTAAAAAGCACCAAGAGGAAAATCATGTTTTTAGGACATTTTACAAAGAGCAATGTGGCGTTCTCAGTGAAGTAATATAAGCAGAGAAGGTGAAAATAGAGGAGAGGAAAATGTTGAACATGAAGGAAGAAAGACGAGTGAGAAGGATCCATGAGGAGTAAAGTCAGGGCATCACAACAAGCTCATATCAACCATCAACAAACTCAAGCACAGGAAAACACACAATCTGTTTGGAGCAGGAAAGAAAAGTATACAAGAAGACCTGAGATAGAAAAACATGAGCTGAGACAGAAATCTGTTTTTTGGAGCATTGTTATGAGGGAGAGGACGCAGCACGTTGGCCCCTCGGAGGAGGTGATGGATCTGTGCGGTCGAGTCCGACTGTCGGTCGGGAGACGTTTTAACGGACAGGCCCCTCCCCCTCCAGATATTCTGTGGCCACAGAGGAGGCCTGCGGAGGCCGAGCGTGTCTGTGCCAGCCGAGGTATGCTAATGGAGTCAGAGGATAGTTCTGTGTGCGTCACAGGTCTCCTCTGAGGACGGTGGTCGGCTGCCCACCCACCTCCACCATCCTCGCACTTCAAACGCTCCACGCAGGCTCGCTAATACAGAACATGTTGGGGGTGGGGGGGGGGGGGCGGTGCCGGACACGACGGAGAGACAGAGACAGAAGAGGAGGGCTAGGCCACCTCATCAGTCCAAATCAACATGTTCAGGAGGCAGAGCCTCAGTCACATGCAGCTTTGTCTATCATTTTACAAAACTAAACATCGTTTGAGTTTTGAACACACCTGAAGCAGAGGGCGACGTGAAGCTTGATGAGCCACTTGATGACGCTTCATTCTACACACTGAGCATTTAGGAAAAGTGCAATATAAATCACGTTGATTATCATATGATTATGATGATATGATCGATTCTGTCCATCTCCTTCCTGCTCATCCACCATCTTACTGACGATCCCATCATGCAGTTGTTTTCTGACAGCGCTGACTCGGCATCAGGTCCCATCGGTTCAGGTGAATCTCAGGAGAAGGCGACAGCAGACGTTTGCCTGCAGGAGTTTATATCTGCGTCTCTGCAGAAATATGTGCACATGCAGATGCTTGGCTCCGTGTGTGCGCGTGTGTGTGTGAAATGAAAACAAATGGGAATCCTAAGCGAGGTGAACATGACTGATGGAGCTGCTCAGAGGGAACAGAAGCATTAGTGTGTATGGCGAGTGGTCTGGTTTTGTGTGTGTGTGTGTGTGTGTGTGTGTGTGTGTTACAGAGGAATGAGAAAGATGGCAGATGAGGGGAACGGTGGGATGGAGTCAGTGAAGGTCTGACATTGCCAGAACCGGCCATGTGTCGTTGATTAACCGGGTAGAGTTGCAATGATTTAGTTGACAAAGCATCACATTAGTGCTGCAGATCCAAGAGTGTGTGTGTGTGTGTGTGTGTGTGTGGGAGGCAGGGAGTGAGGTGCCAAAGTGATTTCACTGCATTGTCTTATTTCTCACGATGCTATTTTTCCTTTTATGACATGGAGATTATTGGGAATGACTTGGATGTTTCTTGGAGCCGGCGCTGGCAAAATGATTCACGCAGGGAAAATAAAATAAAAATCACTTTTACAGCGACGGTAAATATTAAAAGAGAAAAGCAGGTCGGCAGTTGTTTGGCTGTTACCTTCGCCAAGATGGAGACTCTACTTTACTTTCAGTTTGTTTATTTGTCGGCAGGATTACGTCAAAAACCCTGAACCCATTAGGACCTGAGCTGCTGGAGGGGCCAGGCCTGGGCCGGAGCTCCATGTCACAGCCCGGGACGATGACCGCGCTCGCGGTACTGTACGCTCACATGTGGCTGAGTGTGTGTGTGTGTGTGTGTGTGTGTGTGTGTGTAAGAGGTGAAAAGGCCAAGTAGACCAGACAAGAGGAAAAGTGAGGGACAGGAACCGCCGACACTTTTCTTAAACTGAAGCTGGACCTGTTTTATCTCAGCGTGAGGAGGGAGCGGGGTCTTCACAGGGACAAGGTCAGAGCTGTGTGGAGGGAGGAGGAGGAGGAGGAGGAGGAGGAGGCGGCTGTAGGCCTGGTGGTCCGTCTGTCCCTCCCTCTGTCTGTCTGTCTGCTCCTGCTAACTGATTACACCATAATTTCAAGGGTGTCTTGAAGGAGCAGCCCCTGTTTTCACCCGCCGCCGCCGCCACCCAGGGGAGGCTGGTGTCGATGCAATAGGACCCCGAGCAAACACACACACACACACACACACAAACTTCTGAAATGATGGATAAGCAGACATGGGGCTTGAGAACAGGAAGTGATGATTTAAACAGAGCGCCAGACGCCGGCAGCAGAGCCACTCTCCCTCCAGCAGGTAAACTGTGAGTTTCAAATTCACGTCGCCAGCACAAAGTAATTTCGCTCAGAGCGGCTGCAATCAATATTCCGTCGGATCAACAATGGATCACGTAACCGCTCGTATGTGAAAAGCTGTGCTAGCAGCGACAGACCGACAGGGAATTATCGCCCGACTCTGAATTTCCTCTCAGCTCAGAGGACCTCTTTTTTTTAGGCGTCGCTCTTCTCAGTATTTTGGTTTTACTCACCACAACTTCACCAGTCTGGGTTTTGGTTTTGCTCTGGCCGCCTGTCATCAATCTTGTTTTCAGCCACAGCTCTTTACACCGAGAAGGTTTCAGAGCTCCGCGAACGCCACGAGCTGCACTAACCTGTGAGAAGAGCCCAAACACCGGAGGTGCATTTATGATACAGACTGAAACACGACACCGAATCAACGCTGGTGTTTCATAGACAAATAAAAATGAACTGACAGTCACTGCTCAATATTAATTTAAACCAAACTTAGAACAAACCACCTGAAAAGACAGAAACTCTTTGTTCAATCCCTACCTTCAGTTTTAATTTTTTTTTCCCCGTCTGTTAACATGGAGGAGATGGAGATGGTTTAAGAGTGTTGTCCAAGTTGTTTACAGCCTGAGGTCTGTCTCTAGTCTCCATGGTTGTACGTGGTTGTCCTGTCTCATCTCAGTGTGCATTTGTATTCTTTTTATTCCAAACTGTGTGCGTAATGGACGAACTCAAACAGATTAAGACACATCAGTCCCGTCTCTCTGTCCATATTTGAGGACAGAATATTTATTGCTGCCGCTGATACTCCTCCGGTAAACACTGCATTGTTTCCCTGGGTTGTTTGGCCATCGCCATGACGCTGCGTCACACACGGTCAACAAGCAGCCTGCTATCTGACATTAGATCAGATGCTATTAGCGCCGAGAGGAGTCACTGAGCAAACAGCGTCCTGCCTTTAAAACCAGGTTATCTAATCTCAACAGCAGGGATGAGCTGGACTTTGGAGTTCACCGGCAGACAGAGCGGTTTGTTTGGCACGGGGATAAAACGTCACTCCACATCAGCCTCGTGGGCCGGCTCCCCTGTGACAGTCCTCGCTGGGAGGACGAGCTTTACGAGCAGATAAGAGTCAGTGGACGAGGGTCAGAGGACGTCAGCCTGGTGTTGATGATCAGAGACGTCCCTCTGCGTCTTTAATAATCCATAGTCCTCATGTTGTCCCCTCATTCGTTTCATATTCAAATTCTGCACATTTTTTATGAGCATTTAAATATGTACAGACATGCAGAGGTTAATACACAATGAGCAAAAACGACAACAAAAGCAGACGTTTTCATGGGCGGATACACAGTTCAGTGATGAGCTGTAAGAGCTGGACACATGTTGCCAACAGATCCCAAAGATTCAATTATGCTTAGTGGAGCTGAAGTGGAGCTCTGACCTCCACACACACCATCAGTGAAAAAGATGAAAACCCTTTGTCCTGCGGTTCTTATGTCATCCAGCTAAAAACAAGACAAACAACACAAAATAAACTTTAGAAGACATTGGTTTGGTTTTGCCGACTCAGACTCGTACGAGTTTTGCCACCCTGATATTTGTCCTCATGAGAAGTTTTTCAACCTTTCAAAAGACGTGACCTCTGAACCGAGCTGCTCCTGGGCCAGATATTTCTCGAAGAAGACACCTGAGCCTGTTCTGATAAATGCTGCGGATGTCTTTCTTTAATATCTCTCATCAGTGTCCCCCACGTCTCCTGCAGCTCCTCTGTCTCTCTCTCTGTCTACCCTCCGTCATGGCTGAGCTGTGGTCCGGGCTGAGGCGGCTGTGTATGCGGGCTCGGCCCGGCCCGGCCTGCCCAGCGTCAGCCTAAGTGCCTCTGACAGCCCGCTGCACAGTTATTAACTGTGATCCGCCACCGCAGGGCCTGGGCAACCCCGCGCCGAGGGGAGGGTCCACCAGAGGGCTCTGCTCTAAACACAAAGACGGCTTTCACCTCGGCCCCGTGCGCCTTCCTGACCCCCACACCCTCTGATACATATTTACATCCTTTCAAATAGACTGTGCGTACAGTTTGTCTAATATGGCTCCATTCGTGTGGGGGCGGGGCCTGCGGGGAATCTGCTCTGTCAACTGTCCGGACCCTGAAGACGCACAGGACGACTGTGACGGAGGCTGTGTGTAATAAGTCAGGGCTCACACACCTACAGTAATATACAGCGTCAGTTCTATTGTTGTTGTTGATGTTGTTGGTTTGATTGGCGGCTGGCATCCTGTCCGCCACCCACTTCAATTCATTTTCCTCTGTAGTTTCTGTAGTTTCTTCTGTTCTTCTCTGGAGTTGCATTGCCCCTCGCTGCAGTTCTGTCCGTGGACGCCGCGTCTTTGATCCGTATAGGTGGTCCGCGGCAGCGTTTGTCCGGCGCTCGCCCTCCAGACACCCCTTCTCTTCCTCAGGATGTGGGAGCCGGGCCTTCAAGCAACAACACAACACGGGTCATTAGATGGGAAATAAATAAATGTGAGTGAGAGAGGGAGGACAGGGCGAGCGAGGGGGAGACAGACGAGAGGAGAGAGAGAGAGAGAGAGAGATCCATAATGACAGTTGACTATGTTTAGCCCCCAGAAGGCACGGGGATAAACAGCAGCTCGTCCCAGCTAACAGGAGGGCTTTAAGTCGCTGAACTGAAAACCCCCAAAGCCACTTTTTCCTGCCCACACTGGCCATAATGAAAGCCCCGCCATTCAATTGTTGAATAGTTGAGGCTTTTCCCTTTGAGGTGACTGGCTTTAATATAGCAACGCGACATACACAGCGGAGCAATGGCCGTCCCCAGCAGGGTTCAAAGCCGCGGCGGGAGAAGGATACGGCTGACATGCATTATTCCTTACAAAAGCTGCCCTTTGTTTGCTTTATGCTCAGATCCCACAAATTGTAGGCTTTGTCCGTCAACATTTCTTATTTCGGGCAGAGTCCTTTCTTCCCCCCTCCTCAGCCGCCTCCCCTTCCCGCTGTCCTTCCTGGCCTGGGCCTGTTGGAGCTTCACAGCGTTGATAACTACGCACACATTTGTTGTCTGTGGGGCTCATCCCGGATGCTCCTCTGTCTTTGCCCTGCTCGGGAAAAACTCAACCCAGATTTTTGAGGAATTCACGATGGCAACGTTTCCAGTTTCCTGTCCCCTGATTAATGACCTCCACTTTAGTTGTAGACGTGTTCTCTCTGCCGTACGTTTCAAGGTGTTGGAAGGTCTGGATAATATTTCTACCTTGATTTAACCTCGTGAGGAAACTGGATTGAGAATCCATCCGTCCCAGCTGATGCCTTTTAGAGTGATCAGCCTCCTGTGGGTCGGAACTCCATAAAACGTAATCTGCTGAATGATCAGTTACTATATAAGAAGTGAAGGACAATAACAGCAATGGACACATGATTCAGGGCGCTCGTCTTCTTCCAAACTATAAAATCATCTTCTGTCAGGTCTGTGAGAGAATTTAGTTCGAGAAATGAAATGAAAATGAAGATTTTAAAAAATATATCATCCATCTTGTGCCAGCTAACTGAAACAATATGAAAGCTTCAGCATTGAAAATAATAATTTAGATAATTAAAATAATAAAATAATAGAATAATTAGAGTAATTCTGTATTGTCCAGATAAATCATTGGAACATTTGTTGATGGACCATTATTAGAAAATAAATGTTTTAAATGTATATGTATTTATTATCTTCTGAATTCACTTAATATTTATTTGAAGTGAATTGTTCAGAAACTCTGCTCTTTGTGAAGGAGGAGTTGAAGTGCTTCTAGTTTGTCTGATTCTTCGCCAAGTTTAGTCTCTGCTGATTATAAACCAATACAAATATTCATGATTATATTTAATATTATATGTAATTTCTACTTAAATAAACAAATGGAAACTTTAGGGTTTAAAGAAAATGATCAGTGCCATCTCTTATTTTAATGTCTTTTAAAACCATTCTTATTAGACTTCAATCCTGTCAGAGGCATTAATGCTCAGCTCTGGCTTCATGATTCATGAGGCCTCCGCAGTTCAGATGTGACCGTGAGGAGTCAGAAGTTGAGGTGCTTGTGGGAAACGACTGGAACAGATTCCTGTTCCGGCAGCGGGCGACGATCTGCTGTCGCTCTGGAGCCGAGCTGTGTTCAGGTCAGGCTCCATTAACCGAGCACACTGCCGAGTCAGAGCAGGTCAGAACAGCCAGTGGCGCCAACACACGCACACGCACACACAGATTGCTCAATTAGCCTCCTCCAGCCTGCAGCTACACTTACAGTCATTACACTCAGGGTCAAGTGTGATCCCTGTGCTTATCTGCATCAACAACTGGCAAGTGCAGGCGTTCAGGCTCATGCACGCCCACAGACAGGGACCTCCGCTGAGAGTTGTGGGTAATAAAAAGTGATTTAAAGGAGGAATGTGATTGAAGATGCAATGCTGCCCTCGTGTGCCCCTGGATTGGTAACGACAAGTGATTGGAGGAGACTGTGGACACCACACAGTCCTCAGCTCTCTGAGGCTCAGAGGGGAATTCTCCTAACAAACAACAAAATGTCCAAGAACATCTTTAATTTAAAGCACTTACTCTTTAAAATATCCATATGTAGTTGTTTTTTTTAATTAACTGGACCATGCGTTTATAGAAATCTAAAAAAATTCAATTAGTTTTTGAATTATTCTCCATGACATAACAAAACGACAACCAAGTTCATCAAATAAACATCTAAATGTTTACTGTTAAGACATAAAAGGCGCCTTAGTTACAAAAGTGATGCAAGATTTTTATTCTTAAATTATCACATTATATATATATATATATTTATTTATATATATATTTTTAGATGTTTAATTTTTAAAATTTTAAAATTTTATTTGTATTTATTTATTTTTCATCCATGCCCCTTATCTTATTTTTTAAATGTATTTTTTCTTTAATTATATATTTTCTTTCATTTCATTTAAAATGCATTTATTAACAAAACTACATCTGCAATAATATAAAAACATATATTATTCCTGTAATCTCACTGCTTACATCGGAACCTTAGTCGCTTTACCCACACAGTTTATGGCATAGCTTTTTTTTCCTGTCTTGTAAAATACTCACTTGTGTTTTAAATTGTCCCCCTGGGATAGGTTTTTTTCTGATTCTGAGACACAAAACAACAGAAACATCCCAAATTGACCAAAAGACACACACAATGGCTGCAAAGATACAAATACATCAGAGAGACATGAAAACAATACAAGACAACTCCAGGGATGTTAAAGGTTGGGGGTCTTTACATCTTTAACTGTGTGCTGATGTTTCCCTGTCCATGAGTGAGAAAGTGCTCTCAGACTTGTTCGCTGTGTGTGGCTGTGTGTGGCTGTGTGTGGGTGTGTGTGGGTGTGTGTGGGTGTGTGTGGGTGGCGGTGGCCTCTAACAGTCCAGGTCTCAGTGGTCCCGTTAACTTGCCTGTGATACAGTCAGAGTTTTGATCACAAAGCTTCTCTTCTCGGCTCTGTGGCCTCATCACTCTGAGGACGACTGAGGGACGTGTGGTAAAGGAAACTCCCCTCACCACAGCCCTGCTATCTCACACACACACACACACACACGTCAGATTCTGTTCATCTGAATGTGTCTGCACACAGGGACTGTTGGGCAGAGTTGTCTTTTATTTAATATTTCTTCATATTAGTATTTTTATTACAGTGCTGTAAACAAAAATGTTTTACAAAATCCATAACCTTTGTAAAATGGAGGATTGGTTTGTGTTTCTTCGCTGTGCTTTACGTGTCAGGCTCCATGTTAACCAACACGGTGATCAGATCCCCAGTTGAGCTTCTCTTCCATCACCAGGACTCTGGTGCCCTTCGCTGGTGGGTTCACAGTATGACATGTCATCGCAACTTGGTAGAAATACTCTTTTTTTATTTTGTCAGTCAAAAGTACATCATCCCCCAAAACACCCAGTAAAAATGGCCAAACAATTCACATTAAATTCTGCCACACACTCGTAAAAATGTGGAGGCAGCGCTGCAGTGGATGGTAAAAACACAGAGGTCAGAAATCACACCAGCCAGCGATGAGCTAACGCTGCACCCACTGAAGTCCCTTTGAGCGCGCGGCACTGAGGCCGCACAGGGAGGAGATGAGAGCGGCCTCTGGGACAAATCAACGCCACTGATTAACGTAAGAGGTCAACTCTTGTTGCAGTGAACCTGGGGGGATAAATTAAGAACCTGACACACGACAGAGGAGCTTTGTTCGTCCCCATTTACAGAGTGGCTTTGAACTGGACTCTGACCAGAGTCAAACACAGTCCCATCACTCTTTTACATTCATAAAATTAATTTATAACAAAAGACAAGGATCAAGTTATTAGGTGGAAAGTTGGTTCTTCTTCAAGTGTCGGGCTCCTGCAGCAGCAGCAGTGTCAGGGAGGGTGAGTGAATGTGACTGTCGACTCCACGGGTGACGGCGTTCGCTTGACCTTGACACGTCACTCGGTTACAAACAGGACTTTTCAAATAAACAAACAAAAAAAAGGCCTAATTACAAGGTACAAGAGAAACGTGGCATCGTTTCTACGTTGACACACAAATGAAGCGTCTGTCATTATGCCACTGGTGATGAGACGGAGAAGATTAAAAAGTAAAAACTAAACTGGGTTCAATCCATCCTGAGAACAATCTGAAAATAATAAATACACCCTGGCCAGAATTATGGAGCGTGCTCCGGATGATTGACAGTGTATTTGTGTGTGTGTGTGTGTGTGTGTGTGTGTGGCAGTCCAGGCTGTGTGTGTGTTGTTAGTATCCTTGTAGTCCATTGTAAACCTTCTGCACAGAGCTCTGCTTCAGAAGACTGCGAATACCTGCAACACAACATGAATACAGAAATATATACATCAAACATCAGGTAATAAATAATTGTGTTACTTAATAACTTGCTGCTGTATAAACAGATAATGAACAGTAACATAGAATATTCCTGGTATTGATCAGTTTAAATATTTTAAACACAGGGTATTTTAAGCAACATCAGCTTCTGTGCTGAAAGCCGATCGTCTCTCTCACCGTCTTTCTGCTGCTCGTCGAGCTGCGTCTGAGGAAACTCCACGTCGAAGGTGATGATGAGGGATCCTCGGATGTTGATGTTGTCAAAGTTTGGAAGACCTTCTCCTTTCTTCCACATCCGAGCGCCGGGTTTTGTGATTTTGTCTCTCACTATGTGGACCTGCAGATCCAAGAGGAATAACAACAACATTCAGTCTTTGTTTGAATTACATGAAACTTTGAATACTGGTTCTATGAACTTTAGTTCTGTGCAGAACCTTGTGTCCATCCAAATGAACAATGTCCATCTCAAAGCCGACCAGAGCCTCCACCAAGGAGATGGTGACGTTAGTGTATAGGTCGTCTCCTCTGCGTTCAAACACGGGATGTCTGAAGAGAAGACACGTGTTAGTATCTCACCAAGTATTTTGTTTTAACGTAACAGACAGTGAAACTTCCTCGTACTTGAGCACTTTGATGCGGAACCGTAGATCTCCAGGTTCCCCGTCGATGTGAGGTTCCCCTGTTATCACACAGGAGGCGTTAAAACCAGAAAATATGACGACAACAATAAATAAAAATGATTTATATTCAAATCCATGCATGGTTACCTTCTCCGATGAAAGGATATTCCATTTCGTCCCTCACTCCCTGCTCGATTTCGACCTCCAGGGTTCTCTCTTCATTTACCAGCCTGTGGAAAACAGAGAGAAATTATTCACTGTAATAGTCACTCAGCCTCTATGGCCACGTAACTCCAGGTAATCAGAACTTACTAAATAACCATCAGCTGTATCGAGGAAGAGTTGAAACTAGTGACTGAGACAAACATTGTTTGGTGAAGTTATAAAGAGCCATTTTCTGTAGACTTCTATATAGCAGAGACGCCCCCGGTTGCAATCTTAATTCTGCGTTGTGTTGTCCCAGACTTACTTCACATTGGGACACTCATCGCACACCATCTCCTGGGTCATCTGGAAGCGTCCGGGTCCGAGCTGCGTCGTCCTCATTTCCTGCCTGCAGTTACACTTCCTCTTGCCTGGAGCTTCTTTGGCTACAGGTTTGTTACGTACAACCTGTGAGACAAGAGGGTACGATCTTAGAACGCCATTCATTAAAAACAGACTCCTATAATTTTAACTGATGATGGGATTTCATTTTTACCTCCACAAAATTCCCAGAGTACACCTCTTCAAGCGTGACCTCCAGGTCCAGTACGATGTCATTTCCTCTGGGGATGTTTCGGTCCTGCTGCTGGCGGTTTCCTCCGAACATGAAACCGAAATCACCAAAAAAACTACAGAGGGAGGACATTGCGACTTTTCTTTAAATTCTTACAGATGTGATTCATTGATTCATTTGTTGTAATATTGTTTACAGCTTTGAATCACAATTTGGCCAAAACAGGTTTCTCCAGTCGTGTAATTACTGCGTTCAGTAAAAACCACTCTGTGTCCATGAAACCCACCTGGAGAAGATATCGTTGTGTGAACTGTGGTGCCCCTCCTTCAGTCCGTCCTCTCCATACGTGTCATACTGTTTCCTCTTCTCCTCGTCTGAGAGCACCTACAAACACAAAGAGTCACTGAACACAACAGTAACAGAAGCAGTTTGTGGCTCCATAAAATTTGTATATTTGTATATTCTCAGTGAAACAGCATGTGCAAATGAGAATGTTTCCTTCTGCTCAATGACTCAAGCTGCTTCAGTTGCCTGGCAACCTGAAGTTCAACCTCAGGTTTTGCATATGAACCTCTTCACAAACCTCAGTGGAGGCTGGTTGATTTGCAGTACTACAAGTACTAGAATACAGAACAATAATACAGTATTACAGTACATTATAAAGACGTATGCTATTATAATGGTTCCAAGATGAAGTGTGTTATAAAGTTTACATTTTGCTAATAAAAGCTAAAGGTCACTTTAAACAGTTGGTCCGAGTCCACTCCCACAGATCCACGTCAGGCTTCACCTAAACCCAGCCGTGCACATGACAGCCAATCAGATGCAGCCACACGGTCTAGTGGACCAATCACAGCGGCCGAACTGTTTCCAACAACAACCAAGAAGCCGGTACAATAGAAGACTCCGGTGTTTATGCTCCCTCGTGAATCAGTTTCCACAGTTTCAGTGAAAACAGCTGGTTTCATGAATCAACCCCCTCGTCAGCGACATCAGAACCTGTCGACTCACCTCATACGCAGCCCCCAGGTCCGCGAACTTGTCCTGGGCTTTGGGGTCGTCCGGGTTCCGGTCCGGGTGTAATTGCATGGCCAGCTTTCTGTAGGCCTTCTTAATGTCCCGGACCGTCGCAGTCTTACTCACCCCCAGGATCTGATAGAAATCTCGCCTACATGAAGGAGGGAGAAGGCAGGGATCAGACAGGGGGGCACCTTCGGGTTCGAGCCCCCGTTTAGCAGGGATTGTTTACATTTTGGTAAATGGAGTCAGCCGAATTCACGATTAGTAGTTCGTGTTTATTATGGGTCGCTGAAATAACTGGTAGTTATCGGTGGATGGCTGTGGTGTTTAAGGAAATCTAAAAATGG
Organism: Pseudorhombus dupliciocellatus; assembly: GCA_016785235.1. Taxonomy (NCBI): domain Eukaryota; kingdom Metazoa; phylum Chordata; class Actinopteri; order Pleuronectiformes; family Paralichthyidae; genus Pseudorhombus; species Pseudorhombus dupliciocellatus. The sequence goes on along the minus strand of JAFBJW010000311.1, from coordinate 4,437,443 downwards.
GATAATTCCCACGCAAGTTCCGGGGGATGAGACGAGCAGCGCTAGCTACAACCAGTTTAGCGATTGTTATTAGGTTAGCTCCTAGCATGCTTAGTTAGCAAACCCCCCTTCACTTGCACTGAACGTTTAGCAAACAAACCCAAAAGCCATTAGTAGGTGTTAGCTTGTTGTTAGCTGCGTTAGCTCCAGTATGAGAGTCTGCTTCCGTCCGGTCCTCACGTGTAGCCCCGGTTTAGACCAATCACAGCTGAACATGTGTACCAGCTGTACCGTGCTCGAGCCCCGAGCTCTTACCCCGCGAGCACCGCCGTGGTCACATAGAGCAGCAGCGCGCACACGCTCCACAGGTTGATCCCTCTGGTCGCCATCAAATCCGCGTCTTTATGGAAGGAAGTAGAGAGCGAGCGGCTGCCGAAGGTTCGATTCCGCGGCGACACCAGCCTTCTTCCTGCTGTCACTGATACCCCGCCCACCAGAGGGCAGCTTGGCCCGCCTCTCACCTCGAAGCCCGCCCACTTTTAAAGAGACAGTTTCACGAAATACAGAAGGGGAATTTTTTAAAATTCAATATTGATTTATTTGATTTTTATTTGGAATTTTGAAAAATCCAGTTTTAGGAAATTGTAGCCCAGCTGATCATAGTAAAATAGAATAAAAAAAAAAACGTTAAAAATACTATCACAGCAAAAAATATAATGAAGTTAAAAGGTAGTAAAGCAGTAAAATAAAATAGTTTAGCTAAGCAGTTAAGATGAACAAAGCTAAATAAAGTTTAATATACTACAATCTTCTCTTTCCCCTTAAGATACTGTGATTGCAGCTGAAGCGCGTCCCCGCGAGCTGCGCGCAACAGATGCGGGAGCAGCGGCGGTAAATAGGAAGCGGAGCAGATGTGAGCGTCTGGTTCAACTTTAACCGCAACAACCCGCAACAACCCGCTGTCCATCCTCACCTATGTCCCACCGGAGCCGCGCACTCACTGGCCACAGACACGGAGCTGCCCGCTGCCGGGACCAGGACCGAGGCTGAAAGTAAGACAGAGGCAGCCCGTGTTAGCATTAGCAGCTAGCAGCGGCTAACAGCTAAGACCAGGCTGCGGAGGTAAAACTGCGACAGACCGATCACAACCTGCCGGTGTCACCGACACGAGGCCGGTCTGTGACCGTTGTTTGGGCTGCGTTAGCTCGGCTAGCATGTCTCTGACGCGATGGAGGTCAGGTCAGCAGGTGATGACGTGCAGCCTGTTGTCATGGGAGCCGCGAAGCATCTGCGAGGCGGAACAATTAGCACGAGCTCGTCTTGAATAACAACAGTAAAATAATGGAACTTTTTTACAGTACTTCTAAACAAGTGCTCATCACTTCAAACCAGCATCAGACGGTTTTCTTGTCAACAAAGATGTGAGATGAGTTAAATTTCTGCAAGAGCTCATCATTAATGACCGACTGCAACTCTGTTGTTCTTAAATCAATGAATCTCAGTTTATTTGTGTGGCCTATATTATCCTCAAATTAGCATTCGAATCATCAGACTTAAGAAGATGCAATTGAAGTTTGCAAATCACTGTCTAACTTATCTTTGGTTTTGGTTCCTCCCCCTGCAGGTATGGAGGCAGACACTGTGAGCATATGGCCACGCATGGAGCCCTTCTTACTGGGAGCCCTGCAGGTGAATACACTAAATCAACTACCATATATAAAGGAGACATATTCCACCCATATTCAACCCTTCCACCATCATCCACTCATCTGAGCCTGGGTCCCAGGCAGAGGCCCAGAATCCCTCTTTCTCATAGGCCAGATGGGAAAGTGAAAATAAACACTGAAAAATATCATGTGTCTTCTTCAAAATAACGGTGTGGTGTTGTTCCGTTGGTGCATTTTCCAGGTGGCTCCCTCCTCCAAACTCAGCCTGCACTATCTGCGCAAGATGGCAACCTATGTGCGAACACGGGACGGCTGCTTCCCGGTTCTGGGCTGGCCCATGTGGAGGCACATCGCCTGTGGAAAGCTCCAGCTCCCAGAAGACCTGGCATGGCTCTACTTTGAGACCTTTGACCTTCTCACAGGCCACACAGTAGAGGAGAGGCTGGAACGGGCGGAGTGTCTCTCCCTGTGCTCCTTGAAAAGTGAGCTGGACCAACAAAGGAACAAGGTGGGGGTTACCTGTGCAAATGTCTCAGTTTACCCAAGAGTCTGATTCTATCCCTTCGCCCCACTTTACCTGGTTGTGTTGTGTCTTTCACAAGGGCATGTTCCACCCCTGAGGCAGAGGCTGCTGCTGTAGCCTTCGTCTCAGATGTTGGGCAGGAGCGACATGTTGATATTCAACCCCCATTTGTTTTTTAAATTCCTTTTCACTGCAGTTGTCTGTGGACACACTGCAGTTCCTCCTCTTCCTCTACATCCAGCAGCTGAACCGCGTGTCTTTGCGCACGTCCCTGATCGGTGAAGAGTGGCCCAGCCACCGCACACGCTCCGCCTCCCCCTCAGACCGGGAGGCCAAGACAAGCTCCCAGAACAAGGTCCCTGTGCAGCTTGAAGAATATCCTCGTTCTCTGCTCTGTTGATCGTCCACTCATGGTTCTGCTTTTTTGGTCTGGCAGAACTGGGACGATCAAGCTCACCTGTCGTTTGTGCAAAGTCACCTTGGTGAGATTCTGGAGCTTCTGGTTGAACCGGAACAACTCTCAAAATCTGGACCAGCACTGAGAGACTGTCAGGTCTGTGGACACACCCTCCATTGATCCATGCCAGCAGCAGGGGCGTGCACCTAAAGGTGTCAGAAACAAGTTATTTTAAATGATCTTTTGCCAGATCTCCCTGGAGGCCGTGCGGAGTCTGGGTCTGCTCCTGGAGGGCTCGGTCTCCTGCGGCAAATCTGTCCAGCCCGTCCACAGGCTGCTGACCAAAGGCCCAGTCCAGACACAAGCTGGATACTCCACGCTCAGTCGATCCTTCTCCCTGCACACGCTGCTCTCCTGCCTCCAACACAGCCTCACTCTCAACCCCTTTGGGATAACCGCCTGCCTGCGCTCTGGCAAGAAACTGGCCTGGGCTCAACAAGGTATCTCCTTACTATTTTCTAAAGCTTGTCCAATGGGACATTTCTTTGACAGTCTCTGTTTGTCCTTCCAGTGGAGGGCGCCATGAAGAGAGCCAAAATAGCCAGGAACACCCACACAGCTCCTCCGGGCAGTAAGATGGTGCTGATGTCCCAGGTCTTCAAACAGACGCTCGCTAAAACCTCAGACAAGCTGACTGGTGCCAACATTAAAATCCACAGATGCTCCGATGCCTTCATCTACCTTCTCTCACCTCTCAGGTAAAAAAAAAAAAGCTTGATGTGTTTTAGACTTTTTCAGGGGGACATGGTTCATCTAGCATCACTTCTGTCTTTCAGGTCAGTCAGTCTGGACAAATGCCGCGACAGCCTCGTGGTTCTGGGTCCCGTCGAGACCAGTGTGCACATCCACAGCTGCCACAACGTGCGGGTGGTGTGCGTGGCGGGCCGGGTCGCTGTCGGAGCCTCCTCACGTTGCACTATCTACGCCTTGACGCCCAACCGGCCTTTGCTCCTGCCTGGAAACACAGACATTACCCTGGGGCCCTTCCACACCTTCTACCCGTCCTTGGAGGACCACATGGCCAGCGTGGGCCTGGCCGTGGTCCCCAACATGTGGGATCAACCCCTGCTTCTGGGGACGGAGGGCCTCGTCAACTCCTCGCTCAACGCGTCGTCCAGCTCGGACTCCGGCTGCTACCGGCTGCTGCCCCCTGCAGAGTTCCACACGCTGGTCGTGCCGTTCCAGATGGAGGGCGACACGTGTGAGGTGCCCAGTGGGTTGCCTGCTCCGTACCAGGCGGCTCTCGATGAAAAGCAGAAGAGAATACAGAGCTGGCAGAAAACCGTGATGGAGGCTCGGCTGAACAAGTGAGTCGAAGGAAACAAAGTGTGAGGACAGTGATGTGTGAGCAGGGATTCAGGGATTAACCTGATGTGAGCAGACTTGAGTCAGTGGAAAGTTACATCAGAACATCCGTCCCAGAAATCAATGAGAGAGGCAGTTATCCACTCAGCTGAGATGTTGCTGTGATCAGTGAGTCATTAGTGTCAGAACACTTGCTTCAGGGGTTTTACACTCGACAGCACAGAGAACAACAGATTGATTTTGATGTTACAGTGCTTTAACACTAATCTCCCCTCCTCCCTGCTTTGTCACATTATCTCTGCAGTCACTCACTGCTCGTGTGTTTTCTCCTCCAGGGAGCAGAAGCGTCATTTCCAGGAGTTGGTGGAAGTCAAGTTCCATGAGTGGCTCCTGGAGACAGGGAACAGGCAGGAACTCGACAGCCTCATCCCTCCGGCGGTAGCCTCCCCACCAGACTCCAACGGTACCGACGCGCTCCGAGTCAGCGATGCCACACACATTAGAAATGGCCCGTCGGTGGGACGGTCGCCTATGGCTTGTTGATGGCTCCTCCCAGCCTGTAAGTTAGGGCAGCACACAGAGGCCACATTAGCGACGACAGGAACTCCTGTTTAAATCAAGTGTTATTGTAGAGGAAGCTCTTGGTCCTGACTCAGGCAGGTCTGTAGCTTCTACAGCGACTTGCATCCCACTCATTGAGTGTAAAGCTGGTAAAGTTTGCTTTACAACAAAGCGCAACGGCTGTGAGCGGGGCCGTGGGGAGGCATGTGGTAAAACAACATGCAAGCACAAGGAAGGAAGCTGTGGAGTTAAACTAGCAGCAGCCTAGAAAGGGACTGTTTGGAAAAGATCTTTTAGACATGTTTTCCTGAAAACGTAATAAAAACAATAATAATACTTTACAAGTCAGATCCACTCGCCGCCCTCAGTTCTAGTGTAAACTCGGTATGTTCATGTTTGTATTAACTGTGACAGGGACTTGTGATTATGTCTCTGCGGTGACGGCAGCTGCGTTGGGACTGAGGTGATGGTGATGTAACCGCTCTTCCCAATCTGTGCCCACGTATAAACTACTACACTACTACTTCTACGCTATTTTCTTTAAGATATATATTTTTCCATTAACAGAGGCATTTAAAGATGGAGAACGTAGATGCTTGGTCAGATCAGCACCTTTGGGGTCGGAGGATGTTCACCTACAGTGATTAACTCAGGATATAGTATTTTTCTGTGTTGTTATAAAAGAAGGATAACGAAGGAATATTAAAATAATTGTATTTGTGTGCCTGAGCCGTCAGGACATTAGGTCATTACGTCGGGGGCTGTGAACATGCAGCTTCCTGACAGCTGGTTTCTGCTCTGTGACCATTCCCCTCAGTTCTGAGCTGGAACAAGTGAAGCAAAACTCAACAGTCACCAGATGTGCCACAAATTCTGAATGTGCATTTATTTTTGGTATTAATATCTATATTTTAGCATGAAAGTAAAACTATTTTTCATGACTACCCTCCATTCTCATCATTTAAACCCCGGCCTTGCTCATGCTGAACCTATGTATTACACAGCTGGTGGATCAAGGTGGACTTGGTGAAAAAATATGCACTGTAAAATATTTAACTACTGTAAAATTCACATTGCTGGGATGTGTCTTCATTTTCAAGATGGAAGTGGTTTCACTGTAAAATGCCTTACATGGAATAAGTGATTCAGACAAGCGCAATGCAGATCTACCAGTTTAAAAAATGACAAATAAAGGTTTTGACTGAATCCAGGTGACGTCCTCTTAATTGATTTGATTCTCGATGACTTGATCTCCCATGAATAATATTTACCATTAAATGTCTCCAATTAACAATAATCAACCACATCTTCTTGCAAGAGTACTCACGTAGTTTGAATGGATGTAGTATTTTTGTCAAGTAGTTCTATTTTTCTTGAAGGATCTGAGCAAGTCTTCGTCCACAGACTCTAACCAGAGCCATTCACCAGGCAGAAATAAGCCATGAGTTGGCAGGTCATCGCCAGGTGGGGGCAAGCTGGTGGAGCTGGCATGTGTTGACACGGCGGGGGTGTGGTGGGACAGGGTGGATGGGGTGGGGGCACTGGATGCAGACAGTACAGAAGTGGGGTCAATGGATGCTTACCATGCCCGGGCATTATGCCGTAATCCTTCCTCGCTTTTCTGGAAAAACTGAATAGCACTAGAATCACTGACTCAATTTTTGGATCTCATTTTCATGACAAAGCGATTGTTCCCCTTTTGCCTCCACTGTTGCTGTTTATAAACGTGGGGAAAGCGGGGCGTATAAAAGGGAGCGGCGAGGGGCCAGAGCAACATCGAGACCACAGGGGAACCACCTCTACCATCACCACCACCAACACTTGACATCACCAAGGCTGTCCCACGCAACATATCCGAGATGGGCAGGGTGAGTAAAGACAGAGCAGGACCAGCATTGACAGTCACACTGTGGCGTTCTCCTTAAAGAGCACGGCGTGGGTCATTGAAGCCGTGCACGTGTCCCCATCTGCAGATATTTGCATTTTAAAGTGTTGGCAACTGGTTTGTCTGGATTCCTGCAGGAAGTGGCTGTTGATGAATTTCAGAGCTCCAGTGTCTGGTTTGTGCTGTTCCACAGATCGTCTTCTATGAGGACAAGAACTTCCAGGGCCGACGCTATGAGTGCGACAGCGACTGCTCAGATTTCCACGCCTACCTTAGCCGCTGTAACTCCATCCGCGTAGAGAGCGGGGCCTGGGTGGTGTACGAGAGGCCCAACTATATGGGCTACCAGTATGTTCTGACCAGGGGGGAGTACCCAGATTACCAGCGCTGGATGGGACTCAACGACCGACTCAGCTCCTGCAAGATGATCCACTTCGTGAGTCACTAACTTCACCCAGCTGAGAGGGTAGTTTGCTGAACTGGTCAGATCTGCACTGAGTTACGGGGAGGGGGGTAAAAACCAGCGAACAAGCATGCTATGATGCTAGCAGCGGCTCCAGGGCTTTGTCGATGGAGACCAATACACGGGTCAGCCTGTTTGTACGTTCAGGCCTCTGTCCAACAGACCCACAGCCTGCGGGGCAGAGTCAGCAGCACCACTTTCACACAACAAAATCAATGTAGCGGGTGCGAGCTGTGGTCATGTGCAGGCTTCGTTTAAAAAAGGCATAAGGAAGAAGCGAAATCAGTGAGGGGCGGAGTCTATTTACCTGTGCACAGAGGTGAGAGCACACAATATTTGGTAACGTTGTTGCTGCTAACAACAGTTAGCATTACATATTAATTACTTTTCTATAGGATAACTACAGGAGGTTCAGAAGAAGCAGCGAATGTAATTCCCATTCTACACCATTCCAACCCCATACACTAACACTAACTCTCTTCACCCTCCAGACGAGTGGGACCCTGTACAAGATGCAGCTCTATGAGAGGGCAGACTTCGGGGGGCAGGCCTTTGAGGCCACAGAGGACTGTCCCTCCCTTCTGGAGAAGTTCCGCTGGAGGGAAGTCAACTCCTGCAAGGTTTTCGACGGCTGGTGGGTTTTCTATGAGCATCCCAACTACCGTGGACGCCAGTATTTCCTGGAGAAGGGAGAATACCGCAAACCCGGCGACTGGGGGGCCATCAGTCCCACAGTCCTGTCCTTCAGGCGCTTCACTGAATAATCCACTGATCCTCCATTCAAAAAATGAATCTCATGTATCCATTCTAAGGTCTCACAAATAAAAATCTGTCCAGCAAACACATTGAAGACACTTCTGTTTCTGTTGGATTGATATCTTTTAAGCCTTAAAGGGAGATAGATAAAAGATAGTTAAGTGAAAAATGAATGTTATCTACTCACCTCTCCGATGGAGAGGTGGGTGAACACTGTTGTTGTTGGTGGTGGTTTGATTGGCAGCTGGCATCCTGTTTGCATTGTCGCCACCTACTTCATTTCCATTTCTTCTGTAGTTTAGTTTTTGTAGTTCTTTAGTTTCCTCTGTTCTCCATAGTTGCCGTTCAATCTCATGCAAACCATTGACAAAAACCGTCAGCCTAATGTCTGCTTTGATCTTTCCTTTGGTCTTTGATGTGTCTATGAGTTATGGTAAGCATAGCAATAATAGAAGAAGAAAATACCCTTAATCTTCTATGAATACTAAGGTCTTTGTACAAAGTTGTTCACTGACAAGCCTGTACAGAATAATGGTGAGCCAGGGTTTTTAGGAGGTATTTGCTGTCTCTAGATATGGACGATAATGCAGTACACGTATTCGCAATGGACACATCGGAGCCATTGGAGCTGCCTGAGGTAACAGTTGAAACTATTCACCTGCAGATTGAAAACTTTCTCAACAAGCTGACTCTGGAGCAGTGGAACCTGTTAAAACTAGAAACACCAGACAATGTAACAAAGCTTCAACTGGCAGAACTTATTCTGCTCATGACGTCGTCTTTGTCCTTAGACCTGATGAAGGCGTTTGAACATTACTTTCCCTTGAGTGTGGAGAGTTTCCAGTCCAGTCTGGAGGACACACTCCGTAAAAACTTGGCAAAGGGCAACACAGCAAATTCTGTTAGATTAGATCAACTCACCAAGATGATTGCAGAGGAGATGACGGAGAGGGTCAATTACTATATGTCTTTGTGCAGCACCACTGCAAACGCCAGTGAGCCCTCACAGTTTGAGCGGCCCACGCCCAACAAACTTGAGAAAATGGTCTGCTGTGTTTGCAAAGTGTTGAAGAGATTCGCGGCCGACATCGAGGGCTCGTTCCAACCGAAACTAGAGAGTCAGAAGGCATTTGAGCTAATGCAGGACATACTTCAGGAGCTCATGCCATCTCCCGACAGCGGGCCGCCATCACACTGTTCTTCCCTGAACGCAGACAGATTGTCAAACGCAGAAACAGCCATCGGCACGGACCTTAAGAAAAGTGGGACTGTCCAGAAAATTATCTTCGAGGAGGCGAGCGACATCATGGCGCCCCTCATTGACGAAATGTCTGAAGCTGACGTGAGCGAGTTGATATTTGAATGTTCTCAGGAGTTTAAGGCTACATCAGATGAAATCTCTCAGATGATTAGTGAAGAGGAGAGCCTACAATCATCCGATTTGGGCGGAAGCTCCAGATTCTCAGAGAGCCACAAACGGATCAGCAAAGCAGTGGAGAAGAAGATCAAGAACATCTTAGCAACGTTTTTTGCCACAGTATCGATCATCAAGATGGGGGCACAAGTCAAGAAGGAATTTGCAAAGAAAGCCAAAGAGCAGAGCCGAGAGACAATTAAGTTTCTGATAGCAAGTGTGGATAATCTGCTCCTGAGGGAGACCAAGCTCAGAGTTTCACCCGATAAAGCTCCCATCCTCACTGATGTCCTCTATAGGTACGTCATAGCCGAGCCTTTAGAGGTGACTCAGGAAGCATCGCTGACAGCGTCTGTTCCTAAAGCACACAGGCGGATGTACGCAGACATTCAAAAAAGAGCACTGAATTCCTTGCCACTGATGAACTGGTGGTTCTCGAAACAGGCCTGTGACTACACCAGCAGGATGACATCTGCTTTAATGGAGATCAAATCCTCCAGGGACCTGGCAGAGACCCGCAAAAAAAACAATCTCAGTCTGGTCATCGTCCAGCTCGTCGCTCTGGTCAACGTCAAGTCAAAAGTGAACTTGTCCTATGGCAACCCAGCAAACCTCGCTCAGGACCTGTTCAAAAAAACCTGGGCCGAAGTCCAAGACATTGACTTTGACTTGTCCCCAGAAAGAATCAACACCCTCCATAAGCCTGTTTTCAAGGACCTGCTCAAGAAGTGGGTCTGTCCAGAGCTGCTGCTTCTTTGTATTTGCAAGAAGGAGCCAGAGATCGAGAGAAGCATCATTGACACTATAAAACGCCACCTGATCAAAGAACATGACTGCACCAGTGGATTCATCTCCTCCCTGGCAGCACTCTTCAAACAGTAGAAATCATGTTGACGAATCAAAATTGGATTTCTATTACTTTTTCAGGCATGCTTTGAAATAGTTATTTTTAAATGAATATACACATTTCACTGTAAATATTTGTTTATTGTATTTGTTTAATTGAATTTATGCTGTAATGAAAAGTGCAATAATAAAAGGGCCAATAAACAGATTTTCTGGATATGAATTATATACATAAACTGAATGTCTACACAGAGAATGAGTACCTGTCTAGATCAGCCCTGTTGAAAAGTTTCAATACTTTAATATGGATATATTTTACATTTATATCTGGTTTTATAAAAGCACTGTCAATGTGATTATGGATTATGAGGGTTTGGATTCTGCAAAAAAATGATGGAAAAACTACTATAAGGATCTTATGAGTAATTTACAATATGAATCGGTACTATAACTCCATCAGCTTGAATATACAAACAAAAGAAATCCATCCAACAACTGACCCAATGTATTTCGATGTGGCAAATTACCTGTTCAACAGAGAGCAGGAGACTTCAGCATCAGAAAGTTTGTGTCTCAGTAGTTTCCATCCTGGAGACGATGCAGCCTTGTCCTTGCATCAGGTGAATTGTCCAGTGCTTTTTTCTGGTGGTTAGCTTGTTAGATCAACAACATAAAGTTTAACGTGGTTGGAGGATGGACATGGAACCTGGTGGCCTGCAGAGGGAAGAGAGTGGGAGTGGTCTAATTGCCTGAAAACTAGAAACAAGCTGATTGGAGGAAATAACGCATCCCTCCAAGTGTTTAATGATAATAAAAACACAGAAATTTATTTTGAACAAAATATTCTAAACACGTTAAAAGTACAAGACTCCAAGTGGTTTGCTTTAAACAAATGTGATTTTAAACTGCTGAAGGGCAAAACATTGCTTGCACAAAACCCCTGGAATGTTTCATTTTGGACAGAGAATAGGTGTGTATCCCCAACTGAGTGCTCAGCCCAGAATTTATTTCTTCTGATTCTAGAAGAGAAATCATCCCAGCACAGGTCTGAGGCTCAGAGAGACCGGCTGGGGGTTGAAATGGGTCCCAAAGGAGAAACAGTTTCCTCCTCCACCCATGAGGAGCAGCTCTGGTTCTTCTGAGTCTGTCAGCTCACAGCAGAAAGAGTGAAGCATCAGGGGCCACGGCACCATGGTCTACAGAGAGGAACACAGGGATTCAGAGAGAGAGAGAGAGAGAGAGAGGATCCATTCCCATCTGCTAACATGGAGGAGGAACAGTGTATTAACTATACTGAAGCCAAACACCAGGGGGTGATACAGGTATATGCCTCCTCCAATGTGAACTGACCGTGTCCAGACTGAACTCAATGCTGCCCCGTGTGGCGAGGTCGATCATGACAACCCCTGGCACGCCCTCGGAATGCATCCAGACCCCGCCCACCGCAACTAGCTTCTGTCCAATCACATGGGCACAGTGGGAGTATCTGAAACAAAGACCGTCACATAAAATTGAATTGTATTAATAGTGTCTTTTAAAGACGGGGCGTCAGAGCATCTTTGTCCCATCATCATCATCATCACCACCTGGGGACAGGAGGTGGCTGCAGCTCGAGCCTCTCCCAGAAGAATCCTGTGTCAGTGGGCCTGAGCACGAAGGCATCCCCCAGAGGAATGCCCCGTCGGTCCAGTCCTCCGAATATAACCACACCTCCCTGGTATGAACACGCTGAGTGGGAGTGGCGCGCCTCTGGGGCTGCTCCCTCTACTGGAAGCTGTAAATGACACGCAGGGACGTGTGAAGCTTTGCTAAACTTCATTTTCTATTTTTAGTGAGGTGGAGATGGAGCAGACCTCGGTCCAGTGCTGCAGGTCTAGATCCAGGAAGTGGCCTTCACCCAGAACAGCGTCGGATTCATTCTTTCCACCATAAACAAACAAGAAGTCTTTACCTGCAGAGGGACAGGGTTTGAACTTTCCTCAGACGTTCAGATGAAGAGATTCAAGACTTTATTTTAACTGTACCTCTGTGACTGACGATCGCTGCAGTGTGCCTCCATCTCAGCGGTGGTGGACCACCGGTACAGACCATCTCCTCCACAGACAGGTTCACTCTGTCCAGAGGGGCAGAGGGGCCACCAGGGGCCAGCTTGACTTTAAAAAGGCCTCTGACTGGGCTGAGCGGAGAGGAGCGACCTCCATACACCACAGCACCTCCTCCAGGACAGGAGGTGACGGTGTGGTACAGTCGGACACCTGCGAAAGGGAAACACGTCTAATTTTACGGCCCCATGTTTAACCCTATCCCAGAAATATAACCAGTGCCTCTCAGTGTTCTCACCCAAATCTACTGACGGCTCCTCAGTGACGGATCTCCACCCTTCCTCCCCTCGGAGGACGACTCGACTCACTGCTCCACGGCCCCCCCTGCTGGAGCCTCCTGTTAGCAGGAGGTGTCCTGAGCACACTGAAACGGAGGCCATCCCCAAACCCTCCACACAAACAGCTTCAGGCTTCACAGTCAGGACAACAGGGCTCAGAGGCGTGTTCACACGCGACGCTGGAGACACTGAGGGATGGAACACCGCTCTGTGAGTTTCAACCTCTTGCCTCCTGCTTGTGATGTCGCATGACCTCGAGAGGTTACAAAAGGTGAAAGCAAACGTTACCTGGAGGATGTGTGAGTAAAGCCGGAGTGACGCAGGAGCCCCGAGATGCAGTGAGGATGAAGTAGTGGGAACATTTCAGGTGCCACTCCTGAGGACAGACACACAGACTGATGGTCGTCCCGCCTCCTGGTCTTGTGACAGAGCTACAGTGAATACCCTGTGTGTGTTACCCTGAGAATTCGGCTGACAGTGAAAGAGCCACCACCTTCAGCTAACCTCATATTCATCAAAAGGCTCCAGGCGCTCCACCCTGCACCTCTCGTCCTCAGGAACCAGCCCCAGGTAGAAGTCATTCATATCCAGACACGTGCACTGATCCCAGCCCTGCAGGCAGAAACACACCTTCATACAACCCTGACCGTTGCACTTTAACAGTGAGAAGATTCTGTGATTTGTTTTCATGCGGGCCTTGTCCAGGAAGCGGCGTCTCTGAGCCGCAGTGTCAGGGTACTGTCGCAGGGCGTGCAGCGATGAGTTCAGCTTGTGGAAATGATCTTGCATGATCTGGCCGAAGGGATCATGTGGATGGATCTGCTCGTACATCACGAAGAGTGACTGAGGCAGGAGCTTCGCTGCCCAGCTGATGACAACGTCCGACCTGGGAACAACACACAACATGCTGCTGCTGGAGGACGTTCATGTTAGAGCTGTGACACAAAGACACATCTTATTTCTTTACCATTGTGTTTCCATGTAGGTGAGTACCACCTCAGACAGGACCAGAGTGGGAGCAGCCCAGTCCAACCCAGCCGCCTCCAGAGCCTCCTTCACCTGCGCCTCCTCTCTGACATCCAACCCTAACAGCCGGTACTGACCACTCCATACATGCACAGCTCCTGAACACACACACTCTTCTGAAATCGAACACCAACTACATGACTAACTTGTTTTGTAAAACCAAAGTAAATGACCAACCTGTGGGTGAAGGTAAATGTGAGTCCAACATCTCCCTCAGGGAGACATTAGAGGAGATGAGTGCAGTCTTACGCCGAGCAACATCGGGGAAATCCACCTCGAACACCACGACTCCGGCGAGGGCTTCATCCGCCCGCAGGCGAAAATACAGCGAGTCGAAACCTGAACCCAACGACAAGATCTAGAAAAGGGAAAGATGATGACAATGAAGATTCATGGATCATGTAATATTTGATTTAGTATGAACACTAAAAGCGACCATGGACAAAGTGTTAGTTTCAAAACAGTCGTGTGGACGGAGAACTGAAATACAGGATTCTCAGAACTCACCTGTCTCTTGGGGCAGTTTTCAGTCACGTGTAGAAACCTCCTCAGGCAGTGGTCCACAGCTCTCCAGCGAACGTAATAGCCCCTGAAGCAAATAACCCAATAAAACTGTGCCCCAAAACCATCAAAATAGCCCCCTGAGTCTGGTCTGAATGACTGACCTGACAAACTAACTAACTGACCTGTTGATGAGCGGGGACCTTCTGGCCACTTTGCACACAAAGTGCTGGAGGAAGTGGTCGTGGAAGTAGCCCAGCGCTGCAGCCGACACCTTGCTCACCACGCTGCTGTCGTTGGTTCCCTGCACCTGGGTGCAGATAAACAGTCCAGAGTTTGATCTTTTAATGAATACGTCAAGCATTCATTACCAACAAGAAATATCACACTGCAGTAGTAATCTATTATCAGTGTATGCAGTGCTTTTATTTATATTTGTACATCATTTAGTACAAACTTTAACATTCTCCATAAATAAACTTCATTAAGTTATAAAATGCTGGATTGTAGCACAAGTACTTTACAAGATGTTAAGGAAATACTTGAGTAAAAGTACTCAGTTACCATACACCACTGAGATAACTGTAGTATGAGCTCACCGCCACGTCCCCTCCTTTCTTCTTCTTCTGCCTGCTGTTCGTTGGCATGACGACGCTCGGCATCAGTCACCGAGGATGAAACATGAGTGACGAGTTCACGGCTTCATTTCACAGATTCATCACGTTACACATCAGAGATTAGAAACAAAACGGAGTAGGACGCGTTCCAGATGGTTCCTGCACTTTCAAACATCCACCACATGGTCCCCACTTCCGACTACACGCCGGCCTCTGCGCTCCTGCGCCCCCCTGCGGCCCGGAGGCCAAACGAGAAAAAAAACAAAAAAACAACACAATCCATATCTAAATGTTTGTATAAATACATATTCACATCTTAAACTTGAGTTCATTCTTGTGCAGTGAAAAAGCTAAAACTGAAAAAAAAATCATATAACAATCTTGTAGGTTTTTCAGTTTTTCTTTGTTTTGCTTGATATACATTGGCAGTTCTGTAAAATTTGATTTTAGACGTTGAAATTTAGATTTATGGACAGAAAGTTCTATTAAAAATAATAATCATATTCAACAGTTTACCATATAAATGTCTAGTGATAATTAATCAAGAAAAAAACTGTCCCAGCGTTTCTCAGAGTTCTCCACAACAGGAGCACATTATTGATTTAATATATCCATGATTATATTTATTCATGACGTGTATAAAAGCTGTGAATCTTGTAAGTGACGTCTCAGTTAAATAATGCGGCTCCTCTTCTCCAGCGCCACAATGCGTCACTCAGTGCGCATGCGCATCTTTCCAGGAAGCGCTAACATTTCTTCCACCAGCTGATCGCGACTTGTCAACAGAGGAGCCTGCGACCCCGCGGGTCCGAACCCCAGAACCCAGGTAAACACGAGCCTGTGGTCCCCCGCCCGGAGACACGTGCTTCAGGTAAACACGCGCACGCCGAGGGTTTCATCGGCCGTCGAGGTACAACCGCTCCGATCCGGGCCGGTCCGACCCGAGCCGAGAGCTGCCGCTAGCTCCAGGAGATAAGAGAGGGAGCCAGATAACGTGTTTTAATGAGAGTGATGGTGCAGGAGGGAGGGACACGCGCACACACGTGTGCTGCAGTGACGGTGTTTTCAGCGGTACAGCCTGAGAGCTGCTGCATCATCATCATCATCACCCTCCTCATCCTCCCTGTGAAACTCCGATCATGCCTCACTGTCCCTCACCGTCATCATCGTCAGCTCAGGTGATGATGGTGTCCACGTCCTCCTACTCCGCTGTCAGGGGACATGATAAGGACGTTTTACGTATGACTGGTGCTGTGTGCAGAAGCTTTACGTGCTCATGACTGAGACACAGAAGAACACGCACACTTCACCGCTGGGGTTAGAACCAAGCACCCCCCCCCCCCCAAACTATTTTCATCTGCTTCACCTGCTAAATGTCTCCTTAAGATTTGAGCTTCTGCGGGTTTCTCAAGAAAATTAAAACTTTCATTAAATTCCACGTTAGTATTTAATCTTTTGTGTCTACTTTACTATCGACTCACCCCTCCTCTTCCTCCCACAGGTACACCAGGCAGGACAGAGACGTCACCAGCGAGACGCTCCTGCAGCCTGTCGTTTGAAGTAAAGTGACCGACATCCCGACGCTTCCCACTCCACTCCAGGGAGGAGGTGCAGCCCCCCTGCCGACTCCTACGCGGGCCAGTATGAGCTCCAGAGGGAGCGGAGGCCGCACCAACGGCACACTGCCCCAGACCAAGATCTGCCAGTTCAAACTGGTGCTGCTGGGGGACATGGCCGTGGGCAAGTCCAGCCTGGTGCTGCGCTTCGTCAAGGGACAGTTTGACGAGTTCCAGGAGACGACCATCGGAGGTTAGTACCACGGAGGGGAGGACGAAAGGGGAGGAAGGTTGGATGTTGTTGCTCGAAGGGAACATCTATAGGAGCAGGATGGTTACTACCTCACTTCAGAAGTACAGTAGTATCTGAATAGAAGTACTTGAAATCACTACTTACCAGTGAAGGCAGGTTTGAGGAGGTCACTGTGTCCTCTGTGTCTCTGTCTGTCCTCGGTCCAGCTGCTTTCCTGGCCCAGTCTGTGTGCCTGGATGACACCACTGTGAAGTTTGAGATCTGGGACACCGCGGGACAGGAGCGGTACCACAGCCTGGCGCCCATGTATTACCGCGGAGCTCAGGCCGCCATCGTCGTCTTTGACATCACCAAGCCGGTACCAGCTAAAAGTTGTTCCTGCAGTTACCTGTTTGTCTAGTTTTAGGTTAAACAGTTACTCTGGAGAATAAGTGAAACTGCCTTATGCATATTCATGGCTAAAACACAGAGCCTGCACAACAACTAAAGTCAGGAGAGTTCAGACCTCCAGGAGGCCCATACTTAGATTCACCAGATTCAGATTTCTACTGTGATCATATGAAATGATGGGATTCTATTACTAAAAGAGAAATTGTAAAGTGTATTAAATCTGCATTTCAAAATATCAGTTGGACAAACACTGCTGTGCGTCCATGTTTACAGGCGTGTTGTTTTATCTGACCTCAGCTGTGCGTTTGTGCAGGAGACGTTTGAGAGAGCCAAGGCCTGGGTGAAGGAGCTGCAGCGACAGGCCAGCCCTAACATTGTTATCGCCCTGGCTGGGAACAAGGCGGACCTGGCAGAGAAGAGACTCGTAGAGTACGAGGTAACACACCCGTGAGCTACAGCCTGAACTAGTGGACCTGCAGCCACTGGTCTGTGGGCAAATAACGACTTGAAGTAAGGTTCTGTTTCTGCTGCTGTCACACTTGTGTTCGTCTTTGCTGCAGGAAGCGCAGACGTACGCAGACGACACCGGCCTGCTCTTCATGGAGACCTCTGCCAAGACGGCCATGAACGTCAACGAGCTCTTCCTGGCCATTGGTGAGAGGCCGCAGGGATCCATCAAGAAGTGAACTGGACAAAACTTGAAGACGTAGATTAGCATAGACTAACAATTGAAACGTAGCTTCAGGAGTGTCAGTCAACTTTAAGCCAGGTGTTATTTATTTATTGAGACTCGTTGCTAGTTTGGTTTTAGTCTAAATATTTCACGTTTTCTTGTCACCGCAGCAAAAAAGATGCCAAAAACAGACACCCAGAACCCGACACACGCAGCACGGCACCGCGGCGTCAACCTCCAGGACCCGGACGCTCACTCTACCCGCGCCTGCTGCGGTGGGAACTAGACCTCCACTACTCCGACCATCCTCGCCACCGCCGCCCGTCAACCCTCCCGTCTCCTACAAGCAGCTCCAGGGCGAGGGCCCGAGGTGGGGTAACCCAGTATCTACGCACCCACTTCCCTTCCATTCATCCCCCTGTCCGAGCAGACAGGTCATTTAAAATGAGAGAATGAGGCGCGATGATTCACGTCTGTCTCCTGAACAACCGAGATCCTGCGTTTGGAAACAGCGAGAGGTTTACAGACGACAGAGACAGAGAAGTGCAAAAATAAAGAATGTGGAAGACAGTGGCGAGCCTGTTGTAGTATTCAGCACTAATAATTGTGAGTTCTTTTTGTTTTCACTCACGCCCGCCGGTTTCAGTCAGTTTGATTGTGTAAAAATGCACAAACTGCGCAGCACACGCCGGCGAGCGGCTAACACGGAGAAGATAAAGAAGCCTGCTGCGGCTGCTCGTCCCGAATCAGATTCCGCTGTGAATAACGCCACACATTGCATCTCCGGTATGATCCCATGATTCATAGCGCCTCCCTGTCCTGCCTGACGTTTCTCGGTGTCAGTGGTACGCCCCCGGGGCCACGTCAGATGGGGCCTGCGGTACAGTTTGTCCAGCATAGGTTAATTTGCGTGTAATCGTTGTTCAGTGTTTTGACTTAACTTGACTGCTTGTAGTGACGCTCCAGTGTCTCTGGGGCTCCCGGTCCTCTCACAGCCCGTTAGTCCAGGCAGGAACTCAGAATGTGAAGGAAAACGGTTAAAGCATTTTTTCTGGCATTTGTTCTTTGATCTTTTATCTGATTGTGGAGGAGCAAGGACAGGACGTATAAAAGGAATTAACGCGTTTCAACAGTTTGGTATTTGTAGGGTGTTGGAAACGTCCTCAACCCATGTTTTTCGATGTACGTGTTCCAGACACTGTCCTGCTGTCTTACCACATGGGCTCAGTTGGACATTGGTCTGAGCATTGGCTAGATGTTATCAGATAGTTTCTCTGGATTATTGCGGGAACATTCTTACCTGGTATCAACATCTCATCACGCGTGGTCAGCGTGTCCTGAGATCCAATCACTCGAACACACACGCGCACACACACCCTGACTCTGACAACACAGTGTATCGACCCAGCAGAACATCTATTGAACTGATTCAATCTTTCTTTGCAGCCAACTCACACACACACACACCTGTAAACTCCATTTAACAACATTTAGCCTCTCTGAACACGAATGACGTACGTGCACGTAGAGCGAGGAAGTGAGAGTCGATTACGAGAGGTCCCCTTGATACCAGGTGTGAACAGGGCCAAGGACAAAAAGTCTGCGTGTTTCATGAAAGGCTGGTGAAGGCTTGTTTGCTCAAGGGCTCGTGAGGAAGAATGGGATCATGGCAGGCTGCGGCTCTGAGCAACTATAAGACGTGGAGTGAGTGTAGGAGGTTCAGCAGGAAACTGAAAGCTGTGACTACTTCTGTGTCTGTAACACAGAAAGAATCCATCACGTCAGAACAAAGTAGTGACGCAGCAAACGCTCGAAGCTCCTGGTCTGAATAAAGCTCTTGCTCTTAATTACCACGGTTAGTGAAAATCCACATGAGAGAATAAAAGGATTCAGATGAAATATGGAGGCTGGGGTCCTGGAGCATTCAGGACGGAATTAAAAGCAGCAACAAGAAGAAAACTGAACATCTTGTGTTGACTCTGTTCTTCGTCTGTCTCTTGACCTCCATGGTTCCACTGATTCATTTAACTCAATGCAATGCACTTAAAACAGTGTGTGTGCTTGGTTGCTGTCTAAAAGGCTTGGCTGAAGAAAGAGGTAGAAGATTAAAATGCACATATACAAGAAAAGAATAAACAGAAGTGCCTATTCCCAGTTTTCTTTCTTCTCTGTGAATCATGTTCTTTACGTGTGAGCTTTGTAGGCAGAGTGCAGGAACATCCATCCCTAACATCGAGTCACAACCCAGTAACACGGCACCCTGTCATTCAGCTCTAATGTATTGGCTTTTGTATGGATGTAAAGATCTTGTTGAAAACACTGTACGTTGTGTGTTATTGTCTTAATTTTAATGGAAGTGTGTGTCGGCTTCAGAGCACACCTGAACACGGAGTGTATCGCTTGAAGGACTAATAGATGTTATGAATCTGATCTCAACACATACTGGTGTGCAGAAAAGTGCTTTTGTTCCGCTTTATTTTCAACGTCATGCAAATTCCCAAAAATGTGGCAAACTAATAAAAAGCCTCGGAATTGAAGGAAACAAATATTATCTGAAATCTAAAATAATCTGTTCGTCCCTCTAAAGACACGAAGCGCTCATCACACACTCGATAAATCCATCTGTTCATTCTCCAGCGGTCGCAGGTACGTTCAGTGTCCTGTGCAATTATGACGAGTCGTTCAAACAAGACTTGATATCTCATCTGCACCTTCAGTATGTTAAGTGTTCAATAAAGCTTTGAATGGCACTGTGAGCGCAGGATGCTTTTCTTCAGATGGGTGACAATAAAACGACGGCAATAATTCAGTTTAAAAGGAAGGATACTTTAATGTCGCAGCCTCTTTAATCATTGCTGTCGTCTTAGAATTTACAAAAGATAAAAAATTAAACAGAAAATCTGTTCTCTAAAATGTTCTCGCTCTGATTAAAATGTATAAAAAGTCGATCGCATTTGAACAGAGACAATTTCATGGCTGTAGAAAGTAAGTGCAGAAACTAACGTTCTTGTCATGTACAATAAACAATTTAAAGGATAAATCTGAGAGCGTTCAACCTGAGATTTGATTTCTTACGTTTTGTGGTATAAACGATCATTAACGACAAAAATATCAGTGAGAAAGTTGCACCTGACAACCACAAAACAGCTGATGCAGGTTAAAATGAGGAATCTGACAGCATTAAGGTAAAGCTGCTTTACCCTCTGTTAAAAACCCTGCCAACAAAAACAGCAATCTTATCCAAGAGAGCACGGGGTTATTGGTTCACTGCGACCCTTGGTCTTTGTACTTATGAAGGTAAAATGCACAATAATACAAACTAACTCAACTAAACAGGGCAGCAGTTAAAAAGCAACCCCAGCTGTTTGTGGTTAAACAAAAAGTGAGTGTCATCTATTTTTTAAAAAAAAAAGTCTGTTTCCTTAGAAAACAATTACTAGCAGCTGTTTTGTGGTTGAAGATGAAACTTTAGTTATTGTCCCAATTGATTCACGTTCATGTTGGAAGCTGTGTATAAAAAGAGAGAGCTGTATGTGCTCGTCACGTTTTAGAAGTCTTTCAAACTAACGGAGAATAGCTGGTTCAGGGTCAAATGTTGTGTGGAAGGAGTCCTCACCTTCTGCCTCCTCTCACCCTGACACACTAATCCTCACACTCCTCATCCTCCAGCGCGGCGTAGATGACCTGGTTCCTGCGTTTGATCATGGGGGTGGAGCCTCTGCTCGCAGGATTCACAGCTTCGTCGCTGGTGCGTTTTAATATTCGAGCAGCAGATTCTTCCTCGTCCCCGCCCTCCTTCTCTGCCCCAGAGAGACAGCGAGTGGCAGCTGCTGGGGTCGAGTGGGACGGAGGGGGCAGCTTCATCAAGCTGGACAGGTTAGTGGGGGACACGCTGGATTTGGGCTCAGGCAGAACCATTCGTGTGGGGGTTTGGACGCCAGAGAGCTTGTCGCCCGTCGCTGCTGCTTTTGACCCGTTCTTCTCCTCGTCCTCCTCCTCCTCTTCCTCCCATTCATCCTCTATGGTGATCTCATCAGGATTGTAGGAGCTTGATAATCCTGAGACGTCGGTTGGATATTCGCTCCGCTCGTCTGCACTATTTCCATCTTCATCGTCCTCCCCTCCGGTGCTGCCGTGATCCCTCCCCGCCTCACCTACCTGCCCATCCCGGGCGTAGAGGTCCGTGAGTCCTAGCATGGCGCAGAGCTCGGTGGTCTGAGGGTTGGTGCTGTAGCTGGGGGCGGCGTGGGGCTGGGGCTTGTTGGGGTCATAGGCCGGTACAGTCCGGCTGAAGTTATCTGGAATGGCGAGTTCACCATTGAGATCCTCCATGACCTGCATCATTGCAGCTTCTGAAGCAGTGAAGTCCCACCTGGTGGAGAGACAGCATCATTTAAGCTTTGACCCAAATTTTCACGCAACTTCCTAAGGGTTGTTTATCTGCATACCGTTCGTGCAGGCCGTTGTTCTCCGGGGGGTTCCAGGGGTGAGGGGTGGTCCTCTGTAAACTGTTTGTGGCCTTTAGAATAGCAAGCCACTCTGGATCGTACTCAAGACCCTCGGATGAACCAGGTCTCTCTGGAACATCCACAATCTGCAACCAGATTCAAACTATCACCCCTGCACTTTTAATCTACCCGATCTCTGTAAATTTAAAAACAAACTCTCACCTGTAAGAACTCCCTGTACGGCAAGCATTTATCCAGAGACAGGAATTTGGTTACACGGGGGGCAGCGTTACCTTTAGGCTGAAAACGGGAGAATTCATTGAGATGATGGAACGTGACCCCAGACTTGTTTTTCTACGAGCAGCGTCACTCTCACCGGATGCTCCATGACGGCAGCAAACTTCACATGAAGATGAGCAGAGAACCAGTAGCTGGGCTGGAGGTGAGACAGGAGCTCCTCGGCCGCAGGACTTCCCAGAGTGTTGGACTCCACCTCCTGACGCAGGAACTTTTTCTTGCGCAGCAGCTCCCCCACGCTGCCATAGTAGTAGATCCCCCGAGGCCAGTCGTGGCTCATGAAAATGTCCATGGGCATCTGGATCTTCGTGGTGAAAGACATGAAACACGCCGTTTAGATGGATACAGGGATCATCTTTGAGAACACTGCACATTAGGAACTGTGATATTTACCTGTTTTAATTTGAACACCTCAATGTTTCGGATGTGATACACACTTCGGAGAGTATCAGGGTTGTATGGAGGGAATTCATGATGACCTTAAAGAGCAGGCATTCTTAGAAATGTACTGTATCCTAACATGGTGGAGGCACAGTGTGATGCTTTGACGTCACTTTTCGGGGTTGACATATCTTCATATACAATGTACGATGTGACTTTAAAAACTCACCCTTTCTGTAGTCGTGTGATTTGAAGATTCCAGATAAGCCACCGATTCGAATCCCTTTGTAGCGAATAACACCGGCGTAACCTAGCAACATACGGTCCAGTTAAACCTGAGAGTAAACCAGTATAAGAACACTATCTTAATCTACTGGTTCATACCCAGATAATAGATGTTGGGTGCCACCCAGCCCCCGTACGAGAGCTCCTGCAAGTGATTGGACGCCTCGTGGTTCCCTCCGATGAAGATGGTGAGGACTGGAGCCTTCTTCTCTCCAGAGTAGTATCTGCAACAGACAGTGAAGCTCCAGTTTTGAATGCTCTCTCTCTCTCACACATTTTATACTTTACTCAACTCAAATACATAAAGAACTGACTTGTAGAAGGTTTGCATGGTTCTGTACTTGGCCGGCACCGCCATGCATTTCATGTCTCCCTCATTTCGCACGGCCTGGAAGTCACCGCAGCACAGCAGCAGGTCCACTTTCACCCCTTCCTTCTTCTCCAGGTAGGCGATGGTCTCATAGATCTTGTCAAGCTCCCCATGACAACAGCCTTCCACTGCGATCTTCATGCTGCACAAACAGGAGAGCTGCAGAATGCACAGAGAGGCTTGGTTGGAATTCAGAGGCCCGAAAGCAAGTTTAGTGAGAGTTAATTAACCCTGAGATAATTTTGTTGTACATTGTGTATGATGACAATAAAAACATTCCATTCTATTCTATCTAGGATATCTATCCTTTGACGATGGCCTTTGATGTCACCATGCATCAGATTTGACTGAACTAAACGTTAACACCTGTTCTGAGACCAAAACCTCTGAGTTTGATGATGACATTCAATCATCTCTCTGCCCTCATGTTTATTCACAGCCGATGACAAGTGACCGCTAGAGAACAAGAACAGGCTACTGCAAGCTAGGCTAAAACAAACGCACAACAACGTCACATCAACGCGCGTATTTCTTCTCACAATCGGAGCACAACACAACAGACACACACAGTGGGGACTTACACGTGTGGGCGAAAGGCTGAGGATCGAGTGTGTCTAGTTTAAGAAGTCGTTAACTCACAGACTATATCTAAAAATCATGATTTCGCTGCTTTCACACATGAATTTTCCCACCTCGCGTCTGTCGAGCTCTGCGCATGCGCAAAGCTGCAGCCTCTTAAGTAAAAACTAAAAGTGATAGCAGGCAGCAGATTCGGCAAAAAAAAACATTTTGTTTATATTTTTACTTGTGCAGTTGACCAATAGACTGGCACCACTTCATTTGTTTAAAAAATAGTACTTCAAAATAATTATGCATGGAAGCATTTGAATATCTAGATCATAGGTCGACATATAACTGTTTTTAATGGATCGTGTTTCTTAAATGTTGTTGTTATTTTTTGTGTTAATGTTTGTGTTGCTGTTTTGCCTCCAGGAATTAAGAATGAATTTCTTCGCATGTATTGGACTCATTGTGGGATAAGAAAATTAATTCTCCTTGAAGGATAAAGGAACACACGTCTATACAGATACAATATCATTATTATTATTATTTACTAATAAGTTATTTATCATCCAGGTATATGTGCATTTAAATATTTATATGTTTGCATTTTAAATTGTGCGGTCTAGTGTGTGTCGAAAGTATCTCCAGCAGACGTCACGGTTATAAACAACATTTACCTGGTAGATAAACCCAGAGTGTGAGCGGCTCTCTGAATTAGCTCCGTGTTTCTTCTTGTTTCTCCGCAGGTGGAAACCGCAGCTCTGCTCGAACAGGAGCTCCACACCCGGCTCTCATCGCAGTCTGACTCCGGAGCTCCGGGACCGAGCCGCAGTCACTTTTTGAGAAGCCGCTCTCAGCTGCTCTGGGGGGCGGAGTGTCTGCACGGTGCTGCGCCGATTGGGGCGCTCGATCGGGGGAAGAGAGATGGCGTGTTTGCTGGAGGCCCCTCTCCGCATCAGCGTGCTGTCTGTGAGTGTCACTCCCGTAGCTGCATTAGCATCGTGCTAACTACAGCGACGCGGGGTTCATTTAACCTAATCGGCCGGGCAGCGGAGGTGTGTGTCCTCTGTTAGCATCGAGCTAACTTGAAGGCTTTGCAACATGTAGCACCGTGGAGCGGCGCGCCTACGTAGTGTGCGTTGAACTGTTTTCTTTCCTGGCCTCACCCGGGCGGGGGAGAAAGCTCCAGATACTGAGAAGGATGTGTGCGGTTAATGCCCGCCCGCCCCGCCGGTGTGTGAAGAAAACACAAATCCAGCGAAAGTAGCTGTCAAGTGTCACTCGGAATGAGTTAGCAGCTAAGTGCTAAGTGACAGCGCTGCCGCCACTATAATCCAAAGCCACGCATCCCGAGTGAATGATACAGAGTAAAATAAGTCCCAGATCTGATCCACTTATCCCAACCATTCAGTTATATCATTATTATATTTGTGTCTCCGTATTACACAGCAGACCGAGCGTAGTTCAGCGAGCTCACGCTAGCGAAGCACCAGCCTGTGGTTGCGCTAGCTAAGCTAACAACTCAGTGGTTTCCTCTGGGAGTTTCGCAGGTTGAAGCTCAGTGAGCAGCTGAACGCCTCACTCACAGCGCCTGTGTTTTCGAATGTCACTCCAGCAGCTGACGGGGGTCGTCAGATGGAACTTGGCTGGACCTTGCATGGACATTAATTGAAATTAATCGAACCCCGGGCAGTAAAACGCCCCCCACGTTGCAGAATAAGACCGTTACGTTTTAACACATTTTCTATCATCTCATCTTGTACTTGTGCATTTATTTGCTCTCTCTGTTTTGTGTGTGTGTCACTGTATGTTGGAGGATAAAGGCAGGGCCAGAATGTGCTGAGCTCCATGTTGGCACCAGGAGCATCAGTGTGTTGTCGGCTGGGTGAGGGTTACTCCTCTGGGGGTCGTGTGGAAAGTTCTGGTCGAAGCTCTCAGTGATAAACAAAGTTTTCTGGTGCCACGTGTAACAGGGATTCAAACCGCTGTACTTGAGTTAATTTATCACAAATCAATGGATGGAGCAGAGTTCAAATGGATAGTTCACCCCAAAATATAAACACAGTCATTATCTCACCTCTATGCCAGTGGAGGACATTTAACTGTTTACCTGACAACTGGTTAACTTATACCCTTAATTATTCCAGGTTGAAATAATCCTAGTGTCATTTGGGCACATTTAAATTCCCAGGGTCTGTTTTGCACAGCTTTGAATCTTCAGTTTGCTGTTTAATTGACTTTGGAAAATAATTTTAAATATGTGCACTGTTCCAAGTGTCATTTTGCCACTTTTGTTTTCCATTTGTCCTCATGCAGGAAGTCACCGCTACAAGCCGCCATTATGTTGACAGGTTGTTTGACCCCGACCCACAGAAAGTGCTGCAGGGAGTCATGTAAGTTCTGCTGTTTTAATACCCACCTGCTTAAACATTGTCCTGGCCTGCAGTAAATGGCTGCCTGTCCTTTTGTTATTTCACCATCTAGTTTACTGGAGGACAGTGGACTTCATCCAGCCCTTTTCTTTTTTTAATTCGGCTGGTGTTGCTGTAGGTGGAGGATTAAAATAACCTCTTTGAGTGCTGCACATTGAAGTTGTTCTGTTGACGACATTTCCGATGTTGCTTCACAGGGTTGACCTCTGTGTTTACATGCACAGCCTATTTCAAAATTTCACTCTCTCTCTCTCGCTGTCACTCACTCTCAACTGCTCTGACCTAGGCTCTTGACTAATAGCTCGTTATTTATAACTTCTAAAGAGACTAGCTTGGGTTACGACCTGGACCACTCGCTGGACACCTGACCGACTTGCCTGCCTGCTACAGCTGTACTTTTCCACTAGCCCCACTAACCTGCTATCTGGTGACATCTAGGGTGCACGCAGAGCAGGGGAAGTGCTGGGTTGAAAAATGCAGTGAACACAAATGAACAGACGTATTAACTTACATATATCCATTCTGAATCTAGCACTTTATTGGGAACACCTTCACACCTGCTTATCCATGCACTTATCCCATTTTGCAAGCATGCAGCTACAGTATATTGCATGCAATCCTTCAAAATCTTTGAGCTTCAGATAAAGATCACATGTCAGTAGGTTCAGAGAACCTCTGCAAAGGTCACCAAAGGTGAATCTGGGCAAACAGCCTGTAGTACAACAGGAGGTTGGCATCTGACACATCTGCAGAAACGATATGATGCAGTAATGTCAACAGAAGAGCAGAATCTGAAAATTGTTTGGCTGCCTGCACCAATATGCTTTCATCAGTGTGTGTCGTACTTGTACTGATATACTGAGATTCTGCTGCACTGTCATTTGGAAAGAAATATACAGTGTTGCCATGTGAACCCTCAAAGTTTTGTTCTGCTTGCAAAGCACATTTGTCACAGCTGCTTCAGAGACAGAACCAAGATGGGACCTTTCACGTGTGTGCCCATGTCTGATTTCACAGTGACATGAAGAACGCTGTCATCGGAAACAACAAGCAGAAGGCCAATCTGATCGTCCTCGGAGCTGTGCCGAGGTACAACAATACCTCAGAAGTAGCAAAACGCTTTAAATACTTGACTCTCTCTAAGTTTCTTTCACCTCATAGTTTCACTATGCCACAGTCAACTGGCCTTAGTGTGTTCCTTCATTGTTCCCAGGTTACTGTACCTTCTGCAGCAGAGCTCGTCCAGTCTGGAGCTGCGGACCGAGTGTGCTGTGGTGCTGGGCAGCTTGGCCATGGGCACCGAGAACAACATCAAGTCCCTGGTGGACTGTCACATCATCCCTGCTCTTCTCCAAGGTCGGGGCAGGGGGCACTCCTTCGCATCAGCAGAATGTGAATGAATGTGAGACCCGGGTCTAAACGATACCGTGTGTCTTGTGCTCGCAGGTCTCTTGTGTCCGGACCTGATCTTCATCGAAGCTTGCCTTCGATGCCTGAGAACGGTCTTCATCAGTCCGGTCACTCCTGTGCAGCTGCTCTACACTGTAGGTGGTCTTGACAACGTCTCACCTGCTGAACACAGGAGCAACAATGTGCTTTACCTCTCTGATTAGTTCAAACAGTGAGAACAACAGTCACAAATAGTAGTTGAATATAGTCTGTCTTCATTATTAATTCATTAAAAGCAATAATTAGATAAATGTATTTGACCACTTTCCCCTCATTTATATAGTTGTGAATCTAATCTGATATCAGGCTGCTCTTTAATGATCTAAAATATTATATATATATATAAGTATTAAACACAGTATAATACATGCAGGTGGTTAGTGTATGTTTAACATGAGCCTACAGTAGTGACTCATTCGGTCTGTTTTAGGACCCCACTGTGATTCCCCATCTAATGTCTCTGCTGAGCCGCTCTCAGAGAACCCAGGAGTACATCACACAGATCTTCTCCCACTGTTGTAAGGTATTTGTTGGTATTCGGTCAAAAACTATGGAGCCGTGCGTGCTGGAAGCCAGACTGAGATTGTTGTCACTGATCAAGTGTTTGTTTGTCTGCAGACTCCGGAGCACCAAACGGTTCTTTTCAACCACGGTGCCATCCAGAACATCGCCCCTCTTCTAATTTCATGCTCTTATAAGGTACACGGCCATCCCCCCGTCCCTGAATGTGTGCGCACGCGCAGTGTTTGGCAGTTCATGAAGCTTGTACATCCTAAAACTCCTTGTGTTGCCTTCTCCAACCTCACTATCTCTCCAGGTCCGGATGCAGGCGTTAAAGTGTTTCTCAGTCCTGGCCTATGAGAACACTCAGGTCTCCATGACACTGGTGAATGGTGAGGAAGTCACGTCTGTTCTCGTCTCTGCTTGTTTCGTCTCTCCTCCTGAACCTCTCCTGTCTGTTGTCCTCTCAGTGCTGGTGGACGGGGAACGGCTCTCTCAGGTATTTGTCAGAATGATGCAAAGGGATCAACCCATTGAAATGCAGCTAACAGCGGCCAAATGGTGAGTGACGTCTGAATGAATAATTCCTCTTGAATAAAATGTGACTGTGTTTCTAACGTGTGAAATCTCCCCTCAGTTTAACGTACATGTGTCGAGCGGGTGCAATCGGGACGGATGACGGCTGCATAGTCCTGAAGGTTTGATTTCCTGAACCTTTTTCTTCACAATCATAATTATATAACACTGAGTGACACTTCCTGAGTCACTGTCAACCCGACTCTGTCCTCCACGCAGACGCTGCCATGCTTGGTGCGGATGTGCAGTAAAGAGCACTTGCTGGAGGAGAGGGTGGAGGGGGCAGAGACGTTGGCTTACCTGATGGAGCCCGATGTGGAGCTGCAGAGGATCGCCAGCACCACCGACCACCTGGTGGCCATGCTGGCCGACTACTTCAAATACCCCAGCTCAGTGTCCGCCATCACGGACATCAAGAGGGTCAGTCCCTGGGAGTGGGCGGGCTCTTTGTCATGTGACTGTGTCTCACAGATGTTAATCGTTTCGTGCAACGATGAAATGGACATGTTATTTCAAATCATTTGCAGCTGGACCATGACCTGAAACACGCGCACGAGCTGAGACAAGCTGCTTTCAAACTTTACGCCTCGCTCGGCTCCAACGACGAGGACATTCGTAAAAAGGTGACCTTTCTCTAGTCTCCGTTTTCTTTCATGCTTATATGTTGATTGTCTGACCCCTCCCCTTTTGTCTTCGGTGCAGATCACAGAGACAGAGAACATGATGGACCGGATAGTCAGTGGCCTTTCAGAATCCAGCATTAAGGTCCGCTTGGCAGCTGTCAGGTACAAGCCCAAATTCAGTCACGGTCTTTTTAGAAGAGTAGATGTTGTGCATCTCTCCTGTTTGTAATTCATTTTTAATTAATCTTTTTTCCGCCAGGTGTCTTCACAGTCTGTCCCGATCAGTGCAGCAGCTGAGGACCAGCTTCCATGACCATGCCGTGTGGAAACCCCTCATGAAGG
This sequence comes from Pseudorhombus dupliciocellatus, assembly GCA_016785235.1. Classification (NCBI taxonomy): domain Eukaryota; kingdom Metazoa; phylum Chordata; class Actinopteri; order Pleuronectiformes; family Paralichthyidae; genus Pseudorhombus; species Pseudorhombus dupliciocellatus. The sequence goes on along the minus strand of JAFBJW010000311.1, from coordinate 4,407,923 downwards.
TCGGTGGATTTATATGAAGTCCTATAAACACATACCCTATTTTAGGGTTACACAACTTAATGAAGTAAATGTACCGCTGTGTTTGTGTCTGTGTAGCTGCTCCAGAACGCCCCTGATGAAGTCCTGGTGATGGCCTCCTCTACACTATGCAACCTACTGTTGGAGTTCTCACCCAGCAAAGAGGTATACACACACACACATACACAGATGCTGGATGTCTCCACTGCCCCCCTGTGGCCACATGACATCAGTTCTTGCAGGTGTGATATCAAGTCCATCTGTTTCTGTTCACCTGCAGCCGATCCTGGAGTCGGGGGTAATTGAGTTACTATGCAGTCTGACCCAGAGCGACAGTCCTGCGCTGAGAGTCAATGGGATCTGGGCCCTAATGGTAAGAACATGACTTCAAGTACTTCCTCGTCCGACTCCTTTTACACTTTCAGACTTTCATGAAACAAAAAAACGTCTGTGTGTTTAGAACATGGCGTTTCAGGCAGATCAGAAGGTGAAGGTGGAGATTGTCCGATGTCTGGGTACAGAACAGCTGTTCCGGCTGCTGTCAGACCCCGACACCAACGTGCTGATGAAGACCCTGGGTTTGCTCCGCAACCTGCTGTCGACGCGCCCGGTGAGATCAGAATGAATCAGAATCCTATTTAATGGTCGTTTTCTTACCTGCTCTGTCGAGTTGAATACACGTGAATCTGCATTGGAATCGAGCAGCAGCACTGACTCTCTCTTCTCCTCTGGTGTCGTCAGCACATTGACCACATCATGAGCTCGTATGGGAAGCAGATCATGCAAGCGGTGACCCTCATCCTGGAAGCAGAGCACAGTATAGAGGTCAAAGAACAGGTGAGCTCCTCCGTAAGAAAACAGCTGCTGTGTTAAAAATAAAAACCTGCACTGCGGCTGAGCTCTAAGATCTCAGAAACTGTCACACATCCAGCGGTGTCAGATAAAACAAGTTTATCAGAATGAAATGTTCAAACACTGATGTAACACAACCTTTCTTACCCGTCAGACGCTGTGCATCTTAGCCAACATCGCCGACGGCAACATAGCCAAGGATCTCATCATGACCAATGACGACATGCTCCAGAAAATCAGATACTACATGGTAAAGTGCCAACGGCTCCTGTGGCTCACTCTGCAGAAACTATGACACGTTTTAGTGAGGATGTATCACCTGTGGTTGTCTCTTGTTCCTCAGGGTCATTCAAATGTGAATCTGCAGCTCGCCGCCACCTTCTGCATCTCGAACCTGATCTGGAATGAGGAGGACGGTGAGACGCTCGTCATTTACAGATCATCTGGTTTTCTAACCTCATTCGTCCTCTGCAGTGAATACATTCTCCTCTGGTTTGTGTTGTCCAGGTTCTCAGGAGCGTCAGGACAAGCTGAGGGAGATGGGCTTCGTGGACATCTTGCACAAACTCACCCAGGCTCCTGACTCCAACCTCAGTGACAGGTGGGCCTCTACAGCAACCATGAAAACACAAAACCTTGGAGACACCGTTACTCAGGCAGGGTGGACTGACCGATTGTGCGTGTGTGTGTGTGACTCAGGGCGAAGACGGCGATGCAGCAGTACCTGGCATGACTACAGAGGGGAGGGGTCCTCTATTGCCTCTACTAACCCTGACATGGACACGTCTTGATGCACAAAGACACCTTTTTTTTTTTTTTTTTTTTTTTTGGACTTGTGGCTGGAGACCGTTCACCTCCGACCCACCGCCCGACACCACCACCTCAAACGCTCTGCTCGCTCCGGACCTCTCGTTTGGAGAAACTGAGAATGTGGTTGTTGGGAAATCAACGGTTAGGACGGACTCATGTGTTTTCCTTCTTCTCCTTCCTGTAAGGATGAAGTGAAGTTTTTTTCCTTTTGAGACTTTGCGATTTAAGAATTGCCTTTTTTTTTTTTTTTTTTTTTTTTCCTTCCCCCATTGGAGAGCAGCGCCGCCCTGGTGCTTTTGGACTCCTGATTCTGGAGACACGGGTCTCAGAGAAACTGACACATGAGCATGGCTGTCGGACAGCAAGGCTTCCCAGTTTTATTATTTTTTTTTAATTTTTAACTAATAATATTAATATTAAGGCGTCGCAGGTAAGGACACATTTGGAAAAAAACACAGACTGCCTATTTTGAAATTTTGGGTGTTTTTTTTTTGTGGATACATACCTCGTAAATAGATCTATATATATATATATATATATAAAACATAAATCTATATTTTTGGATTTTTATTTTCCCCGCCCTGTCTCTGTCACTCACCCTCTGAACCCAGACCCTCAGTTTGGTGAATCATGTGTCTGAGCATGGACGTGGAGTCTGGAGAAGAAGAATTGACCCTTAGTTTTCTTTTCTTTCTCACGGTTGTGGTTCTGTGTGCACTGGAGCCTGTCACGTTTGTCCAATATTCTTATGACCCCAATGGGAGACGGCGCTCTGACCCGCCCACTCAGCCACGAGGACACAGAGCAACGGATCTGTTCTCACTGACGCTTCATTAATGTGTTTGTCTTCGGGGAAAAATGAAATCCCTGTTGTTTTCTTTCCTCTCTGTTTAAAGAAGTGAAATTAGGAATAATGGAAGAACAATTTGAGACTGGCCCCTGGGGGGTGAAAGCACCAAGTGCAGCCACAAAAGCATATTCACGTGCGACACTGTGTTTCGTCCCTCTCGCATATTGTTTCTCTTCCCACCAGGATCTTTCTAGCGTGTTGTTCCCTGACATTTCAAACCTTACTGAAGCTCTGATACAATGAATGTTACCATTAAATATATGCAGGCCTGAAGCAGGATCTCCTCCGTGAAGCGTCTTATTTCTCAGTTTTAAAGAGGAGGATGCAGTTCAGAGCAATTTAATGACGAACGCAGTCGATGTAACGACGCATGTCGGTGTAACGCAACACGTTGTCACACTCTCACTCACAGACTCACAGAAATGCTGGCACACGAGTTGGAGTCACACGGGCTCAGATCTTACAAAACAACACTTCTTTATTGTCGTACAGTTTGTAATCCTGGTAAAGTTTCTTTTTAAATGTAACAGTAGTCATTAACAAAATACATCTGCCAACTCCCATCAGCCCCTCGGCCCTCCGCAGCTCATAAGCAGGCACATTCCTCATGCAAAAAGAAGCTGTGACATGCATTTGATTTAAAACCTTTTGAAACCCCCCCCCCCCCCCCCCCCTTGAAACCCCCCCCCCCCCCGACACTCTCAGAGAAAACCTGCAGGGTCCGAGTTCCTGAGACGTGGACGGGAGTCGGGCTCAGCGAACCACAGTCCGACTCGTCCCTCGCCCTGCTCCCGTTACCGAAAATAGAAACCAGAAATCTGACTCTCTATATTACATTGTGTATAACGCCGTGCACAAAGCACATCGGCAGAGCAAAGACAGAAATGCACTGAAGTCCTGAGACCTCCGGAGTGATGCAGCCTGGGTAGTGTAGTCTCTGTACCAGTGGGGGGCGGGGTTAGAGGATGCAGATGAAGAAGTGTGCGTATTCCAAGATATGTTCCATGTGCGCGCTACATAAGAATCGGGGACACTCGGTCTGGAGTGAAACCTCAAATCAAAAACCTTCCTCCTCGGCCTCACACCTCCCAAAACTGCAACGTGTTTCCTCCTCGACCAAAAAAAAAAAAAAAAAATTGGAATAAACAAAGCGCTCCGTGTTAGATCAAGGTGCGGTTGTTCTGAATCCGTCGTCTTTATGGCTTTCTGCTGTAAATTTTGATCCAAATGCCGCTGCAGTCAACAGTGGAGGGGCTTTAGAGGAACGTCTGTGTGGAGAAGGCACGAATGGCTGGGTGGCTAAAGCTCAGGAGTGATGTGGGAGTTTGCTGTACAATCTGGTAGGCTGGTTGTAAACAGTCATGGTGGTGATGGAAATGGTGAAGTATCTGTCCCCTGCGTTCGTCTTTGGCACACGACTCGGCCCGCGAGAGACGGCGGGCGTCCAACTCCAAACCGACTCTAACATCTTCTACTGTCGCACGAGAGGCGCATGCGTGTGAAGAGATGACTCCAGTGGATGAGCAGGACACTGCAAACAAAGTGTTCAGGTCTGAGGCTGAACGGAGCCTTACTCCTCACGCTCCAGCTCAGGTGTCTGTGCTCCTCAGAGAGGAGGAGTCAGTGTGAGCTCCTCACATCGATGGACGTGGTTAAAAAGACATGCTCTGGTCCTGTGAGGCGCTGCCTGGATGGACTGAAGCTACTCGAGTGTTGATGCTGGAGACGTCTCTCTGATCAGCCCTGCGTCATGTCTCTGTCCACCGGTGCGTCCCTTCAGTGCAGGCGTCTGCCTCCTGGTGGTGTTCAGCCTGTCGTCCTCTGCTGCTCCACCTCTCACGTTTGCTCCAGCTCATTCATAACGCTGGCTCCTCTTCGTCGATGAAGCTGATGTGCTCTGTGGAGGACCTGCCCTCCTCCTTCTGTCGTCCCCACTCCTGCATCTCCAGCTCCTGGGGGTGAGGGACAGGTCGGGCGTCCCCATGGCGCAGGTGAGGTTTACACCAAGAGGGAGTCTGCGCGTCTCCTCCCTGCCTCCTCCACGCGCTGACGAGGTCCAGAGACAAGGGCAGGGAGAGGGTGGAGGGCTGCAGGGGGACGGCCGGGGACACGAGGGGGACGGAGGGGCAGGGCCCCAACCTCTGGTCTCCAGGTGAGGACGTCAGAGATGGGGGAGCAGAGCAGTGGGAGGACAGGGGAGGAGAGGCGTCCTGGGAGAGGGGCGGGGGCTGCGGGCCTCTGCTGGCACAGCTGGCAGGTCGGGACGGGTGGGGGCCTTGGCAGGGCGACAGGGACGGCGAGGACGAGAGAGACATGGAGAAGGACAGAGAGGGGGACGGTGTGTGGGAGGTCAGGGGAGGATGGTCTGGCAGCGACGGCGCGAATATGCCGTTACTGGAGGAGGCGTGGAGGCTCCTGGGGGCCGGGGAGCCACCAGGAAAACCCTCCTCAGGCAAAAGAGGGTCAGAGTTCACAGGACTCTTGGTCCCGCCTCCTGGGGACCTGGACCGAGGCGCCGCGGACGGAGCAGAATTCAGCCTGGTCAGTGCGTGAGGAGTTGGGAGAAGGCATCCGGGCAAGTCCACCCCCTCCATGTCCCCGCTGTCCAACAGAGAGTGACTGTCCGGTCTCTGGAGGGAACAGGGCGTGGCAGCGGGCGGCACCAGGAGGGAGGCGCTCGTTGACAGCTGGCTGGCACTGCTAGGGGGCGGGGTTAGATTTGGCACCATGGTCATCAGGATTGGCTGCACTGCTGCTTGGAGGAGGGGCTTGAGGAGGAGTGTCATCTCCTGCAGCTCCTGACTGAGCTTGGACACTTGTTTGGAGAGACTGTTCATCTGTGTGAGGACGAGAGACACGGCGTCAACACAGGAGAAGGAATTTATTATTATTTATTGATTTAAATATGAAATATTAGGAGATTTGGTTTCAGTTCAAGTATCAGTTAGGGTTAGGGTTAGGGTTAGAAAATCTGCGTAAATCAGTGGTTTCTTCTGTTCAAATACACATTGATTAAATGAATAACATTTATGTCATAACAAGATTCACCCACAGTTTTTTAAGATCAGGATGTTACCACTGTAAAACGATTCATTCGTTCATTACAGTCAGAGATCAGAAGTATCACTGTTGAGTGAGCGGAAGTGTGAGGTGTGGACACATGGTGGCGCTGTTCACAGCAAAGTAAAGAAAGCTCATCTTCATCTTCCTCATCACTCACCTCCTCCGTCAGTTTGGAAACGCTCTGCTTGATCTCCGTCTGCTCCCGGACTCCTGCAGCAACACAAACAAACATGAACACGAATGCTCCTCCACACACACACACACACACACACACACGGTGGTGCGGTGGCTCACCTGGGTACGGGGAGGGCGGAGCTGCAGGTGAGAGGCTGGGGCTGAACTCAAACTTCTGCGATGAGGCGGAGCTCGTCTCCGTTTCGATGCCGTCCACAAATCTGCGGGGGGCAGAGCAGTAATGACAGATGATTTACACTCCTCATACACACACACACACACAGTGTGAAAATCTTTCCACATCATAACAGCAGCCAGGCCCCATGTGATCTGCTGGTTGCCATGGCAGCCCGGCACCTCTGCTGCAGCGTCAGACTGCAGAAGAGGTGTGCAGCAGTTTCTCTTACTTTCAGATTATTAGTGATGCTCGACTGTGCTCTCTGTGACCCCCGCGCGCGTGTTACCTGGGGCTGAGCTCCGGCGGGGCGCTGCAGAAGCTGACCACCGGGATCTGCAGGGTGGTGGGCCGCGTGTGCTCGGAGGGGGCTCGGAAGGGCCTGGGGGGCAGCAGAGGGGAGCGCAGGGGGGAGTTGAGCCCCCTGCTGAGGCGCAGCGGGGAGCGAGGCGCCCGGGACACGGAGTTCTGCTCCTCGTCGCCCTCCTCGTCCTCCCGGATCGACGGCAGCTTCTTCACCAGGCCGCCGTTGCTCTCCCAGTCCACCTGAGGGGGGGAGGCCACAGTGAGAGAGCATCTACAGCTGGTGAGCGGAGCGTAGTGACGGGGCTGTAACTGTGGGTGGCAGACAAACACCAGAGTTTCCAACATTAGACGTGTGGCGAACTGTTCTCACCCTGACACTCCCTCCTCCTCCTCCTCCTCTAACAGGGAGCGTTTGAGGAAACAACTCTCCTCCAGATTATTCTGTTGTTTATTTTAAGATTTCTGAGCCTGTTTGCTTTCACACGTTTGCTCTGGTGTTGAGATGAACACTATTCCTGTCCCCACATGAAACCACGTCTAAATCCATCCTGGTTCTTATTCAGATTCTTTCTTTGAGGAATCCAAGCGTCCTATAACATCATGTCTTTCCGACATCCTGGATCTTTGAGCCGCATCGACCAGTATTCCTACTAGTTCCCATGCAGTAGTTTCATGTGCTCCGGCTCAGTAACAGACGAATGTAGAGGCAGCACTCCTCCTCCTCTTCTTCTTCATCAATGTTCAGATCATTGCAGAGAGAAAAATGTCCCTCGAGGGACGAGATTTACCGTTAAATTCTCATTAAGTCTCATTTTGTGTGTGAATAATTTGACACACACACACACACAGTCCCTGCTTATGAATTGAATCATCTTGCTGAAAGTGTTGAGCTCAATAAAACAGGATTTAAATGAGATGTTCTTGGGCTCTCATCAATGTTATATATGTGTATTTATTTTAAATCCTTATATATGTGTATATTGTAATAATCCTCGATATCATTATAATTTATAATCTATAAACTCATCTCGTATCTCCTCCTGCAGACGAGCCGACGCCCCTCTGCTCTCTCCTGCTAATCAAGTCTCCCTCTTCTCCTCACCTTCCCTGCCGGCTCAGCATTCTCCCCTTTTCTCCTCCCCCACTTCCCTCCCCTCAGCCCCCCCCCACCCCCACCCCCACCGTGCCACCGTAATGTATTTTTAGCTCTCTTCTTCTAATCTTAGCTCCCAGCTCCAGAGGAAACCAAGCTCTGCGATGCGGGGGCGTGATAAGTGTGTGCCTGCTGCGTGTCGCCGTGCACGTGTCTGCGCGTGTACTGAAGTTTGCATTCCCCTCACATTGAGCTGAATGCGCAGGGACACATGTTTCAGGGTGAGCGTGCATGTTAGTGGTCTGTGCGCCCTGCAAGGACACGAGCGAAACAAAGTGCTCCTTCTCTTATTGATGGGGCAGCAGCGTGTGTGTGTGTGTTTGTACAGTATGTGCAGGTTACATGTTTTTCCCCTGTCACGTTTCTGCTGCACAGACTGAAGGGCAGGTGCGAGCACGGGATGCAGAGCAGGCTGACACTCCCTGGGTTCCTCAGTGCAGCTCGGAGCTTCAGGGTCGTGTGTGTGTGTGTGTGTGTGCAGCCTGTGAATCAGCGGGGAGGCTGGAAACAATCGCTGCCCTCGACTCATTGAAGAGGTCCCACTTTGGATTTCTTTCCATCATTTGTTGTATATTTGATGGAGCTCGCTCTCTGTCCTCGTTGTGATGAACTCCATCGTTCGCCCTCTTGAGGCTTAAGTGTTTGTTTACTCACACACACACACACACACACATTGCTGAGCTGCTGGTACCAGGAGGACTTTGCATACACAACCAGGGTGGACATCTGCAGTCCAGGCCGGGGCAGCAGGTTGTGTGACACACACACACACACACACACACACCCCGCTCACACTCTGCAGTAAACGTGCTGAGCCCTGCAGAAACAAACACGACTGCAGTGCAAGAGCAGATATAAAAATGAGATAACCCCCCCCCTCCTCCTCTTCGTCTCTCCTCCTCCTCCTCATCTCGGCTGACTGGGCTATTTATATCGCACAGGATCCAATCTTAGCAGCAGCTGCAGGGGACGCAGCCAGTCAGGGAGAGCCCGTGCTTCCCCTCGTGCTCTATTTTTAGCAGCAGGGCGGCTTCAAACAGCAGCACTGAGCTATTCCTGTCCCGGCGCTTCGGTCGCTGCACCAGATGAAAGTGCTGGATTCATGTTTGTGTGTTTGGTTGAGAAAAAGCTCTTCAAGTCGCAGGGCTGCAGACATCGGTGTGTGTGTGTGTGTGTCAGTGAGGTCATGCATGGCTTCAATGCAGCGTGTTGAGGTGAGCGTCTCCTCAGGCTGCACGTTATCAGCGTCGGAAATAACGTGTGTCCCTCTGAACACACACTGAGTCGTCAGGATCGTGTGTTTCCTCTCCGTCTGTCTTGGCCTGGTCGGAGGCTTTGTGTTCTACCGATTAGCGTTTCAGTTTCAATCACTGGAGCTGTGAATGAGAAGCAAATCGGAGACTCACGTCAGCGCTGTGGCCGTCCCGCAGGTTGTACGTGAGGTCGTGTTGAATCTCACTGATGAACTTCTGGGCGTACTCGGGGTAGAGTCGCAGCACCTCGCGCAGGCCCTTCAGGCTGATGTACTGCAGGTCGCAGTAGGTCAGCGCCTTGACGTTGGCGTTGGTCTTGATCACCTGCTCCTTGGTGAGGGAGTCGGAGCCGATCAGATCTCCTTTACCTGGAGACACAGACACGTGGATCAAATCTCAAAACCCATCATTTCCAGTGAGCTTCTCTTCTGACAGGAGGAGAAGGAGGAGGAGAGAGGGCAGATGATTATTGTTCATGGCCACCATCCGCTAATTGTTTCGAGATAATCACATTTGAATGGATTCGTATTCAAGACCCTGGCGAGGAGAGTCGCGTTTCAGCGCTCAGCCGAACCACGGAGGCTGTGATTTCATTTCCCAGATTCCGAGTCCAGCGCCTCAACGTGAAACAGCTGAGCTGCGCCTTCATAAATATCATAATAACGTGCACGATGGCTCGTCGCTGACGCAGTGCGATCGAACCACAGCGTATCAGACTCAGCCTTAATGCGGGAGGCCTCTGACAGACACTGCCCCCTGCAGAGCGTGGAGAAAAGAGAGAAAGTCAAACAAAGACTCGAGTCTCGGGGCTGAGAACAGAGCCAAGGAGAAGAAAAAGCAGACGAGGGCGGAGAGAGGAGGTGTCGAAGGAGAAGAGAAACTAACCAGAAGGGAACAGAGGCAAGATGGAGGGAGGCAGGGTGAGGGTGAGACGAGCAGGGAGCTAAGATGGGTGAGGTGGGACTGTGGAGGACGAGGAGACACGAGGGAGAGGGAGGTGAAGATGAGATGGGAGAGAGAGAGAGAGAGAGAGAGAGAGAGAGAAGAGTGGGAGGCTGCAGATTGGCACCGGCTGATTGAGGAGAAATGGATGGGCGGGGTGAGAAAGAGGAGGGGGGGTCTGGGAGAAGAGGCTGTATGAGCGCCACCCCCCCCCCCCCCCCTGAGAGCGCCCCCCCCCCCCCCCCCCCAAAAAAAAAAATTCAACTCAATTCAACCCAACCACCTCCACATCCTGCTGTCACTGCAACACACACTCCATCTCTTCACCCCCCCCCATCTGTTCTTCTTCTCCTTAATCTGGCTCCTCACGTGCTCTGTCTCCTTCCCCCGTCTTTTTCACATCACTTGAATTTCCATTCCCCCATTTTCCTTCCTCCCTTCCAGCCGCTCCGTGTCACAGAGGACAGGTGACCCCGGAGCAACGGCGTCCTCCTAATCGTTGCTTTCAACTGAGCAGGAGAGGAACACTCGAAAGTGACATTTAAGAGAGAGAGTGTGTGTAAAATCGATGTCAGCTCTAATTCTGCTCCAATGTCGCCAGGCCCCAGAGCTGGTTTCGTCTTGGTTTTAAACCTGGTCTGTAACTTTTATGCAACATTTGTTCCCCTCAATCCGGAAATTAAAATTTCTCCTTCCTTTTTTGCCTTTTACTCCAGAAACTGTCTTTGATAGATAATAGATATAAAAGATAAAAACCTGAGTTGTTTTTTTTTTTCTCTGAATTATCTGAATGAATGAACTTCAACAGTTATGTAAAAGCCAGGGAACACTTTGTCAGCAGGATGCAGGTGTGATTCTGCTTCTTCACAGCTCAGTGTTAAATATAATCCCATATTCAGTGACTAAACAAACATCCACGGGGAATTGTCTCTGTTTGTATTCGGCAGCGACCTGGAGGAGTTTAGCTGCAGAGTAAAGGCCATGAGGGGCTCTGCAGGCTGCAGCATTAATAATCAAACTGCTTTAATAATGTACCATATATATTTATTATTAATGCCAGCACAGCACCTCGGTCCACACACACACACACACACATGCACTAGCACAAACCATTAATACAATACGTGACCTTTGCAGAAACTGACTTCTGTGACAGGTACATCTGTTACTGTCACAAAAAACAGAGGACCCCGCCCCCTCCCCCGCCCCACACCCCCCCTCGCTCTATCACGCCACATCCAAGGGGAAAAGAGGATGAAAAGCTGTTGTCACAGGTGCAACTATTCGTCCGACCACTCCATGTCCAATTTGGATTTGGATGTGGACACTGTCCTCTGAGAACCGGTCAGAGTGTTTTCTCCTTTAAACTGTTGAGTGTGTAGAATTAAACAACAACTGGAGGGACTCATGAATGGACCTGTGATGTCACCGGAGGCAGCGTCGACTCACCGAGCGACAGAAACATTTACACAGAGTCCGGTTTTTATGAAAACATCTGATATATTGATATATTTTATATTCACACCAACAGCCGAGTCACAGACACTCATCGTCCCCAGGAATTTGATTCTTTTCATCAGGATTCATAAATTATTCTCTGTTTTTCATTATCTGTGGAAAATCTTTCTTTCCACCAAGTCCTGTTCTAACCCGTCCAGTCGTTCAACAAACAAACAAACAAACAACGGCCCGAACCCGCAGAGGGTTGGACAGTGCGTCCGTGACGGAGGAAAAGACAGAGGCGATGGAGACGGTCAAAGAAGCGTCGCACGTAGAGAAATGGCCTGTGATGTGGTGGTTGAACCAGTCGGTTTAATATTAGAGCTCAACACATCCCCGTCCCCAGGGAGCACGTGCGTGCACACACACACTAAACACAAAACCATCGATGGTTTAATTGAATGTTTAAAATTAATGAAGGACATTATCCCTTAGAAATCATCCATCAATCCATCACTCCTTGCATCCATCTATCCATCCTTCATCCATCTCTCCCTCCCTCCATCCATCCCTCCTCCTCAGGGCTGAGAACCCTCTCTCTCAGCAGATCACAGACCGCAGCTCTTTCATCTGCTCTCCTTGTTGTCCTCCTCCTCTTCCTCCTCTTCCTCTCATCAGGCTCATTTCCACTCGCAACCACTTCACGTTGCTCTTCAGGTCTGATTGGATGGAATCAAAACCCGACACAGCAGACGGGTCTCAACAGTAATCACTGAGCTCTCTCTCTAAAAGGTCCGTACTTCATTAGCAGCTTTTATTATCAAACAGGCTCAGAATGTTTTTCCTCCTCCTCGATCGATGCAGCTCGGGGTCCCGTGGATCAGGATCGTCTCACCGAGGCTGACAGGAAGTTCTCTGTGTCACAGATTCATCACTTCCTACAGACAACAAGACGCCCCCTGTGGCGTTTCGGTCTAATTAGATAACCAGCGTTTGCACTGCGACCGTCAACAACTCAAATCTCACGCTTCACATTTTGGCTGAAGATAAAAAAAAACAAAAACATTTCTTTAATCCAGTTCCTTCGATAAAACAAGCCGAGTCATGAAGTTATCACATTTTAAATGAAATAAATGGAAAATGCAAATGAGAACATAATCACTGAGGAGGAGTAAAAGCTCCTCCTGCTCCTGTGACTCACCCAGGATGGCGAGCACCGTGTTGTCCTTCAGCACCTCCATGGAGCCCGAGCAGACGAAGTAGATGGCCTGCAGGGCGTCGCCCTGTCGGATGAGGAACTCGCCCGGGGCGCAGAAGGACGTCTTGATGATGAGAGACAGCGAGCGCAGGCACCCCCTGCTGGCTGACTCGAACAGCGGCAGCTGCAGCAGCTCCTTGTTCAGGTGCATGGCGATGTCGGCCCGCAGCTCGTCCGGGAAGTCCTTCAGGAGCTGGAGAGCAGGAAGATTTCAGAACCTGAACCTCTGGGAGACGAGAGACCATGGGGGGGTGGGGTGAAGACCTTCAACCTCTCACCTCGCTGACGTCTATCCCGTTATTGACCGACCACGTGGTCTGGAAACACTCCAGCATGCGCTGCTCCAGGGCTTTGGGCAGCCGATGGACCCTGATGAAGTCCTTCAGGTCCTTGGTGCGCGTGTGGTAGAGCGAGCGCCGAGAGTACATCCTCTGGATGATGGCCGTCACGTTTCCGAACACCACCGCGTGCATGAGCGCTGGGCACAGAGGGACGTGACTCACAGTTAATTAACAGGTGATGTGATAGGCCTTTATCAGAAGCGGCCCTCGGGAAATCCCACAACGCACCTGCACAGCATCGCAGGGCGTCTCCATAAGCCCCAAGACGTTAAAAGTCAAAGGGCTTAAAGGGACTTAGCTGCTGTGGAACCAGTATAAATCTGCGGCTGAAGTGGATTACAGCTCCAAACACAGACGCACCGCTGAGATGAAGAGAGCCCCGTGTTAAATCAAACAGATCAACAAAACCGTTGTTTAAAGTCAAGAGCAGCTCACTGTGAGAACTGGGAGCTAATTTACTTTACGTTCTCTTCGACAGAAGCAGAAGAGTTTGTTTCACGACATCGTGAGTCATGTCTGAACACAGAAGCTGCTGAAACAGCGTTCACACCTCAGGGCACTTCCACACTTCACTGACACCTGCACTAATGACTGCAGGCAGCGGGACCCAGCGCACACCCTGTGTCCACATGTCCAAATGTCCTTCAGGTGCAGCCGAAGGTACCGAGCCCCACAAGCCAGAGCTAACCTCAGAGAACGTGCTGAAGCTTCTGTCATTTCTCTCAAATACAACAGAGCATCAGATGTGTGTGTGTGTGTGTGTGTGAGAGAGCTGATCATAAATCTCAACTTTTACAGTTCCTCTATTTTCACTTTTCTCTGGAACTTTCCCTTCAGAGGGAGGAGGCAGTAACTTCACAGGAAACGAGACAGCACAGCACAGGGGACCAGCTCATGGAGGAGAAGGGTTTTAAAACCTTTTACTGTGCAATTAATAAACAAGAAGGAGAGAACAGTCGCATTTCATATCCCAGCTCACAGACCCGGTTCCTGGGAGGAAATACCACCTCAAAGAATGAATAATAATAACTTAAAAGAATAGGATTTCACTGCTGTGCCTCCTGCAGGTGCATAAATAAGAAGAGGCTGAGAAACATGCAAAATTAAGGATTTGTTTTTTATGAGTCAGAAACTGAAGACGAAAGCGTTTTGACTTGAGTCCAAAGTTTTAACGATCCTCATAAAAACTAAACGGAGGGAAGCCAAACGTCTCCATCAATGAGGTGAGACTAATGAGGTAATTAATGAGTCTTTGAATCTGTTGTTTGTCTCGAATTTGTGCTTGGACACTTCAGGCTGAGAGGACTGAGAAGACATAAAGGTGGGTGTTACCTCCTATGAGCATCGTGCAGATGGAGAAGATCTTCTCAGAGTCCGTGTTGGCCGAGACGTTTCCAAACCCCACGCTGGTCAAACTGCTCAGAGCGAAGTACAGCGATGTCACGTAGCTGCTCCGCATGGACGGGCCGCCGCCCAGCAGCCCGAGCCCTGTGCCGCCGGTGGCCGTCCCCGCCATGGCCTCGCCCCCTGACACGTTTCCATAATACTGGCTAGAGTTCCAGGAGGCCTGGGCCCCGACCTCTGACCCCAACACGTTCCAGTGGCCGCCACCGGCACCGGCACTGCTGTTGCTGCTGTTGGCCGGAGAGGGGGCGAGCGGCGTCAGCGGGGAGGGGAAGTAAGGGGTACCCAGACGCTTGGCCAGCTCATGGAGCCAACCTGAGAGAGAGAGAGAGAGACAGATAAAAAGTGAAGACATTAATATCGAAAATCCTTTTTTTTTATTTCCCCGGCACTGAGGCACGTTATCACCTGAGCACACAACTTCCCCTGAAGAGTGTTTATAGCTGAATGTGTTCTGCTCCGTTCACCTCCCTGTGAAATATCGAGGGTTTTACTCCCTTTCATTTCTTCAGCAGCCATAGATTCTACTGGAGTCCGAAGAATAAAAGTTTCTGAGCTATTAACAGTTTTGCTTCTGCTACCATGAAACTGTGTTCAGTCCATATGAAGTTTAACCATCAGTGTTACGAGCCTCAGCGTCAACATGAAGACATAAAATCAAAGTCAACATTTTCTCTAACAAACTCCGGTGACTTTCTCTCTCTCTGAGGATTGAAGATACTCTCCCACTTACCCAGATCAGCTTTAGAGGAAACGAGTGAATGAACTGAGGAGGGAGGAAATAAGGAGGGAGGGCAGAAAGGAGGAAGTGAGTGATGTGAGTAAACGAGTGGAGAAGTGATTCCCAGCAGAGCCACTGGCTCAGAATCAGAAAAAGAAAGACGGCAAACATGAATAATACAACATGGATGCATCCGCTCACTGATCTCTGGCATCACACATTCCGGCTCTGATCGAGTGTGTGTGTGTGTGTGTGTGTGTGTGTGTGTGTGTGTGTGTGCTTAGTACAGACCTACCTGGCAGTTTAAATAAGCAGGAGTGACAGTCGAGCTGCGAGCAGAGTTCCACTCCAACAGCTAAACCCACAACATTAGAGGATTTAACACCTGAGTAGTTTCTTAATTACTTTGCCATTAGCACAAATTGACCTCCGCTACCTGCAGGAGACGTGCGTCCCACTATAAATCAAGCACGTGGATCGGAACGCACAACATAAAACACAGGAGGGGACAAGGAGGGAAATACTGAAGCAGCTGTTAGACGTTTCTCTCCTGATCCAGTCTGAGATGCAGCTCACCTCCGAGAGCAAAGACCGTTCAAGTTTTACTTGTAAATAAACATATTGAACTGAAAGTACGTGAACAAATCTGTAGAAATAAAGGTTTGATGATGATTCCCTGTCCAGGGTGCTGATGTCTCTGTGGAGCAGAGCTGACTGAAGAGCTCTCCGTGGTCCTGATCATTTTCTCTCATTCCTCCTCCTTTCAAGGATTCAAAAAACAAAACCAGTCTGTGTCTGAGTATGGAAACCAGCAGAGTCAGACTGTTCCTGGAGCTGAACTCATATTTCCTTCAGACAAATCCACTACAGATTTAACATTGACTTTGTTATTACACAAATTAACTTTTCTCCTGGGAGAAAAACACCTGAGCCTCCTCTCCACTTCATTCTGTCTCAGCAGCTGTGCAAGGTTTTCATAAAAAGACAAAACGTACGATCCCATTGACAGACGGAGCACGATAACGCATGGAAACGCCGATATCAGACCTAACATGACCCAGCTGGTGTCATGTTAAGGTCAGACTGTCTCCATCCCCCCCTGGATTCCTCTCGTCTCTCTAAATGATAAAAAATTGAGGAACAACTGATGTACATTGACTGCTGTCGTCATGTGGTTTGCTGAAAGAATAATGATCGCTAGCTCTGCACAAATCAATGAGAGATGGAAGGAGGAGGACTCAGGGTTCGGAGAGGAATACGCAGTTTCATCCATTCTACCTAGCACAAATCAAATATCAAAGAAGCACAGTTACCTCAGCAGCGGGGTAAAAAGTACTAATGCTGTGTTTATACTGACCGATATCCCATGAGCCAGCGCTCTCGATCTCCTTGCGGCCGATGAAGTACCAGACGCAGGCCATCCAGTGAGCGAGCAGGGCGAACATGGACATGAGCAGCGTCAGGACCACGGCGCTGTACTGGGAGTAGCGCTCCAGCTTCTGCAGCAGCCGCAGCAGCCGCAGCAGCCGCACTGTCTTCAGCAGGTGGACGCCGAAGTACTGCACAGACCGTGAGGACACAGTGCATACAGATGTCACCTTTAAAGGGCTACGGGGGGTTCATTTCACGACAGGCGCTGGCTCAGCATGTGTAGGGGTCTACAGCAGTGATTGTCAACAGGGGGTCCGCGGGCCCCTAGTGGTCCGCGTTGGAATTGCAAGGGGTCGGTGACAAGAAATGATCTTTTAAAACAGATCCTATGACATTGACAGAAATGGCATTATTTTATTCAGATGTGATTGAGACTGGGGATCCGCAGCAGCGTGTGCACTCACAGATCAGCTGAGCATTTGCCTGAACAACAGTCTGTTTTAAACATCGATGCAACAAATCCACACAAGACATAATAAGTTAATTCTCTCTCTGGGAGAAAATGACGGCCGGAGAAAGAGTGTGAGTGTTTCTCTCACAGCAGAAGGAGGATATGAGGTGAATTAAGTAGCTGGATTAGTCACACACTCTCTGATCTGTCACACGTTTGTCTGTGAATATGCAAACAGATGCGCACACACACACACACACGCACACACACACAGAGGAGACTCACCACGCTGACGTTGAAAGCATACAGCAGGTCAAAGGGCAGGGCGGCAATGAGATCGACAAAGAGCCAGGTGGTGACGTAGTGAACGCAGATGGAGCGGGCATCGTACACTACCTGACCCGACGTGCTCACAAAAGTGGTTCGAAAGTTCAGCACAATGTCTGCAGAGGACGACAACAACAGCAGGAGGCGACAGCAGGAGTTAGCACCCGGACAGGACGTGGTTACTGTCACATGATCGTCACACAGCTACGACGGACACGCACGGCGATGGAGGCTGAGAACTGGACAGCTGTCGTCTCGTCGCGTGCACATGAACATTCAGGCTTGAGGTAAAGGTCAGCGATGATGATGATGATTATTATTAAAGTTGTGATTTATTCATTAAAAGCAGCCAATTAACAGGAATGAATGAATAATCGGACCTGACAGCAGGTTGAAATCCGCTGAACATATCGATGAACCCACCGGCCTGTTTCCTTCCAACAAATGAGATATCGACTGACAGGAGTCGGCCTCTAAACGGCGTGCGGCTCGTATAATTTCATTGCAGGAGTTTATTGATGGCCAGCTCCTGTTCACTGTTTCCCATTAAGGGAAATTGACCAATGACGAGCGCTCGTCCAAGTTTCCTACAGACGGGGCCGGGAACAGAGGGACCTGTTGTGTTCTCGGAAACCAATGATTCATATCTGTTCACTGTGGCGTCCACGCCATGAAAAACTTCATCCGAACTCATACGATGAGCGATGAGCCTCGGATCTTTATTGAGTTTCCATCAGTGGACGACTGTCACAGTCGCTGAGTTAATTACTGACGCCGGATAAAAGGAAACTGAGGAGGTTTATGTTTAATCACGACAGGATTTTGTTGATGGAAAAACACAAACATTGGGGGAAGAGTGAGGAAAGAATATTAAACTCTTGGTGCTGACCCAGAATCACTTTCTTTAGGATCACTAGAATCTGACGCTGCTCGTTTTCTGGAGCGTGTTTCATCTGTTGACTCTAACGTTGGTGTGTGTGTGAAAGCTGTAAACTCACCTAAAATAAACAGGATCTCTACGAGGATGTCGCTGACGCTGGGCGGGCTCCGGGGGGCGCCGCCGCCGCCGCCCCCACCCCCGTCGTCCCGCCCCCCGACCACGGTGAAGCACACGTTGTAGGGCACGGTGACGGCGACGTAGAAAGTGGCCAGCAGAATCAACCAATCCCAGCCGGCCTTGAAGGTTCCGTAGTGGAGGAGGATGAAGCGGGATTTCTGAATGGCGGCCACCTTGTACTCGGGGATTGGAGGCTTATCTCCGAACATGTTCTGGGGTGGATGACAGAGTAAAGCTTTGATATACAATTATTTACTGACCATAAAATGTTTTCATTTCATTTAATGGACTTTAACTTTGTGACAGTTGTAATGAAACGGCAGCGAGAGAAGATATAAAATGATTTGGCGAAATGTGTTTGTGACCCAGAGGATTTACACAGATAGATTTAATAACACAATCTGGGGAAATGGTTCCAGATGGATAATTAGGTTCCTGTTTGACTGCAGTCAAATTCATCATCGGCTCCTTTTACGAGCCAAATAATCAGTTCACTTTCTTGTTGGTAGTTTTCCCTGTGAGTTATTTTACAGATTTTTATCAGTGAGGATTGACTAAATTAATAAAATAGTGTTTTAGTTTAACATCAGAGTGGCCATGACGCTGGACGATGTTTCTAATGGACGGGTGAGAACACGGTTAATGTCCTTGTCCGTCTTCAAGTCATCGTCAAGCTTTTTCTCACAACGGTCGGCTCAGAAAAAGACAAGCGGCGGCTCATGGTAAAAAGGTCAAAGCAGACACGCAGACACTCACGTTGTTGAGCTTCAGTTTGCTCTTGTCCTGTTTCTGCAGGTGTCCCGACAGGTGGTAGAGCACGGCTCTGCTGCGGCGCCGGTTGGCGTTGAAGCCTGGCGGGCGTGTCACCTGGTGCACCTCCAGACCCGTCTCCTCGTCTGCGGAGGAGGACCGGTGAGGGTTAAAGGTCGAGGGCGGAGAAAACATGACATGTAGCGTGTTCAAAAGTGGTCATGGATCCAGACAGGAATTGTGTCCCTCTTCATTTCATCACATCACATTCATGCAAAAATATATTTAACGGAAACGACTCCACACCCTGAACAGTCAGATTTTACCCATTTGCTTGTTGCTTCCATTAGCATTTTAAAAAGCAGCGTGCACGAGTCTGATGATAAAAGGCTTGTTTATCTTGACAGCTCCTTTGTTTCTTTGAGCACAGTTAAACAGTCCCTCACTGTCGACAGCCTCTTCGCTCCGAGCCGATCTCACCGCCGCGTCACATCACGCCCAGCAGAGGGCCGACGGGTTTGTTTGTGTCGACCCCTTTCATCAGAAATGTCAAAGTCTTTCCTTTCCCTCATTTTCTACCTGCCACCTTTTCCCATCTTCCATTTTCTTCCCACGGAGCCTTCGCTGAAATCGGAATATTAACAGCTCGAGTCACGTCAGAGCGAAACCGCCGCACCCGTCTATTTGTCCCCCGTCCTCACATCTTCACTTCCCGTCAATGTCTTTGTTCCCCCCGCCGCTGGAGCTGAGATGTAAAATGTCACAACGCAGGCGGTTTGTAAAACACAGCTGACATCGATGAGACGTCCCAACACCCTCCTTCATCTGCAAGGGCTTGATTACTTTTCACCAGAGTGTAAAAACAACCGCAGGCGAAGGGTCAAATCAATAATTTGTGCAGGAATACAAACAACAGATTCATGAGCTTAATATTTTTCTGATTTTATGTGAAATGAATTCTACATAAAACATCTAATGTTATATGGGAACAGTGTGAATTGTTCTCAGCAGGTTCAGCAATGACCGAGACGCCTGCGGCAGAGTCCTGTTTGTGAAGTTTTGTTTCGTTTTCATTCGTCTTAACGACGAGAGCATTTCATTATTTTAACGTCCTCCAGTCTGAGAGGCAACAGCTGCATATTTGCATGTTTGAACATCAGATCATTTTGACGCTGCATGATGAAACGTGTCTTTGATCCCTGACAGCGCACTTTATTAGACGCCCTCATTCAGATCAATGTGATTTTCAAATAGACGTTTATTCACTCAGATCGACACGGGGGAGAGGACGGGACGAGCGATGGAAGGATAAGAGCCGTTCAAATGATTCATCCACCCTTAATAAAAAAAAAAGCGGTTGTCATTCTTCACAGCTGAGGAAGAAACGCGCAAAGCAAAGACGAAGATGAGTCATTCAGGAATTTGAATCGGTGAACGTTGGTGTGACGTTTAATTGACAGCTTTTTCGCTCAGCTACCACTTCCTCCAGCAGACCTGTGGACAGGGACGGGGACGAGGCCGTGTCGGTAAACTCACCGGTGTCCGGGCCGTGCTCTGGATCCTGGTCCTTCTTCTTGTCGCTGATGTCTTTATGGGACACGAGGAACAGAACCACTTCACCCTTCTCATTCTTGATGGGCACGATGTCCAGGAGACACCAGAACTGCGACCCTGCAGGGTACACACACACACACACACACACACACACACACACAGCTGTGACCTGCCTGCGATCGTCTCTACAGAAGCAGTTGCTCATTCTTTCCTTTGATCTCTCTAATCCTGGAGACATTTCCTCCTTCAGGACTGTTGTTGTCCTGGTCTCTGGTTTGTTGGCGCAAACAGAAAAATCGGATTTTTAATAGATGAGGGGGTCGGAAGCACTGACCCCTGCTGGCTGCTCCATTAAAACATGACAGAACCAAGCTGCTCTGGTCTCGTATTACCCGCCTGTGATCTCCGACTCGTCCTCTGTTGCTGGGACTGAGGCCCAGCCGCGGCTCATGTATGTTTATGATGCGTTTCAATAAGCGGGCAGAGGATTAGCTCTATAAAAACATGGATTTGTCCCTTCAGCCGGAACAGGGCGGTAAACAGTAAAAACACCACACGAATAACAGGTGTTATTGGAGCGTGTTGTTGTTATTAATGGAGTTCGGATATTTAATCACTGTCTGGGTCCCTGACTGGCTTCACCTCTGTGGACAAAGAAAAGATGGTGTTGATAAACTTGACGATATTTAATTAACTCAAAATTAAAGTCTTCTCCTTCTTTCCTGACCCGGACCAAATGTTTCTTTCTACCGTACGCTCATATAATTCGTGGTCGTGCACGTCGTCTGAAAAACTTTAAAAGTCGAAGCAGCGCCACAGAAAAAGTTCTGAAATTCAAAAACGTGTGAGGTGTAATGAGGAGAAGAACAAGTTTGATTTAACTCAATCGACCGAGGCCTTGAAAGGATCGACGCGCTCCCACGTCAGTCACATGTTTACTGACTTTAATAACCAAAACAACACCAGCACTTGTCGGCGTTTGTCCTGCGGTTAAATCACCGCTGACGCCAAATGTGTCACGTTGTACACTGAATCCTGTTGTCATGAATATATTATGAGGGTCGACTCTAAATGCAATTTTGAAACTGCCCCCGAGGCTTCAGCCAGAGATCGGGATATAAATGTGTTTATTCTTTCTCCGCTCGCTCCCCCGTCTCCTGGGTAACATGTGTGTTTGTTTTCTGGACGTGTGCAGAGCAGGATTCTGTCTCAGGGCAGTTACATGTGAGTCCTCTCCACCTCCTCATGCATCATTCATCACAGCTTTGATTTATCAATAAATAATAACGAGCGGATGAATGAGACGAAGGTTTCTTCCTTTTCTACTTCCTCCTCATTCTCACTCCTCCTACAGGATCTCTCTCTTCTTCAGACGTGGACAAACCACGGGGGTGGAAACTGTGTCCTGCAGCGTCGGAGCTTCACACGCGTGGTTTAAACTTTAACCTTCTC
Source organism: Pseudorhombus dupliciocellatus (assembly GCA_016785235.1). Taxonomy (NCBI): domain Eukaryota; kingdom Metazoa; phylum Chordata; class Actinopteri; order Pleuronectiformes; family Paralichthyidae; genus Pseudorhombus; species Pseudorhombus dupliciocellatus. The sequence goes on along the minus strand of JAFBJW010000311.1, from coordinate 4,386,201 downwards.
CGTACTGCTGCCTTTGTGAGGGCAAACCACGGCCTCTGACTGGGAGCAGGACCACGTCTCCATCTCAAATCTAAAACGATGATGGAGATGTGATTTCAAAGTCTCACCTTCCTTCTTGTAAAACACCAGCTCGGTCTTGAACTCCTTCCTCTCGTCCAGGGCTCCTTGGATCTGGGCCGTCGACCGGTCGCTCGTTTCCGGGCCGTACAGGAAGTGGCACGCGCAGCTCTTCTGCATGAGCTCGGCGCGGGCGTAGCCGGTGAGCTCGCAGAAGCCGTCGGAGCAGTAGACGATGGGGTAGAGCGACTGCACCTGAGCGTTCCCCAGGACAAAGTTACTGTCTGAGGAGACAAAAGACACCGACCGTCGTTACACTTTCATTTGACCTGTCTGTTAACGTGTTAGTTCTATTTCAGCACCATCTTCACGCAGCAGAGACTTTTATTGTCTAGCCAAGAGGAAAACCTCAGAGGACAAAACTTCAAAGACGCATTTTCAATTTAATACACACAACGTGTCACGTCTGCGTCAACATGTCAGAGAAAGAGTCAGGACAAGGATTCTATGTTAATTTATTTAAAAAGTAATGGGGGGGGGGGTCTGTGACAGGAACGAGTCGAGTGAGGTGAACACAGGACTTTGAGGTTCATTAATTGACGCACACAGGAACATGATCCTCTGTTTACACCGCCACACTCAGGCTGGGGATCAGTTTGTGTCTGTGTGTGTGTGTGTGTGTGTGTGTGTGTGTGTGTGTGTGTGTGTTTATAAATAACTGGAAGTGGAAAATACTGCCACTGCATATTCAGTTGATTGGCCCTGGCACGTCAATGATGCTGAACGCTCTAAAATGGACTATTTATGACTCCGTGCTCAGACGCTCTCATCGATCCATCACGTCCAGGAGCCTGTGAGCCCTCTGCGTAAATATTTCAGGACCTAATAATGATATGTGTGTGTGTGTGTGTGTGTGTGTGTTGTTCCACAGTCTCTGTTGCTTTGAGCTCATTTCATATGCTAAGAGAAGGAACTTTTGCAGTCGGAGCGAAAGGAGCAGACGGAGATTAGGATCCAAGTCCGTCACTCACAACACACAGGGATCTCTCTCATTAGCGAATTACCGCTTTGTCTGACACAGTGACACACACCTCTTGCCTCCGGTGACGACAGCAGCAGCTCACAGAGAAGGTGAAGATCACCTCCCTGAAAATCCCCCATGGGGCTTTGCTCCTCCTCCTCCCGAGAGAATCGACCCTGATACCATCGGGCGGAGCGTGCATGCATATGCAACCACGCATGGCACGCTATGACAACAACACAACAACATAAACACGCGGTTCAACCACCTTACGGAACACATTAAGAATCCTGCACACTTTGCCTCACATGTTCTTTCCCTCTGACTTCATTTCAAACATATTTCATATTTTTCTGCCCGACCTATAATTAGTTATTAATGAGTGTGCCACATCATTTCTCTGACTCAACAAATCCCATGAAAACACCAAAATTAACTAAACATTAATCAAAAAGCTCCGATATCGACTGACCCCGTCCAAGGCTCTGAGCCTCTAGAGACTTCCTCTGCGAGCAGGTAAATGTTTCAAAAACAAGCCACACGATGGAAAATACAAATTAACCCCGTGTGTCGGCGGCGAGCGCACTTCACTCTGCAGATGCCCCAGAGACGACGGGTCGTTATGACCCGGAGCCGGTGTGTGAACTGCAGAAATCTCCTTCAGCTTCTTCCATAGATTTATGGAAAAACCTGCTCGGTGAAACAGGGAGAGAGTGGATTGACGGTGGTCAAACACGATTCACATTCATCCACATTTTGCATCATTAGAAAAAAAATCTCTTTTGGTTCCACATGAACAAAAACCCAGCGCGACAGTGGCGGTTTCAGGTTTCGGGCGTTTGATGAGTTTTGAAGGCAGCGATGGAAAGAAAACACCGGATGATTTCTACCTGCGGTGTTAAATTATTCTACAGTGACTCACGGATCAGCTCAGAGGACGAAGATGACCAACGTGTCCGTCCACATCTAATATGATAAGGCAGAAGGATGAGGACTTCTCCGTCTTGGTCTCTGTTACCTGGAGACAGGTTTAACGCTCGTCTCCTCTGAACGGCTTTCCTGATCCACGTGTCCTGCTCCTCCACCTCCTGACCTCGGTCCTCCAAAAATGGAGGCTTGGCGTCGTCCACTCTGAGTTTCTGTCTCTCATTAGAAATAACAAGGCTGCACCTGATGTGTGAGCAGTGTGGTAATTTGAATTTGTATTTTTTTTTTTTTATCTGTGAATGTGATCGGGGAGCTTTCGCCGACTCCACTGTCTGTCCTCTTGGAAAAGAGCTGCAGGACATTTGGACGAAAACCCAACAACTACAACAACTGCAGACGTAAAGCCCTGGAATCGCTGCACCCTGGCTGACACGTTGTTCCTGCTACTGTAGCCTGAGGGAAACAAACTATTCCTGAACACACACCATCAACACCTCAGAGAGACAGTTTGACCGGTGATCAGCTCCGTCTGTCTGACTGTGACCTTGGTGAGGAGCCGGAGCAGGTGAGAGGAGGAGGGGGAGGAAACCAAATAAACACCCGGAGCACTTGCGATTTTCAACTTTGACGACGTCTGCTGCTGCTCACTTTGTCGCCGTAGCAACAACAGGAGCTAATGTCATGGGCGAGATCACAGGTGGCCGGTGACTCACTCCCTCCCTCCACGTTCCCGTGCACGTCACCAACATCTAACTCGATGGCCCTCGAAAATAAATAAATGAATGAACAGTGAGAGTATGGACAGAAACAGAAACACGTGTAGGCTGTGACATCACCGAGACGCTGGACGTGCGTGTACCCGGACAAACGACGCCCCGCAGCCACGACGGAGCGGTAATGTGACGCTAACCCTCAGATCTCATCAACCTGTCGGCAGCACGACGCCGCTGCGTAGAACACGTGTGACGGGCCCGCAAACCAGATCATAACCGTCACAGAGCTGAAATTGGCCTTCAGTTGGTCCCATATTGTTTGGCCCAGTGGAGGAAGTATCTGCTGCCATGTCTGTCTCCGTGCACCGGCGTCACGGTCGCAGCAAATCTGCTGCTGCTGGTCGTTTGTAAAGAACTCGCAAGTTTGCGTTTCTCTTTATACAAACGAATCCCTGAAGTTGCTGCACTCCTGAAAAATGTACAGTGGATGTGGTTGGAGACAGAACATGAATTTCTAATGAAGTCACAGTGGTCCAATATAAGATGTCCACCCGAACATTACGTTTTATCTACGTGTGCATGAGTGATGAGAAAAAAAGTTTATCTATGCGCCTCTCTGTCATTCGCCAGTGTCATGACACGTTTTCTGGAGAAACTGGTTCTGCTGAACAATAAAACATGCACATACGAGCCAACGCTGGGTGGCTCGCGCCCAGCCCAGCATATCCCATGATTCACTGTGCCTTGCTGACAAACCGTTTTTCAAAGAGGCAAACGGCGGCAAAAAGTCAGAAGAATATTTTTTATTTGAAATGCAATCACTCAACTGAAGAGCGGACGGCACACGTTAGACAAACAACGGTGTGTTTAATCAACCGAACGCCGTCCGTAGCGCTGTTGCTAGGTGACGGGTGTGAAGGCGGGAAAACCGCTTGATGCAATAAAAGGAGCAGACCATCTCATTTCGGTTCCCCCGTCACGGTCCGTGCGGCTGACAAAGGAGGCGGCCCTTGGCGCTGTAGTTGTTTATTGCACGCATTCTTCTTCCTGCACTACCCACAATGCAACTCAGACACCAAGGTGGTGAAGTTGCCTCGAGGCTTTACCCTAAAGCCCTCTCCACGACCATTGGTTGCACTCTTCATGTCAGAAGGATCCAGAACATCTCACCACAGCCTCCAGCACCAGAGGCACAGAGGAGAAGAAGAAGAAGAAGCCACTTCAACCACACTCTGCTCAACCTCCTCTTCCTCAGAGTGAACAAACCTTTCAGATTTACATTTCCTGGACAGGAATTTAAATGTCACGGATATATAAAGAGCACGTCCTATAAGAATCCAGCCTGAGGAGATGTAATCACTGTTATTACTGGGTTTTTGAGCTCTCCTCTTCCTCTTGGCAATGTGACGGTGGCCATTACTGTATCCCCCCCCTCCTACGTCAGTCAGTGCTGTCTCCACTCGCTGCTGCAGCGTCTTCACCGGGGGGTTTGATCCAACTACCACAGCTCTGTGAGTCTTATTTAAAAAACATGGACAGGATCAAGGTCCCTCACTTTTAGGGACACTCATTTCTCTTTCCTTATTTCTGGTGGATGCCAGAGCCATTGCTGTAAAATCCATTTCCATCCTCTTGGCAGAAAAGAAGGAGAACACAGCGATGTACTAATCCTCCATTTGTATTCAGCACAAAAGTCCGAACTTTAAGCTGAGGAGCATGGCCCCCGTTAGATATGTACATGTTAATGAATGTATTGACATGCGGAGCTAACTATTTATTTCCGGAGGTTATTTGATGTGTGCTGGATGAGGAGCGTTGTGTGTGTGTGTGTGTATAGATATAGAAGCAGAGATGACAGGCAGGGGATCTCTCCTGCAAACACGCCTGGAGGCACAGCAGCTGCACGGCCTTGATGAATAATCTAACACACTGGACAGTTTGAGATGATTACAGGATTGGACAGAGTGTGTGTGTGTGTGTGTGTGAGCAGGCTGCTCATATCGATTGTGGAGCAATTATTGGATTACCTGGGGTTGTGAACAGAGGTGTGACAGGATCATTTGTATGATTGAATCATGCAGACTTGAGGTTACTTAGTGCAAATGAAAACAAAACACTGTTCACAGGTTTACACCAGGGTCAACTGCAGCATTCATTGCCGAAGTGCAGAGATGATGTATTTTGTACTGTATATTTAAAAGTTTTGTCTCCTGAAGGTCCTCCTCTTTTTGTTTTTTTTAATGTTCAGGATCGGCGATCAGCAGCGACATTAACAGGAAGCCTCTGACACGCACAACCATGAGACAGAGGCTGAAAAGAGGTGCAGCAGCAGCAGCAGCAGTGTCGGGTGGGTCAGGAATGATGTGCATCTGTAAATCATTTGCAATTATCAACATATTCATTCAAATCATAATCGAATGACAATTAATGCAAAGTGTCCAAAGCAAAGCCACTTTGTTCTCCAAGGGTTTCAGCTGTCAGGAAAAAGCCCAGCAGCTGATGTGGTGTGAGAAAGCGGCACAAACTAACGAGCACAGCTCTGTTGTGTGAAAGTGTGTTTTTGGTTTTAATCACAGGTCCGTGATGTGTCTCAGACGCTCTGCTGAAGACTCTGCTGAGCAAACAAAGCAGAGCTGGACACTGACTACAGATGAGCTCTGCACTTTACAGAGGCGATTATGTGAAAACTGCTTGATGGTCGATATGAATTCTTCTCTTTGATTTTAAAAAATACGCTCTGTGTGAGCTTAGAGGAAATGACCCCTCCCCCCCACCTAACAAGAAGTTGAGTACTGTTGGTGTGTGGAATAGCAAGATTACACACTGCTTAGTGGTAATTGATGTGTGCAGGGAGCGCAACAGGAGACAGAGGCAATACACAGAAGAAAACACAGATAAGAGCAAAGAACAGAGGGAATAATAAAGAAGAAAAGAGACGGCTGAGTGGAAGGAGAGGCTTTGTACCGGTGGCCTTTTTTCTCTCACTGCACACACGAACAATGACCCAAATGTTTTGTATCCAATTGAAACAGTGATTCAGCTCCGCCTCCCCTTCAGGTTCCCTCTGAGCAGAGCACTGCTGGTGACCTCTGACCTCTCCGTGGGTGACACAAAGAGCACATGTGTCCCCGGGGTGTCGCTAATGTATTGATGGGCCACCTGCTGACCTGAGCTCAGTTCGAAAGGGCCCGGCGGAGGGGGCGTCGGCTCCACCGCCACATGTAAGAGTTTTCTTTTAATGTCTGTGTCTATCTGCTCATTCAATGGAGCCGCCCCACGTGTTCACATCTGGACCGGTGCGTCCTCGAGCGTCCTCCATGAACACACATCTAAAGTGACATGACAGAAAGTGGGTGAAAGTGTCTGAGATCCCTCACACACATTCCCACCAGACACCGTAAATAAGGATGGACGACGCGTCTCCACTTCCTCCTACTCTGCAGAAATCCCACACACCGGCGCCATCTTGCCCCGAAAATCTAATTTGGTCCGTTCAGAAATGATTGTAGTGTGAGCGAGCCGACAGGAAACCAGCATTTGATGCCGTTTTCGCACCAAAAGGGAGAGACTGTGAGTTATCTGGAAATTTAGCATTCAGAGAGTCTTCTGAAGGGACCCAGGCACAGCTCTGAAAGGTAGAAATGTGTCCTCTGGTGTCCTTAATATGTCCCTTTATGCAGTAACTTCTGAGTTCCACTGTCACCGCGGAGTAAGAAGACGTGATGATGAGTGTAGCACTCGCATATTAAACAGAGCGAGCGTAGAGCTGCGACTGGAGGTGGCCTCGAACCCTCAGACCGGTAAATATAAATCATCAGGCCTCATGTGGGATCGAGAGCAAGAGCAAGAGACGGCGTAAAAAGCTGATGAGGGCAAAGAGAGAGAAAGAAGATGACTGAGTTTTTTTCTTCTCCACCCGTCAGAGGCAACAGAAGTTTGAGACAGAACGACCTGGCTGTGGCAGCGAGGGGGCTCCAGGTATCTGCTGGAGACACATTTATATTGGGAGCGAAGCTTCAAGTCACAGAAACAGAGCTGAGAGAGAGAGGCCAGAGGATTTTGTGGGGAATGTTTTCGTGGACCTCTCTGCCTCTAAGGTTCAACAGCTGGACACACATTACTCACGCATGAATTAAATGAACAGGGCAGGGGGAACGCTGTGGTCTCATATATGCTGTTCCATACTCAGGGGACTTTTCATATCAAATAAAGAGTGCGCACATACACACTCACAGAACTCCAGAGAGGACGGAGGAGCTGTGAACAGGCCTCCGGCTACTATTGTTCCACTGGTCTTCTTTCATGAGACTGACTGACGATCTAATTGGAAGAAATAATGCCCTTTCTCTTTCTATTGTGGACATGTACTGTCTACAACCATTAAAGTTTATATCTTTCTTGTTATTCGCTGTCCGCCCCTCGAAGCCCCCAACTCTTCAAGCCACAGATCAACTTTGATTTAAGAACTTAACGTTGCTCAAAAAAATCAGATGAAAATCAAAGATAAGGTGTGAACGATAAAAGCAGCTGCAAATCAATTCATCATCTGCTCCGCTGCAGCCTCAGCCAGCCATGTGATGGGGTCCACGGATCACCCGCCTGCATCTGTGTGTGTGTGTGTGTGTGTGAGAGAGAGAGAGAGGATCCATGGGTGATGGCTACCGCAACCGCATGTGTCCCTGGAGACACATGGCTGACACACCGTTGAACTCTTTGACCTCAAGCTGAACTCTTCCCACTGACTCAGTTCAACACTGTGTCAGTGTGTGTGTGTGTGTCTGTGTGTGAGAGAGACTTGATGATTTACAATGAAGCTCTGATGACCATCTCTGGTCCCACGAGGCACCACTTATCTCATGCACTTTGGCAAAAAACAAACGTAATCATCTTCCTAAGTGAGCTTCATTAATCGATAATACACATTCAGCTTGTTCTCCAGGTGAAATCTGCTTCCCAGTATAAACATGACTCATCAAATATCGAGGACCACAAGGACAGACTGCACACAGAGATAAACTAAAGATAAAGCACTGACACAAATGCAGTTATTAAATATATTATAGACCCAATGTGGACCTGGTGTTGTGCATGTTGGAGTCAGAACTCCAGCTCGTTCGCTTTGTCTTGTCCCGTTCTGTTCTGAAAGGTTTGAAACGAATACAAACTGCTGGTGTCGCTTTAAATACAAAATCTGGAAATCGATAAACTGTGAACAAACTAAAGGGACTTGTTCCTGTAGCAGCCCTATTTGCACCTTAATCTGTTTTTGACTGCGCAGTGTTTTGGCTCACTGTGGAACTGAGGGAGCTTTGAATCAGCACTGAGGAACTCATCAGGACCGACACACTCCACCGGACATCTTAAACTTGATCTGCATCTTTATGCCTGAGGAGAAGAGCGAAGGTTTCCCACAGTTTAAAAGGCTGGACGGAGAAATGTGAAGCGAACCACCTCTGTGACAGCTGTGTGTGTGTGTGTGTGTGTGGCTCTGTGTCCCAAAGATACCGGGCCATGTTGCCAGGCGACAGGTACCAATTGTGTAGCGTTTCCGTGGAGACAGGAGGGAGGGTGGGGCTTCGATGAGAAGAACACAGTGTTTCTGACTCCCTCACTCACACACACACACACACACACACACACTCTTTCTCTCTCTCTCTCTCTTCTCTCTGAATTGTGCCCAGTGTCCTCACTAACAATGTAAAGCCCGCCCACATCACTGACTGTTCTCATGTTGTTGTTTTCGGATGCAGCAGGAAGCTGTTTTTCAAACCCTAACCCTAACCCAAACCCAAACACACACACACACGCACGGAGAGGCTGGAGAACATGGAGGAGAATCCATCAGCTCAGGAGACGAATGTTTCCCTCAGGAGGTGGAGAACAAACACGGAGCCGGAGGAGAGTGAACGCTGGATGAGGTTGCTTCATCAAGTCTGGGGGTTTTAAATAAAGCAAGTTCTGAAAGGAGAAGTTGGTGCCAGAAACTATACGACATTTGGCAATTTCTGACTTTTCTAAATCACAAATAATAGTCTGTGATTCATTTTCTCTCCCTCCACTAATCAGCTGAGAGCTCCGTCTCTAGCGCTGAGCTCAACATGTTGACCAGAGATTGAATGGGGCAGAAAAATAAATAAATATAATAGATTTCAATTGATTTAACTGAATCAATAATTGAGTACATGACCAACAAACAGCGATGGAGCCACATTCAGTCCCTGGCAGCAGATGACTTGATCTCTCTCAGGTTCATTCCCGTCTGGACCATTTTAACCATAAGCTCGTAATCATGGTCATATTGTCTTCTGATGTTTTTCTGTAAACTGACCTCTGTGCTAAAAGCCAGTGCTGGAGGGCCATGTTGGTAATTACATGTTGGCGCACCCTGTACATCTACCGTCCTTCCTCCTCCTTCCTGACGAGCACTTAGAGCAGAGTGCTCCTCCTCACTGCATCCTCACAGCAGCACTGCATCCAACCTCTCCTCTGTTCCTCCATTATTCCACTGATGGAGCCCAGCTCCTTGCTGCAGTGTGGTTTGGCTCCACCTGAGCAGAGGAGCTGCATTCATGTTTATGCGAGCAGGCGACAGGTGCAGCGAGGTCAGTGTGATCTTCTCCGTCCGTGTAACGGTCACAGCATGTTAATGACCAGAAGGTCTGGGTTCTTGAAAGTCAAAATGTGGCCTGATCTCATGCGTTGACTTTAAAACCAGGTCCAGAAACTGAGGTCGCACACTCTCACCAGAAGCAGAATGATGTCAGAAGACATGAGGGTGTCCTGTCAAACTAGCCTTTGAAACACTGAGGACTGGTCAAAATGTCCTCCAGAATATTAACAAGTACCAGTACACACACACACACACACACACTCTCTCTCTCTTTCTAATCAGAGTCAAACTTCTTTAATCATAGATCTCTGAATAGAACTAACAATCAAGCCCTTTGTCCTCAGAGGCCTGAGACATTGACTGTGTGTGTGCGTGCGCGCGCGTGCACATGGCAACAGTGGAATAAGAAGAGTAAACACATCCAGTGTCTCCTCTGGATACTTTGGCTTTGACCCAATCGCAGCATTAATGGCACATCAGGAAGTCGTGGAGCTGTAAAAGGAAGTCGATCATTAACCCCCCGATGGGCTGTGGATGAGGCCGTAAATCAGCAGATCTCTCTCGGGCACAAGTAAAAACCGCCACACACAAACCTATTGTCTTGATGAGTCAAAACATAATCCGCAGCTGTTTGGATAATAGATTGATCCATTTATCAGCCAAATGACAAATATTCTTTTGATTCCGAGAAGCCTGGGATCGAACACCTCCCCACAGAGATCAAATGCATGTGGGAAAACACAAAGTAAAAATGTCACCTGAAATAATGATACATGGCATGTTTTGAAGAGGTGGTAAAATCTGTCCAGCCACATTATGTTTGATTCCTTAATAATTACGACTGCAGCTCTGTGTGTGGCGTCGTGGCGTGCAGTAAAGAGTTGTGTGTGATTTAGGGTTCTGCTCGGTTGCTGCTCCTTGGTTATGACTTTGTTAGAAACGATTCATGGTGCGATCGCCTGCAGAGGCAATTTATGATGCCAATAGACCATCCATCCTTCAAACAGCCTGAGAGGCCTGGAAGCAGAGAGAGAGAGAGATCAACGTGGAGCAAAATAAGAAAAATACCTCAGAGAGAGAAAGACAAGCAACGAGGTTCATTTACCTCAAAAAGCAGAAGCACGCCAGAGTAAGAGAAACACATCAAATTACTGTGCCGCTTCAGTCTAGATTCATCTCCACTAAAATATTGATGGTTGGCGTCGAGCAGCGCTCGGTGATTGTTCTGTCAAAGACCTGATATTAGACCAAGAGACTCAACCTTATCAGCTGCATCCCTCAAGACAGATAGAGCGTCTGCGGCGGTAAACAGCGCAGCGCCGCGGGCCGGCGTGGGGACGGAGTCAGCTGTGGCAGAGTCGCGGAGCACAGCGTGGCGTGTCTTCCTGCTCAGACTCTCGGATGAAAAACACAATTAGGGAAATCACTTGTAGAGCACCACGGAGAGGAGCTCAGAGGAGGCAATAAAAGCCTGAGCGGCGGCGGCGAGAAGAAGCAGATGGAGCGCGTCTGTGAGTCAGCGTGTGCTTGTCAGCGACTGGTGGCGAAACTGAAATGAAACGTGATCAGCACAGCGACAGGAAAAGGCCATCTGAAATTGATTTCCGAGAGTTCTGAGCAAAGGGTCAGTCCAGTGTGTGTGTGTGTGTCATGTCCCCAGCCGAGCTGCGGCCCTTCAGACTTAACGATTAGTCCCAAAAAGTGATCACCTGCTTTTCCATGAATTTTTACTTTGGTAATTTTCATCGAGCACAAGCAGAATAAATAATTCAAGTCAATTACAACCAAGCAGAAACATTAGGGAGCTGGTATTTATCCATCCATCACAATCAGCATTTACTGGCACGCACGTTCACACACACTGGGAACTTGCCATAGTGTATTTGTGAAAGTACAAATTTAAAAATATCTGAAAAGAGAAGACACGTGTGAGCCAGTGCGCAGGAGATGGGAGAATGTCTCACTGGCACACAAACTACGGGACAGACGAACAAGTGTGTCTCTTGTATCGAAATGTCAATTCACGTGATGCAGGGCACCTGCCGACAAAAGCCGACAGCGATCCCTGGCCCGATGAGATAAAACCTCCACGCTAACACAACCAGGGTGAAGTCTCTTCCCTGAACTTTTCCCTTTTTTTCTCGACATCTCAGGGAGAATCTGAGCAGAGGTGCAATTCTCAAATGGGTGGCACCAACCCCGTGTTGACTGAAGTGAGGTGACTGAGGATGGAGAACCTTAAAGCCCTTTGCTGTGTTGGTTTACATTCAAAGAAAGGTCACACGATGGAAGAGGGAGGAGGAAAAAACACGGTGACCTTTGCATCAATGTCGGAGGAGGATGATTGTGGTCCTCTGAGGGAGGGAGAAAATAGCAGCTTGATCTGATGGACACACCGCAGCACAGAGCAGCATTGAGAGTCACACACGTCTGACCGACACAGGATGATTTATTTATGGAGGCATGAGATCTGAGGTGATGAAAAGCTGAGAAATCAGTAGGAACAGAATCAAAGTTTGACCTCGTCCAGGTGTTGTCCTTCATCGCTGAAGGAGAATTCTGATGCAGACCGAACAACACCAAGATCACCTGAGCTGAACAAAACCCTGACAGAGCCGTCAGTCCTCCAGCACCAACCAGTCCCAGCCACTTTCCAAACTCAGCAAAGCGGCATTAAACTACCAAAACATACAAAGTCAGCCCCTCCATGACAGGAAGTGTGTCGCCACAGGGGCTGTAAGAGTCAGAGGAGGCCAGCGTCCACTTCACCATCTGCTGATGTGCTACTTCAGATTTTGTTTTTCCCAGAAGAAGAAGGAGGGGAGAGGAAAGGAAGAGGAAGTGAAGGGACTAAATACAAAGGAGAATGATAGACTGCTCCTTTAACGAGGCAGCTCTTACATCAATAAAGTTCAGACCCTCTTTAAGAGCCAATTGGATCGTTGACCTGCTGGTGCGCACGCACGCACGCACACACACACACACACACACACAGCAGCTCCTGCAGACATCACTGAGCCGCCTGAACTGGAGCTGCAGTATCAGTGATGTGAAATCAAGATGCAGGCTCGTCTGGTTTCACGTGTTCTCCTTCCACCACATTTCAGATGCGAGGAGATTGAGACCCGGCAGAGCAGCAGCAGAGCTGCATACATTAAACGCAGCATGAAATATTCAGCGTGGACAGAACACGGGAGGAGACCTGATGCGAGTGGCACACAACATACATGTACAGAAAATAATGAAGAGATGTATCAGAGTGCACCTGCCTCTCCAGAGGATGTGCACAGAAAGATGAAATGTTCTTGTTATTTGAGCGAGAGAGAGAGAGAGAGAGAGAGAGAGAAGGTGGAAAACAGACTGAAAAGATAAAGGACAGACAGGATGTGCCAGTGAGAAACTCCACCGGGCAGATTGGGGTTTGGGGCTTCATGCCACCGTGCACGGATCAACACTGTCCACGCTCGGCGGGTAATTCACTCAAAGAAAAGAGGAGGGAGAATCGGAGGAGAAGAGAATTCAGAGAAAGGAAAGAGACGATAAGAACAAAGTCCCGGATGAAAGATGGAGAAGCGTGGAAAGAAGAAGGGAGAAGAGAATGAAAGAAGATTATAGGAGGGAGGAGATGTGGTGCAGCCGCTTTGAAAAGAGGGAAAGAAAGAAAAGAAAGAGACGGAAGTTGGACTTTGAATAAAGGATTGATGAAAAGCGAGTGGCGTTTGAAAACAGACATCATCGAAGTGTGTGCTCCTCTCTTGTCTTCATCTTTCACTCCTTTTTGTCCATCCATCGCTCTGCCTGTGCCAGCACCGTCAGGGTCTCCAGGAACAAGTGGCAGTTTCCAACAATGTGCCCTCCATCCATGATCTACTGCTGATCTGGGGGGGGGGGCAGACCATACAAACTCAACAGAGACGGGTCAGAACCCAGAACCTTCTCTCTATGAGACGACGGGGCTGAACCCTCTTTTGACAGAACGCCTCCTCCCATCGTCCAGGTGATAAAGCACGCCCTCATCGCCATTCACGGAGGATTCATCACGTTGTCGTCCCGTGGAGGTCACACCTGCTGGAACAGACTCTGTCCTTAGTCATTTCCTGTTCTCCTACTTTAAGAAATAATTTCAGGCCGTTTAAACCGCAGGACTCGTTCGATCTCAGGTCGTTCTCCTTCTACAGGCGATGAATTGTGACCGGACGACAGATGTTTAACTGGAAATGTGTGAACCGCCCCCCATTCCACCATTTTCCAATAATAGCATTAAGACAAGCAGCAAGATCAAACTCATCATCGAAAGTCCTTGAGTGTCAAACTTCCTCAGTAAAACAGATAAAAAGAAAGAACTCTAAGCTTACAGGGGAGGGTTATGATCAATGATTTAAAAATTACAGTCACTTAAAATCCAACAGGACACTGCTGTGCTCACAATCAGTGGATAAGAAATGATTTACATTGAGTGAACTGCACTAAATATCTGTGCAGGCATCATCGACATCTCCTGTGAAAAGCTCCACTGTCGAACAGATCAATGCATCGAGCGGCAGCGCTGAGGTTCCTTTAGGGTGTGCAGACCCCGTCACAGTCACTCAGAGAGGCTGATGACTGTAATCCACCTGGCTAATCTAGCACGGGCCTCCATTTTAAATCATTTGTCCTCGTCCTCACATCAGGACAGAGCGGGTGGAGAAGACAGAGGTTTGTTATCCCACCGTCCTGCTCTTCATGATCATAAATCTGCCACCACAGTAAAAACTGATTGGGATGTGAGAGCAGCACCGTCAGTGATCAGAGGTTTGTTGCTCAAAGAGAAAAACGGACCTCGAGACGATGGGTGAGCTCACTTTGATGATGCAATAACGGTTCAATCAGTTTCCTCTGGTGAGCATCTCAGATATTTGACCTCGGGGCTTGTTTTCCAAACAACGTGTCCAGACTCTCAGGTGGGAGCGGCCAGGAGATCCGTGCTCCACTGGCTGATGGCAGAGGGACGCGGTTGCTCTCTGGCCGACCTCAAAAAACAATGGCAGCAGATGGTCTCTGGTCAAAGTCAGGAAGTCAGACTTGTGATTCTCGCAATTTAAAAGTCAGGACAGCGACTCAAGATTGGTTTCATGTATAGCTCCTCCTCTCAGTCGCTGCTGCACAGGCCCCAGAAGGTGCTGCAGGATGGCGGCGTATCGATCAGGAAACTTCGGCACAGTGTTTGAGGATGGAGCTCGGAGGTGGACCCTTGTCGACCATCGTTATTTACAGCCTGCTGGGTAAATCCAGCTGTGCACAGTAATTTTCACTAGTTGGTCTCATTTGCAAGTTACAGCACCCTAAAGCAGCGGAGAAGCGGGCGCACGGTGCTAATGGACAAGCCGGTGCCGGTCATGGGGATGAATACTGATGCCTGACCTCTGAATGTATGCATGGAGCTGCATGCGGCCAATGGGAATCCAACAAAGACAAAGCAGCACCAGCAGAGACAGAGAGCAGAGAGTGAGATCGGCCTCATGGAAAATATGAAGAGGATTCTTAGAAATAAACACACACACACACACACTGTAAGTGTCTGAGCTGCAGCTTCCAGACTGGAGGAAAATAAGAGATGTAGCGGATGAAAGCAATCAGGGAGGAACGCTTACAACAAAATGAGGATGCAGCAAATGGACAGAAGAATTTCTACTGGTGGTGGGGGGGGGGGGGAGAAGAGGACGCAACAAAAGGATGTCAAATGTGGAGGAAGCGGAAGACACGACCAGATTAAGCCAAATGGAGAGAGAGTGCTGTGAGCGAGCCGTGTTTTGCTCCTGGGAGCGACTGTACTAAATGACGGATATACACATTCAGTTCTGCTGAGAGAGGCACCAGTGCAGCCCACTCGGCTGCTGGAGGCCGTGAGGTGTGGCGGAGCAGCACCGGAGGCCATGATGAAAAACGGATGGCTGAGAACCCACAACCCCCGCCGCTCCCGCCGCCGCTAGACGGGATTCAGCTTCAGCCGTTTCATGGTTGTTTACATTTGGAATTTTACGATCCACTTCAATCTGCCTGCAGTAAACCCAACTGTTTCTTGCAGCTCATAATTTACTGGCTGCCGACTGAACTCGTCCTATGTGAATGCAGCATGCGAAGGTCGATCTCTGAAGCACATGGGTCAAAACACTGAGGGCTGAACCCGCCACAAACGGTCACTCCCCTTGATTACTTCAGGTAACGTTGGAGTCAATAGGAGAAAGATGATGCTGGAACAGAGAATCGTTCACCGGCAGAGGAGAGGAAGAGACTCCTGATGTTTCCTTGTGGCAGCAGCAGGAAGTTTAAGGGACAGGAGACAGTTGATATTTCAAACAATTCCAGCGTAATGGCCGAGCATTGTGTGTTAATGGCTCATGCGTTTGTCACGGTGGATGGTCGAAGAGGAAAAGTGTGCTGCAAGTGTCCCTCGAGTGCATTGGCACATTTCCCTGACCTTTCATCACCTCGCGGTTATGATAGTGAGTTTTGCAGATCGATGGAAAAACCCCTGCTGGCTGTGCCGGATGCTAACACAATGAATCCAAATGCTCCGTGTCACGTTATGTGGCCTGCACCGTGCCCCCACACCTCCAGAAAGCAGTCATAGATCAATAGTAATTTCTTTTACCACCGTTCCTTTCTGTGACCCACAGCTCCCAGAATGCCCTTGAGGACATGAAACTCACTGTTGCGTGGACTCGCACCTTTGTGCTCGTGACACGGGTTCAGCAGGGAGCGCTGATCCACTCAGTTCAAGATGGAGGGGTTAGCAAACAAAGGGGCTGAAATGGAAATTACGTGGTAACCCATTAACCTTGCGGCACACGCTCACACACACATAACACACACACACACACACACGCGCACACACTAACAATCCACAGCCTCTTCAGGGACAGGCTCAAGTGAAGGCGACATTTCTTTGGTAAAACACGGCTTCATGGAGAGTCGGAGGTTTCGTGGTGTAAATGTTTCTGACATGTTGCTGCGTCACCAGAATGTGGATTGACCGTACAAGACCAGCAGCTTCAGTAAAGACGGTAAATCGATGTATAGCAGTGAATTCTGGAAACGGCTCAGCGGCACATCAAGCTGCGAGTACCGTCACATGTGCCACCTTTGATTTTCCTTAACATGTCCTGAATGGAGTCTCAGTGGAGGTGACTGAAAACAAATGATATTATACAGGATATTAATCACTGCAAAACCACAGCGGAGAGTTGAGATATTATAAAACTGATTCTGAATTAGAAATAAAGACGAATTGAATCTAATAAATCTACATTTATCAGAGAAAGCCCCTGCAGCTTTTCAGGGTCATATTTATGTTACAGTTGCTGTGGAGCAGCAAGATGTTTATTTACAGAACTAATTCTAATTGGATGCAGAGGAGCCCTGAATCTTATTAAGGCGTGAAACTTCTATTACTCCTGAGCCGAACTGATAAATCCTCCCCTCCTCTCTTTGCTCCACTCACTTGTTGCTGTGGAAACCTAGTTTTTGGGAAAAGATGCTCAGGCTAAAGGTGCCGACCACTCAAACGCCAAAGCATCCGCCGCAGAGGGAATACACCGGTGCTCCGACGCCCACAGAGAAGATGAACCAAAGGGAGGGAAACAAAAATGATTATGAGTTGGAGGGATGGAAGAAGATGAGGGATGCGAACGGAAAAAAGGAAAAGCCATTTCCAGTAAATCCTTTCATTGTTATATTGAACCATTGGAGTCATGATGATCTGGTTAATGAGTAAATTGGTGCCCTGTTGTTTTGTGCGTCACAAGCTCTGGGGGGAGGGGGGCGATGTAGCTGACTGATGACGCTTTGTTCACAAGCTGAAACATGTTTGAAACATATTCTGTCAACACTGAGGATTTTCCAGTCACCATGCAGATTGTGGGGAATTCTGGCAGAAAAGCCTCGAAGGCAAACATCTAGTGGATTAAAGAGACGTCTGGAGTACGAGGAACAGAAGGAAGAGGAGGATAGTTGTGGATTCTGAAGAATGACGAGATGTGATCAGAGCTGCGACTGTTTCTCCTCTTTGCTCCAGTGTGCTTTCTCTCAGTCCCTTAACATGCGTGTTCTAGGACAGGAGGAACATGAGAGAGATCATGCTAGCAACATGCAAACCTTACACAGGAAGCTCAAAATAGCCAAACTGGGATTCAAACAAAGAACCTTTTCGCTGCAACACCAGGGTACAAGCCCCATCAGCTGGCTCGAGAAAGAATATTTACAGTGAAAAGTATTGGTACTAGTACAAGACCGTGCAGAATACCACAACTACATTTTTAAATCGTAAACACAAATGATTCAAACTATCGGATCAATGAGTGCTTTTGAGTTGCGAGCCTTTTTCGTCGTCCAACAGCGACATGTGTGCAGCCTCATCCCACTTCTGTTTGTGTCTCAGAGGTCCAGTCATGGAAAAAGGTTCAATTTCATCAAACACATCAGTCAAAATGCTTCAAAGCAATTTCTTCTCTTCCGTTATTCTCCTCTGCCAAATCTCAATCCGTGAAGAAGTGCAGCAGATGAAAGTGTTTTGGTAATACTGAGCTTACAGGGGCCATTTTGAATATAGAGGAGTCTGCAGTGGAGTCACTGTAGGTGACACAGCTTCTCGTCTCTGAATAATAAATGGTTAATATATTTATAGATTTGAAAAAGCTATTATATAGCTGCTCATCGACTCTCTCCATCAATTATGCATACACCATAATTTGCTTGTCATAATGCTTACTGAGGAAAATTATGTAACTACATAAACCGAGTCAGGTGACACTTTAATCATTTACTCGTAATTCATCATACTGTATGTCAAGAGGAAGTGATGCAATCAAAGGACCACAAATTTAAATAAACGTCCTGTCACGCTGGCTGAAACTGTGGATTTCTCTATGTTTAAATGAGAAACAGATCAATAAAGACTGTTCTTTTCTAGCTTGTTCCAGCTTAAGTGTCAACAGGTTCTTACTCTGAAATTATCCAAAGCAAAGTTCCCACCAGTGGGAAGAGGGTGTTATCGACCTGCATACGTCATCCACCAGCTCCCAGTGGAGATGGTCTCCATACAAACCCCCTCAGAAGCTCTGGATTCACATACACACATACACACACGCACGCACGCACGCACGCACACACACACACACGTATGCCTATTTGAAAATATTTTCACACCATGCAACACCATCCACCCACAACAATCTGTAACACGTTTGCACAGGAGAACCAGGAGAAACGGAGGATCAGGTAGAATCAGACCCAGAAGCTCAATATGTCTCAACATTCAAATGATTCTCGAAGCACAAAACAGAAGCCAATAAACTCCCAAACACCCTCCTGTTGTTAGTGACACGTCCCAGTTTCAAACCTCACAGATGTTTAACTTCCCTTTTGATGTGAAAATGTGCTGGGGTTGTTTTTTTGGTCTGACAAGAGAAAGGGGGAGGAATTTAATCAGACACCAAAAAAAAAGTGTGAAATGTAGAGCAGCAGCAAAACAAGAGGTTCGGCCGCAGACTTCAAATGTCCTCTTTGTCTCAGGTTCTTCAGACGATAATGTTCCCAACGCTGATCAAGAGTTAATCTGCCACACACCAACATCACAGCTCTGATGGGACGGTCCTCTGCAGGAGACCCTCTCACAGGCTGATGGAAGCAATAACAGAAATATGAAAGAGGAATTCAAAGGAGAGAGAGCAACTCAAGAAAGATTATCAGTTTACATTCATACAGATACAGGGCCTGCTCTCCTGTCCGAAGTCAAGCTGCACAGCAATAAAAACATGCCTCCACTACAGAAGTCGAGGCCAGAGCGCGTTATTATTGATTTTATATTTATAGGACCCTGGGCAGAAAAATTATTCTGTGTCAAAATCAAAGTAAGAGTTGTTGATTGAAAATTTCTCTTTAGTAAAACAAGCTGATAAATCACTTTAAAAAATAATATGATAAAGAAATGGAAGAAAAAAGAGAAGATCTGGATAAGTATAAAGTTCCCTCCACTCTCCATGAACGTTCACATTAGACTAACCAGTTTATTTCCTTTTCACACCACAGGAGGAACGAATTGTCCTCAGTTACTTTCTTCACACACCCTCCCTGGTGGTTTGTTCCCATGGTTACATTATTGTTGCTGTGCTCTTCTCCTCTCACAGAGCTGTACAGCCAGTTCACCTGTACGTCCACACACCAACGTGAGGCCCTGCATCGACTTCATTTGATGTCAGGTCACATTGGCAGGGATGTCATTAGAATAGAATAGAATGCTTTTATTGTCGCGTCATTATACACAATGTACAACGAAATTATGGAACAGATTTGTCTCCATAATGTAAAAGAATCTGTTGAGATTGGACGGTGATGTCATGATGGATACTGGATGTGCTTCATAAGGTCAGTGGCAGAGCTGAGGCCAGTCCAATGTCGCACATCAGTGCAGGAAAAACCTCATCCTCATCAGGACCTCTGCACTCCACGGATCTCGCAACACGTGACCTTTAGCTGCACGACTAATATTTCATCATATGTGGAGGAGGCCATGCATCACAGACATGTCGAGAGGCAGAACGAAACAGGAGCTCAGCAGCTTATGAAATCCGGGAACACGAGACGTCTGTTGCATTGATGTCGCTTCGCTTGTATCGACAAAACACAGTGCGTCTTAAAGGTACAGGTCAGCGCTGCCGCTATGACAATGTGAACGTGCGTGGGTGTGTGCGCACCAAGGTGAAGAGACACCCACTACGGACTGTGTGTTTCAAGAACCACGGCCATTTCTACGAAGTGCTCCTTCACTGCAGGGCGCTGACAGAGGTTCGTTAGCTCTGCCAGCGAGGTTACGTGTGTCTGTTTGACAGGTTACGCCAAAACAACGGAAGAGATAAACACGGTGGAAAAACGCACGAAAGTCAAGATCAGGATGCAGGCACCACCTCAGGGGACCGAGGTCAATGAGTGTGTGTAAGTTGGTGCTGATTGATTGATATTTAATTGGACTATTGGACCTTTCATGTTTAGTTATTTCTTATCTTCAGGGTGAAAAACGTTCCATAAGTTGCTGGATTCAAACAGTTAGAACGAGAAGCAGAAGCAGGACATTACTGGGACTCAATGAAAAGCTTCTCATATTATATCTACTCAAGGCAGGACGGACACACACTCTCACAGTCACCCGAAGGAAGATTCATGGGTGTTCTTGCGGTGGCCATCCATCGAGAGCTCAGAGAAACGCCACCGCCGCTCCAAACAAAAGGAACCGAGGGGAGGGACACGGGGCAGAGCGAGGAGCAGAAGGCTGAGGAGCGATAATAAGGCGGCAGTGACAGCGAGGGTGAGGAGGAAAGGGAGTGGGATGAACAAGGAGAGGAGGGGGGAGAGGAGCCCCAACTGTTCTCACTATGAGTGTGGGCGATCAGCGCACGAGCCTCGTGGCTGATGAATGTCATCCTTGCAATACACACACTTCAGTTTGGATCAGCTTCAAAGCACCGCCCCCCCACCTCTCCCACCCCTCACCCCTCTACCACCAACTGTCTTGGCCCGTACCCCCGCGTGGCTCCTGTGGCTCCAAGGTACACACATCATATTTAACATTTATGCCGTTATCGCACGTCCTTACATCATCCCATTTGCAGCGACACGCGTTTGTCTTCCTCCGTCAGCTGGGATTAAAAATGAAGCTGCACCTGCTGCTGCAACACTCCAGGCACGGGCCCCAACAAAAAAACGTCAAGAAATGGTGAAATCCTGGATGTGTTATTGTTAGAAAGGTTTGTCTGTGTCTGTTTTGTGTTGTTTATAAAAACGAACGGATCAGAAAGACCTAAGTGACTGAAACTTGCATTCCTTCCAGTGACCATCAGGTGGCGACTCCACTGAAGCTTTGCTAATGAGTTCACGTCTCACATTCTGAATAATGATCCATTTAGAGTCAATTAGTGTGACTGACAGCTAGCACTGTCCAATAGGCGGCAACCATAGGACAGCAAAGCCAAGATGGGGCAGGACAACACATTAAAAACAGCAGCTCACCAACCATGACGTCATGGGAGATTCTCCCTTGCCAGTGGTTAAAAGTTCCCTCCAGGTTTGTCTTACATGACCCCCCCTCCCCCTTCTGGCACTGGAGCCTCACAGCCTCATTAATATCACAGTCACTATCGACACAGGGCTGTTAATTAGCCTAACCCATTCTCTCCTGGAGGAATTACCTCCACATTTGTCGAATAAGGACGATCAGGTTTTAACAGCTGAATAAACAACTCGTCCCACAGCAGCTCAGCTGGAGTTCACTGGGGGCCACACTTCAAGTCTTAGGACTAAATCTTTAAAAAAAAAAAAAAAAAAAAAAAAAGAGTAGTGAGTTTTACTGCATCCTCTGACGTTTCATGTCACAGCTGAGGAAGGTGCAGAGGTTGCAGGCCGAGCTCTGCCGTCACACGTCAAAGCGTCCAACATGATCCATGAAATTATCACCTGTTATCGCGACACCGTGACACGCTGCGCTCGCTGAGAGGAGGAGCGCAAACGTGCGGGGACCTGGTGAGGTCACACAGCCAGTCAGTTCCTCATGCGTCACACGTTACTGGATGAAAGTCTGAACTGGAGCCTCATTCATTAAATATGTGGCCTTTCTCTGCAAGAGGGAGCAGCTCCGCTTCAGCCCGGCAGCCTGGTCCAATAATATATTTACCAAAAGCGAAGACGCTCCTTATTTCAGCTGAGAATTCTGGGAGAAGACGAAAAACTCAGTGGTACGTATATAAAATATATCTATGTTCCAGAAATCAGAACAGTTTGAGGACACGTCACTAACGATGAACTTATAAGGATCAAATAAAAAAACAAAGTGCAAACATTCCCCATCAACCCATAATCGCTCTGTGACTTCAAGCTGGCGGCTGCGCTCAGCACGCTGATTAACTCTCTCTGTCACAGCTCACGCCCGTGTTTCCTGCAGAAAATGTCACGGTTACATTATCGCTGCGTGTTAACACATCAGGGAGCGGGAGCCGTTTTCCTGCTCGTGACTCTGGTGTAAAGTGCTGATGATGCAGAACACCTGCCGTCATTAGAGGACGGTCCCTGGCAGCTGTCTGATGCGTGTTAATAACCTTCACTCCGTCTCCGTGTGTGTGTGTGTGTGTGTGTGTGTGTGTGCAGCGTGTTGTCAGCGAAGCCGTGTCGAGCTGAACTCTGCCTCCTGCCAGGACCAATTTACAGCCTCCATCCTGTAGTTAGTCCAGAGGGTGACGATGAGCCGCCGATATGAAAAGCCATTTTTATTTCTCATTGGCTTTCCCTCCATTACAGAAACAGAACATTTCACCTCTGCAGCTCTCATTTAATTCAGCCTCGCTATTATTCTCTCTTCTTTACCTTCTCGTGTTTGCTCTCCCGCTCTCTCTCTGTGCATGGAGCCTGCAGTGCTGTGGACCCCTGAGGTGTCCTGTTTTAAAATGAACACCGAACGCAGCTGAAGTTTCTCGCTCTGACACAACAGGTAATAACTTGTTTCTAACAGCGCAGTGAGGAGGAAGAGCAGCGTGTCCCAGGCTGCACTGTCATCAATTCCACCTCCTCCGTGTTAGCAGACGGGGCATGGACCAAACATCAACAATCAAAGTAAAAGTCAAACTGTAATTTTAGGGTTAAGCAAGTCCGGTTTTACTTGATATGGAATGGTGTTGCTGGAGGATGGTGAATTTCATATTCTGGGATGTGTGGCCTAAATTCTGGATTTAAAAAACAAGCTGAGACCCATCTTTCCTAATAGAATATGATCCACAAATCTAGTCAGACTCTGGTATCTGGTCACATTGCTGCCATTGCCAGGGTTAATAATTCATTAGCTCCATATGGCTCATGACAAAAAGCTGATTATGATACAGGTTCTTAAAGGATTTTATGACTAAAGCTTTTCCTCCGTCTGTCTCCACACTGAGAACCACACTGTGGATAACGACGATGACACGAGAACATCCTCGCTTCATCTGGCAGCAGGAACACAGAGACAGCTCCGGTAAGAAAAGACGAGCGAGACCTGTGTCAAAGCGTCAGCGATACGAGCTGCGTCACGGGGACCTCCGGGGCGAGGATGACGCAGATCAGAGGAGACGTGGGTGCAGGTATTTGGACGATAGTGGTCCTCCATCAGAGTGCGTGAGAACAGTTTATTGAGGTCAGGTTAAGTGTCTTTTTCCAGTGGAAGGTTGTGTTTCAGCCTGAAATCAGCAGAACTACAGTAGCTCTCGTGTCCCCATGAAGACAAAACAGCTGACCACGAGACACCGAGACACTCTTTGTTCTACTGAAGCAGTGGAGGTCACACGCAGACAGTGAACGATTGTTGATGACAGTAAAGTGTGGCATGTTTTCAGCAGCAGAACTAAACCGAGTCGTAAAGATGTTTCCGAAAGAAGGAAGAATTCTCTGAAGGACTTCAACATGTTCTGCTATGAATAAACCATCTATACATCGATATGTGACCTGCAAGTGTCCCAAAGACAAATCCTGACACAGCAGGTACCAGAGACTGGCAGAGAGTCGACATGAGGGTTGACACCTCATCAGAAATCTCAAAGAATACTTTTACTCCTTCTCCCTCACTGCAAAAAAAGACATGGACATGCAAATGTCTGTCCGAACTGAGCGTCTGGGTGTTTTGAGGGACAGGTGGTGAAGTTATGGACAGCGTCACAGAAACTCCACGAAATCTGGGTTTCATGTTCTTCATAATAATCTCCTGATGGCCGAGAGGAGGGAGCGTTCCCTGTGTCTTTCCAAAGATGTGCAACACTGTGTGCGCCTCATACTAAGAGTATCCATTGCATATTGCCACAGTGACTCCAGATGTGTAGTTTGGTATTGATCCTCTGGATCATTAGCGCTCCATAAGGTTTGTTCATTACTCTGCTCATTGATCGAGAAAAGTCCAACGACCAACTTTTCCCAGCACCGAGGGGGAGTCGACAGATTTTCAATGGTGCTCAGTCTCTGTCAGGCTTAACTAATACATGAGGCTGTGTCCGTGTGTGTGTGTGTGTTTGTGTGTGTGGTGCATGGCTCATGGTTGACTTGCCTGCTTCCTCAAGAGGCTGCAGTGTAATTGCAGGTTCCACAGATCATGTGTCTCATGACCAACATTTACACATGTCTGCTCTTGTTTGTTGAAGGAACATGATGAAGCAGTTTATATTTAATTCACCACTGGAGCAGCTGTGTCCTCACTGTGGTTTATTTAATAAAATTTTTTTTTTTTTTAAAAACATCAAAATTCCCTAAATATTTTAAGTCCAGTAAACCAGTGTAATATTTATTCTGGTGAATATTGTAGGGGTTTAATATAAAAAATACAGATGATTTTGGCTTTTATAAATCAAGGTGAAAATCCAGAGAGAGACGGACAAGGCCGATTACACAGAGAGAGAAAGTGAAAAAACTTCAAGGTTACTGAACTCCATTCGAGGCCAGTTCAATCTAGGTCCAGAAGAAAATGGACTGAAGTTGGACAGACTGACTGTTTTCTTCTCAGCTCTGTGCAGAAGGTGAAGAATCTATTAAAAGCAGAATAATTATATAAGAATAAGAATGACATCATATTTTCCCTGGAGTGATAAATAGATATTGGACACGTTTACATCTAAGGAAACTGGAGGAACATTGCAGTCACACCTTTAATCCCAGGATTTGTGTTACAGCTGCCCCCATTTTAATTATCCACTAATCTGCTTTATTTTGAAATAATCGATTCATCTGTTTGACCAGGAATTTATATAAGTGATTTCAATCATTTCAGCCCAGAACCTGAAGACTGAGACGCCAGCGAAAAACAAATGTTTGAATGTGATTTACGTTCTGATTGATTCTTTATTGAACAGCTCATTGATCAACAGGCTAACTGCTGCAGCTCCACTGCTAACGATCGCTTTTTAAATCCTCTAATTAGATGTCATGCGAGACGGAGACGGTGTCGAGCCAAGACATGACACGACACACACGGTCCCTACATGCGACTGCGGGACAGACAGATAAAACAATGAGAGACAGACAGATGGACAGACAGGTGGGTAAACAGAGAGACGTTTGGATGGACGGACTGGCAGATGAATAGATAAACAGATGGACGGACAGAGAGACAGACGGGACTTTAACAATGATCATAAAGGGAGAAACGGACGGACAGACATATAAATAGACAAGTGGGCAGGCGCGTGTGTGTGTCAACACTTGAGAGATTTCTATTTGATGCTCATTCCAGACCTGATAAATCGTTTGTGTGAGCTTCAGCAGCCCCGGGCAACAGTAGTGACACACACACACACACACACACACACACACACACACACACGGTTGATATGAGCTTGTATCAGCATCAGTTCGTTTGTGGACATAATGTTTTTAATTTATTTTTCTTAAAGTAAATGTTTTTAAGGTGGCTTAATTTATCCAGAGAACTTGAACCCAGGGCTGCTGCCTGTGTCGGTCACATCCATCAGAACCCGATGCTCGCTGCCCCCAGCTGACAAACCACCAAGGCCGAGACGGAGGAACCAGAGGAGGAACCGAGAGGGAGGGAGAAGGCACAGACCTCAGAATTAATGCATGCAAATGAAAACAGTAAAGACAGCCCTGACATGACGGAACACTACCTCCCGCCTCCTCCTCCATTCACCGCTGCTAAAT
Source organism: Pseudorhombus dupliciocellatus (assembly GCA_016785235.1). Taxonomy (NCBI): domain Eukaryota; kingdom Metazoa; phylum Chordata; class Actinopteri; order Pleuronectiformes; family Paralichthyidae; genus Pseudorhombus; species Pseudorhombus dupliciocellatus. The sequence goes on along the minus strand of JAFBJW010000311.1, from coordinate 4,360,181 downwards.
ATTTCATGTTCCCATCTAGACCGATCTGTCATCTCGCCGTGCACTGGTTTGTCTGGGCCATCAGTCTGCGAGGCTAACAACGTCGGCTCCATCCGTCTCCCGCCGTCATCCCCGCGTTCCGTTTTTCTCTTAACCATCCTCCACCGCAAAGGAAAGCAGCTAAAGGCTGCACGGACATCCGCTCGCATTTCACGAGACACCTCATAGCTCCACTCCAATGTTTTTCACTTTGACTGGCAGCGCACTGGTTGCCAGTTAGTTTTAAGATGAATTAAAAAATTCCATTGATTTGTTGAGGCCGCAGGCTCCATCTCTGATCTCTCCACCAGCTCCGTGGCCTGACTTGTTTCAGAAGGCATATTCCTGAATTCACTTCAAAGTGATTATTGTTCTTTTATCTCAATTATCTCCGTTACAGTTGATGTACTATTCACACCCTTGTTTTCTTGTCGTGCAGCTCTTTGTGCTGCTCCGTTACTGTGTTTGGTTTTCATTCATTAATGTTCAATTCATGTCCACGATTTCAAAAAAAACAACAAAAAACAACAAGTTAGAAACCATCACACAAGACAAGGTTTAAATGTTTAAACAGAAGGTATCAGCTTTCTTCTCGTGTACATCTTAGTGCACGTTTACATGTTTTATCAAGGTTTTTACTGCGAGAAAAATCAAACCTGGAGGATTAACTGAATATTTTTTAAAGAGATTTCACAGTTTTGCAGCTTCCATTGGCCAAAAAAAATGCAAATTTAAGATTTTATTAATAGTAATAGTTTATTTGCATTAAAAGCAGAGAGTCAAAGATGGATCGATGTGGCTGAGAGACCAGGAAGAGCACTTTGAGGGCCAACGCACACACACATCCCCTAACCAGGCATGAATATATGATGTGTGTGATGAAATCGAGAAGCTGCAGCCTGAATGTTTTCATGTATAATGCACGTGTTACTGCAGCGTCGACTCATTCACAGTTGATGCACCACAAACAAACATGAGTCCTGTTGGAGTTCACGCTCCATTCATCCCCTCTCACAGAAACCGTCGTCTTAACTCTTACTGATCTGGTGAGATGTTGATTTATCCTTCTGAAACATCGAGATTGACTTTTTTTTTTTTCCGGCGTGATTTGGTTTTATTTTTAAAAAGCCAGAAGAACCCATCTTCTGAGGAGCGAGGGGTGGAAACAGACAGCTCCTGATACCTCAAACAAGTCCAGATATAGATTCCGTTAATTAGGAAAAGTCTCCACCGGTTACAGTCATATGTATTTATTTTGTCTATGACGATGTTTCCCTCAGATCTGGAGCACGAGAGGCCAGAGGAAATGACATCAGCAGAGCTGTCTGCAGCTCACTGAGAGCCAGGAATCTTTTTCCTCCTCATTTCCACCAGAAGAAAAACAACATTCTTCACACACCATCATGTTTGGCATTTTAATAATTATCAAGCCATAATCAAATTGAGTGAAGCGGCACAACGCCGGCGGCACTTGAACATTTCGGTTGAGAGAGAATCACGCACGACACTCTGGTCCCTCGTCGATTGGACACGCTGCCATTATTGCATAATCTTATGACACTGGCGGGCTATATTAAGAAAGGTGGTAATAATGCAAACGACTTGAAGCCCTTCGCGCGCACACACACACACCTGCACGCACACCAAAGGTCCCCAAATGAGGCTGCATTCACGCGTACAACCAATTAGTTCGACAGTGAAGAGCTGGGGAGTTGAGAACACACTCAGTCACTGCAGCTGACAGCAGGAGGGGAGGGAGTCAAATAAAAATCTGTTTGGTTCAATACTCCCACAGCTCTGGGAATACTGAAATACATTTAAATACAGCGCTCGGCCCTTTGCTGCTCTTTGTGATGTATGAGGCAGCTGTGATGGATTTTGTCCAACGTGTCTGTTGACAAGTGAGACTGTCCCTCCCTCCTTGCGCTTGCTCCAGCTCTACCTTACTTTATCCAGGGGTCATGGACTCTCTCGCTCTCTCCACCGCTTCGCTCGACGAGAAAAATGACAGCGAAGGTTTAACACTTGCAGAGAATCAGTGTGAGAGAGAGAGAGAGAGGAAGAGCTGAAGCACACAGCTGTAGCTCAGGGTTTTAAGTGAGAGCATTAGAGAACCTGAACATCTGTATTAGTGAGAGTGTTTTAGACGAGAGGGCGGTTCTGTCTCAGGATGGCTGAGGCACTAACAGCAGCTCCAGAGTCTCTGACCGGAGCGCTGCCGTTTACGGAGTTGCTACTTAATCCATCTCTGTCCTCAGGGAGCTGGAACGCCTCTTGTGTCGCTCGGTCGTTCATAATTGAAGCGTGCGGCGCAGCCCGAGCAAACCGCAGAGAGAACTGGAACACGCAGGCTAATAAACACCAACAGCCACCGTTTGATTCCGGGCTCCAGCAGAGCCGAGGAGACGCAATCTGCCTTCTCTGGTAACAGGTGCATCCAGAGCGTTTTTCACAGCGCCCTCCCTGCGAGCAGCTGCCGCTCCCCGAGCCGTGTTATTCTTTATTGGCCTTTTGATATTGGAAACGAGAGTCGGGCCCCGGCGCTTTCCCCCACAGTCAATATTTGCCAGAATTAAACAAAAGCAGGAAGCGATGGCAAACGATGGTGAGGAGCGGCGCGGCTAATGATGCAATATAATGGTCATCTGCCAATCCGAAAACAAACGCTAAAGAACGTGTGCGGGGCGACCCAAACGAGCAGGAGCCAATCGCGGACGCGGAGTTAAAAGGTGCTCTGAGGTTTCACTCGGTGGCAGCGGCTGTGTGAAAAGGCTGCTCGGCGTCTCGAGCGTCCTCGGCGAGCAGGGTGGACAGCACGCGTCCCCAGGCGCCGGCTGCCACGTCCCGTTAAGGTCACTCGGCTCAGTCAGAGTCGGACTGACTGATTGAAGAGATTCCAGCTGCTCCACTCCACCTCTCGCTCTCCTCACTGGCTGATGAACTGCTTTAAAGTCCCCAAGCTGCATTTCTCCATCTTAAAATAACAGGGTCAGTGTGTGGGTGTGGCCGTCTGCCGTGGCTCTCAACTCAGGGCCGTGAATAAAAAAAGTCGTCACGAAAAGAAACCTTTCACACCAAGTGTCTAATGGTTCCACGCATTCACGAGGAAGATTCTTGAAAGAAAAAATATCGATCCATCTATTTTCAAACTAACTTGAGCCTTTTATTCTTTTTAGATTGACTTTTTTTCTGAGAGTGAGGATCTGATATCCGCTGATCTGGTGTCTGAGCAGTGAATCCGGATGATTAGCTGAACGATGCGGCCTGATCCCCTCACGTCCCTCTTCATCTCTGACTTCACAGCTCCCCTCTCGACTTTCCCCGCTCTCCGTTGTGTCCCTCTCTCGGCTCTTATTTGCATCTTTGACAGGATCGCACCCCGCGGCCGTATAAGAGCTGCACATCCATATGTGTTCCCTGTGTTCCCCTGCAGGACGTTTTAAACCCAGAGACAGGAGGACACCCCTGGGGAAATCACGCTCCATCTGGTGACTTCAGGCTGCTTTACATCCCACAGCATCTCGCTCTTATGGCGGCAGCGTGCACGTGCACTCCGGGACGGGGAAGTCTCTGGTGGTCCCTATAATCTATAAGAGCTTCACACTCTGTAACTGTGTCACACGTCACACCGACTGTACGCCGCCTCTTCGCGGCTCGTCAGAAAACGCCCTTTGCTCTGCACAGGTTGGCGGCTCAGTGACTCACACGGCATACGGCGTTTGGCACCTAGTTCAAAGCAGCCGGCTGCATCTGCTCCTCCGCAGAACGCCGCCACTTTGACTCCGAGGTTGAAATGAGGAGATTACAATATGGATGGAAGCCAGAGTTAAAGCCTTGAGCGTCTTCTATGAGGAGCACACGCTGCTGGAAGGAGGAATGTGTCACCGACGCTGGGAGGCAGAGCTTAGTGCTCGCTGCTGCTGGACGAGCACGTGTGTGGTTGCTTTGGCTTCAGTTTGTGGCGGTTTCGGTCATAATAACCAAACAAAAAAATCTGCGCCATCAATTATAGACAATCCAACTAAATGTCCTTTTTGACCACGACTAAAACAATATGCGTTTCAAACCAGAGGAAATTTAAAGCAGCAGCATTTTAGGAGGCACAGTGAGGACGGCCGCTCTCTCTGAGGCTTAATGAACCCGGAGCCCGATTCATCTGCCTCCCATTCGAACATATTAGCTCAGAGCGGGTGGACCGATGAGCCGCCCGTCAATCTGGCCTCAGCACTTCCATTTGCTGCCATTACAGCCCCTTATCCTGCACACTCATGCCGTGCGCCTCCGTAATTTCTTCCGCGCGCGGTGACATCTTCATTGACCGCCTGCTTTGGCGTCTATTTCTGCTTCCCTCAGCTCCCTCCTTAGTTCCAAACGTCTTTTTGACATCACTGAAGTAAAAAGCAAGAGATGCTCTGACACCGCTCTGCTGGTCTAAAAGAAGAAGCCACACACACCTGAAGGACGGGGAGAAAAGATAAAATCCCGTCTGACATTTTGGCACCTTTTCCCTCTGGCTCTTTTCAAAGAGGTCTACAGCAACAGCCAGGACACTTGGCCTTATTTTAGCATGTTTCGATCCTGGTATCACAACCTCCCTCTCTTCCTCTCTTCTGCTTCAAATAAAGATGAGTCGGGACGTGCGTCTAATGTGTGGAACCAAGGAATCGCCACTATATGGAAACCCTGGACTGCCGGAGACTCGCAACGCAGCGGTTCATCTTTTACATAACTTTTTATCCAAACCTCAGCGAGCCGATGGTCACGTGTCGTGCACAGCACATTAGCAGCAAGCTGTTTTTGCACAAACAGCTCGCTGCATGGATTCACCTGCAGCTGTGGCAACAAGCAGGTGGACGGAGAAAACATCCATAGTTTCCAACGGCAACTGTAAATTATGTATGACTCTGGGTTTGGACTTTGGGTGGATATTGATTTTGAGTCAGTCTCTGCCTCCTGCGTGTGTGTGTGTGCTTCTCTCGTACCACTGTTCCAGGAGCTTTTCACTGAATAGTGGAAATGATCCATCAGTTTAAAAATGTAATTCAGAGAGAGCGCTCCCTCATCGTTGATTACCAACGTGGTAATGTGACTGTGGGTGAAGCGTAAGTGCAAAACGGACATAGTTAGTTTCAGGCATAATGAAGTGAGTGCTCCTCAAAGCCGAGCTCTCTTTCAACAAGCGCTCTCTTGATTATGAATGAGCTTCAGAGCACGCCTGATTAACGGTGTCATTAATTCTCCTCCTCCAGTCTGAGACCATGCACCTAGCGGACCAGCTCTAATTACATATTGTTCGCGACAAACAGCGCGAGATGTGTTATCGCTGCCGCGCACGTCTCTGGAGGTGGCTTCCTGCAGGTGGCGAAGTGTCAGCGACGGTGGAGTGTGCAGTTAGGGAACCAGCAGCAGAAATGCAAGGCCACGTTAGAGGTCAGGACTGCAGAGAAGATGGAGTGAGCACAACATGGACGGGTGTGTGGACACAGGGTGCTGCCTCTGTCCTCTGAAGGTTGTTTTTTTTTTTGAACGTGAAAGTTACAGAGAGCTAAAACGAATCCAGTAAATTGCCTCCTCCTCCACCACCACCACCGGTGTATAAACACCACCAATTTAAAAATGCATGTTAAACCAATATCAGAAATTCAAGTCACAAGTAACAAGGAGCTGGTGAATAAAACCTGAACCCCTGCTGTGTCCAGTCTCGTCCTCTTCATCTTTCTGTTTTGCATTTTGATCACATCTGGCGTTACCACACCCCCTCATTGCTTCCCGAGGCCCACCGCCCCCTCCCCGCCACAAACATTCCCCGCCCATCCCCTCTGCCCTCCCCGTCTCCCTCCTGAGCGGCGAACACACATCACACCGGTTAACGACATAAACTGTCGCGGTTGGCTCTGTGTTTTAACTCACATGAGTGTTTATCATCACTGACCTAGAAAGAGGACGTATGATTCTCTGCTGAAGCCTCGCTGACAGAGGCAGAGTCTTTAATGTTTACATAAGAGGCCACATGTGGCCGCTGAAGATCACTCACCTCATTCCCTCTCACTGCTCCACTCACACGGCAGCGTGTCACCTGTGCTCACCTGACCTACGACCACCATCACCGGGGTTGTTTCCATCTGCCGCTCAACAGCTCCGATCGATCGCTCATCTTCAACTTCAGAGACTGTATTTTCACAATTACGGCTTTGTCAAGAACACGTGCAGAAGATGGAGGGGCGTCCATCTCAGAGCTGGGACCTCCATCATGTCCCCCACACACGGCGACTTCATAAAATCTCATCTCACTTTGCACCAATCCAGCTTAACCTTCTGTAAATCGTGCATATAATTTTGTAAAGCTGCTTCTACTGTTTCACCTCTAAATAGACAGATCTTGGTGAGAGAAGCCTCTGATGACATCAATGTACCCAAGGACAATTAGAAATATCTTGAATCCTCCTATATTTTTATCAAAGTTACTTTTTTCCTTCGTTTCCAGCGTTGCCCGCATTCACGCTCACTCGTCAATCTGCTGACCTTCTTCTTTATTCTGCTACCATGCTTCATGTGGCTCATCGTTCCCAGCCTTCCTGTAACAGAGGTTTGAAACTAAAACCCTTCGCTCATGAAATCTTAAAATGAAAAAGACTATTATATATAATAATTTGTGGTCAACACAAAAAATAATTGATCCAAACTTGTGCTTGGGGACGTACGAGGGATGCAATGTTGAAACTTTAATACGCTGCACCTCAACCTGAACTCATTTAATTAAAAAAAAAAAAAAAATCAACAGACCAGTGTGACAAATGAATTAAGCAGAGGAGAAATAAGTTTATAAAGAACCTGAGTAACTGTAAAATCCACCCAACACTTGAGTTTAGTGCTGAGTGAAGACGCCGGACGTGGTGACGAAGAATCCAGTTTCATTATCAGACCGATCATTACATCTGCTGCTGCCTGACGAGGGGCCAGGAGGGAGTGTAAGCACCAAGCGCCTCAGGAGACACACACACACACACACACACACACACACACACACACACACACACACACACACACACACACACACACACACACACACACACACACACACACACACACCTGAGACGCCACAATGCTTCATGGCTAATCTGTGCTGTCAAACATAGACACACGCACACAGATGCACACAGATACACAAACACAGAGGAACAGGAAAGCGGTGACAGTCGTCCTCCCTGCTGCTCGGGGCCACGTACACTAATTTCCCGCCGACACACATGCACCAAATGATGTGAAAAACACGAGGAGAGGGTGGGAGGCAACTAATGAACGACGGAGGCAGGAAACGGCAGCGACAGATGAAGGGAGGAGAGATGTCAGACAGTTTGACAGTTATTTCACTGTTGGAGAGACTCAGTGTCATAAACCTTATTTCTCTCTGACTGGAGCAAATGGGCTTTGAGATGGAGTCAGTGTCAGGAGATAAGACGAAGACGGAGATGAAGCATCTCGAAAATGAAATGACTCAGATTTGGATCTTTGTGAAACGTGAAGAACAATTTTTTTTTTTTTTTTTTGCATTTTGTTTTATGCAATTAAGCTCATTATGAATCCAAACAACACGGGTACTGATCTGCTGCTAATTCATTTACTGCAACACAAGATGATTCGTTAATAAATGTGGTTTAATTAGCATCAAATGAGGTGGTTTCCCAGAAGACATGATTTGATCCTGATTTAGAAAACAGGATGTGACAGATTCACTGAGGTTGACACAGACCGGTTCAGGGGAAAGTACCGTTAATTCTCCTTTTGTTGCAGCGCATTAAAAGGGGACGAAGCAGAGGCAGAGGAGTAGAATGAAGCACATGCAGAGCGCTGGCCTGCACATGTCCTCGTTAAGAGGAGGGCGCAGGCCCTAACCTGATTATGACCAAGCCAAGACCCACTCAATTAATAGGAGCAATTGCCTCGTGCAGTCCCACACAGCTGCTGCTGCTGCAGCAACAAATGAACATTGATTGAACGATGCATGAGGTTGATGGTGAGTCTTCAGAGAACCGGGTCTCTCTGTTCTCTGCCTCCAGACTTTAATTTTCAAATAGGAACAATTTCAAAATAATGTTATAATGAGAACTCTGCAGCAGTCGGCTGATTACAGGATGAAAATAAACACACACAAACTCAGAGGGTGCCGAGACATGACAGATCCCATATTTATAAAGGTGTGTGTGTGTGTGTGTGTGTGTGTGTGTGTGTGTGTGCGTCATGAGAAAGGTTTAAAAATAATAACCTTCCTCCGAGTGTGTGATGCATCACTTCAGACCAAAGCAGCGCCTCAGCTCTGCAAGGTGTGTGAGACTGCATGTGGGTCAAGGGTCAAGTGTCTGTGTGCGTGTATTTAATGTGGGTGCTCGTGTGTGTGCCGGTCTGGAATGGCCGCAGCACATCCTGCGAGTCAAACGCACAAACATGATCCACATGACGCACAACTGTCACATCAGATGAGCGTGTGATGGTGAACAGATGAGTTTCTAATGTGTTCACGTTGGGTCTGTTCCATTGAGAGGGACTCGAACTACTGACTACCCTCATCACCCATTCTACTGACGCACCTGGAGACACATGTCACAGGATGATTCAAAGGGTCACAGATACTTCTAATACAGCTGTAACACTTGAGTTCTGAAGGAGAGTAAGAAAAGCTGTGTGACAGAGAAGTCATTTCCAAACATCTCGGTTTCAGCTCGCTCAGACTGAAACTCAGGCGCTGAGGTGTCCAACTAAAACAGTTTCAGTGGCTCTACAGTACAAGCCGGAGTGGACGCACAGTGTTTCTGTCGCAACCTCGAGGTCTGAGCAAGTGGATGCTGGTAAGTGTAAGTATATGTTTGAGTAATCTAACGGTGGTTCGAAGTGAGACGACTGGAGACGAGTGAAACCAGGGAGCAGCTGCACACACTGAGTAATAGTCTTCGACCACAGAAACTAAAGAGCTTTCAGGTTGACTCCTCGCAGTCGAGTGGCTTTTAAAAGTGATCGTGATTTGATTCTCAACACAACAAAGAACGTCAGAAAAACTCGACAGGAACACAAAGGCCGCCCTCCTCCTGAACCCCGTCTGCTTTAATGAGGAACCCAAGTCACATCGTTTCAGAAACACACAGCGATGTTTGTCAGGTCGAGCCCACTAATGGATTTATATTTAGATGTCCTGAAATTCCCCCTCCTCCCACCAGGGCGGTGACACACACACACACACACACACACACACACACACACACATACACAAACACTCGTGCTATCCCCACCCCCACAGCCGCTCATCTCGACACCCCCACCCCCTCTGACAGGCAGAAAGGCCACAATGAATTCTTGACATCCATGCGAGTTAATTACAATGACTGCACATGCACTGGTGGAGATGTGTAATTATCTGCACCTCGTCAAGTGCGAGGCCAGCGTTTTAGACCCACAGGAAAAAAACGTACAATCTAGAGAACATGTGGAAGAGAAACGGGTTCATTTCCATTTCTCCCTTTGAGTTGTGTGTCAGCATATGTGAGCACTCGCAGACGTCTCCTCTGAATGCTGCAGAATAATGCATGACTGTGGTGTTGGAGAGCTGAAGCATGTGTGGATGCAGTGGCTCCGTCATGTGCCGGAAAACAGCCGAGAGAGAGTGTGAAGATAAAGGACAATACAGCACAGAGAAGCCGGCTCGTCTTTTTTCTGTGCTTGTCATCCTCAAACACATTCCCAGAAGCCTTCGCCTCGCAGAGAGGAGAGGAAACAAGAGAAGAGGAGGAGTGAGCAGTGGATGTTCCTCTGCTCAGATAATCTGTCCTGCAGGTACAGGTAAACAGGGCGACGCCGGCCCCCCACTCACAGGCTCCCATCGACCTGAGGGATCCACGCAGAAAGACAAACAGCCCGAAACGCCACACAGGCCTGTATCACCCGCCCACCTAACCAGCAGGGGCCCAAACGCACACGGGCTGCTCATCGCATCTGTTCACTAGACACCCGTGCCAGAGAGGGAGGGAAAGAAAAAGGGTCAATACACGCCATCCCCCCTTGTCTCCAGCATCGGTCCAGCTGCTGTGTAATGATAGAGAGCAGAATGAAGGAGGGTTTGTGTCAGAGAGCAGCCCCAGACTGAGGAGCGCAGCAGAGACACAATGGAAGTGACGGCCGCCTGAATCATAACACCACAACGAGCCGGACGAGAAACATGAGCATGAACATGAGCATGAAGCTGCCGGCTTTTAGAAGAACACATCGCAACAATGATGGCAGGCTCCTGTGTGCGTCTATGAAACTTTCAGGCTGGTGGATTGAACTGCTTTGTTCAGGGCCCACAGCGTGAACCTGTGGTCCGACCTCTCCTCTGAATTCATTTCATTATTGAGAGAGAAGGTGAAACTTTGAAAGTTTCATCCAGGGGAAGACTGCTGAAACAGACTGACACATGCATCTGTGTGTGTGTGTGTGGGGGGGACAAAGGTCACCCGTCAGGAGGTTCAAAGCTACTCACGGGTGCCATCGAAGCGGGTGGCGATGGTGTCCAGGAAGGTGTTCTGCGGGGCCAACAGCCCTCTCATCACCGGCATCCTGCTCCGGGTGGACTGGCTCCTCCTGGCGCGGCGACCCGGGCCAGAGCTGGACTCCTGCTCAGACCCGAAACCCGGCAGGAAGCGAGAGGTCCCCGGTGCGCATCCCAGCCCCTGGAGGAGCGCACCGATCCGAGAAACGCGCGGTGGCTCCACCTTGGCACCGCGGGGGTTGTGACCATAATCAACTCAGCGGGGCGCGCGCGTGAACCGTGAGATGCACCTGGGCACCTTCCAGCGGAGGAGAGAACCAGGGCGAGGATGAGGAGCGACGGGAGAGAGCGAGTGCGCAGGAGAGGATGGATGGATGCAAGTTTGGTGCTGATGGTGCGTGGAGTCAATCTTATAGCAGCAAGCTCCTCCTCAGCTCCCTCTCTCCTCCCTCCCCACCCCCCCTCTCTCTCTCTCTCGCTCTCTCTGGTTGCGGGGTTATCTCACCACAACTGAGAGCAGATGCAGAGTCACATGACGCGGCGCAGGTCCTGGTTCAAAGTGGAGGTGGGAGACAAAGAGACGCTGTCTGTCCCCCTCAACGCGATGATAAAGACATACATCCACTCTACAGTTTGAGGCCACGGCGACACAGAGCAGTTGGTCCACAGCGTCTTTCCCTGATGTGACACGACAATTGAAAACCTGCGTGTTTGTTAAAAATCACCGCTCAGAGAACAAAGAAAATCCACTTTCCTGCCTGTTTCCACTGCGACTCACTCAGTTTGTGACGTGTAAACATGAGACTCAGTGATCGCTATCAGGGTTTTCTTGAATTATTTGTGAGATTTGACGTGATAAAATATAAAAACTAAACCAGTGAGCTGCCTCTCGTCTGTGCTCAGGACCACATGGCTCCGTGCAGCAGGAGGCCCAGTCACTGAGCGGGGCATACTGCCATCTATAGGCGAAGACGACCACAACAACCTATATAATGTGTATGTTGGATTATATGTCAAACATATAGTTTAGTATTTAGAATACAGTGTATGGGAGCATCAGCAAACTGAAAATCAACAATTATTATCATCATCTGTTCTGATTTTAACTTTTATCTCAGCGAGTCAAACAAACCTCGAGCTTGTATTCCAGCCTGATCATTTTTTATTTTTGTCACATCTAAGTGTAATAATACGTCTGACAGGACTGAGCAGATTCTGTGTCTTAATGAAATATGTGAGAATGGAGAGCAGATGCAGGTTTGGACATGAAATGATCTAATGAACTCACACCCTCCGAAGAGGAAATTGATTTTTTACCTCAAGTGCATCAACCCTGTGGAATTCAACAATCTGCCTATATTATCTGCTATGAATCATTTTTGTCTGAGCTATTTTAAGCGTGTTCATTTTGTTTATGCATACTCTATTCCATTTTACCATTATTATGTTTTTTTAGTACTTATTAAACTACTTCAGTTCATCTTTTATATGAGTTTCCGTGCAGGACTACACTTTAATAACTGGTGTCACAACATCTTGAAAAAGCTGCAGAGATGTCTTGATATTTAAACCACTGATTATCTTGTCCTCCTTTAAAACAAACACAGAATGTGACATGCTACTAAATATTAATAGCTTCAGATGTGAAGGAGGCAGCCATCAAATATTAACACATTTCTCCAACAGCAGGATGAGAAGTCAACGGGCACATCAACAGTCCCACCAAAGGCAAACACAGCACACGACAGAGAGAACCTTCTATCTCTTGTTCATATATTCAAGCTAATGAATGCAGAGTGTGTGACCTCGTCCCAACACGGCGGCCTGAATGTTACACACCACAGAGTACTAAAGACAGGGTGAGGATTAGAGCCTCCACCATCCTCGACTCCATCAGGTAGCATGGCTAGCCACAGGAGGCTAAAGCCAATTTCTCTCAGCACAACAACAGCAGAGAGAGAAAGAAGCAGAACCAAAAAACAAACACAGGACCTGAACCAAAACAAACTACAACATGGGCCAGAAAGTGTAACAGAGACAAGCAGAGCAACAACTGAGAGGAGAGGACTGACTCACCTGCTCTCAAGTCCACACCTTTTCAATGGAGCCATGGCACCAAACTTCCCAGAGGCCCAGAGGTTCTCCAGACCACAGCTTCTCCACGTTCTTCTGTCCACATGTTATCAGGCTCCATCTTGATTTTTCTTTCACTGAGAAACGTTGTCTTTTAATCCAGAAACTCACTCTTCAAACAAACTCACGTCATTAAAGGCACTGGTAAACATCCAATCACGTTGCTGATGTCAGTTCATCACTTGCTCTTCCTCTGACGTATTTCCTGCTCACAGCCGAAGTTCCCAACCTGTGGATCAATAAAGTTTTCTCTTGTCTTATCTTCTTTCATTAAATCATTCTTTGAACCAATTTAACTTCATGTATGACCTCAAAACTTCCTAGTAATTTTTTTAGCAGTCATTTTGATCTAAATGTATATTTTAATACTTATCAGGGACCACTTTCCCAATATTTTATTATTGTTTTTTTTTACTATGGATTCATTTCATTTTTTTTTTCAATTCATTTTTCTCAGTGTCATTTCATTCACATGTCACATTATTTACATTGTTTTTAATCTATGAAAAAAATCGTAAGAGGGAAATAAATATGAAGTTTTAATAAACAAACAGTATTCACAGACCCGCCCAGTCATCCCTTCCTCTCGCCCATTCGTGGTTTTCTATGATTGGCTGCTCAGATGTCCTCCTCCGCCATGATTGGCTACTGTTCACTCCTCCTCATCTCTGATTGGCCAGTATCCTGTGAGAGTCCACTGGAGGCGGAAGTGAGTTGGACCTGGGTGAAGGCGTCTCCTCCCCGGGCTCAGTCCGCCGGTTGTCACCGATCAGACTATCACCCTCCTCCGCTTGTCGTCCCTGCTGTTGTCGTTGCAGTTTAAACGGAACCAGGTAAGACCAAGAAACGGTTTTTATTCCAGATGCAGTCAAACCGTTTCCGCTGCTGCGTCATTTAAATCCCGGAGACGATCGAGCTAATTCCATCCAGTGATGCTAATGATGCTGCGATACAAACCAGCTAATTTGTGGAAGCAAACACATTTCTGCCAATAATATTCAGACTAATGATCGTTACTGAATAACGATAAACTAAACAACAACAGGACTCGTTAGGATAATCTTGAGTCCTCAGCCTCCTTCCTGTTTCTGCACTTTAATGACCGTCATAGTACCATGAATTAATATTTAATGTTATGTATAAAATTAAAAGCACTAAGAGTGAATGAATGAATGAAGCGAGGAGCTCCTCCTGGATTGGCTGAGGGTGTATGTCTCCTCCCCATCACTCCACCATCTGCCTGTCTGCAGACTTATGTAACTTCATCAAATAACTGTACAACTTGTCCAGGTTTCTGCAACCTGAGCCTCTTGCTTTACCTCAACTCTTTACCATTTAAGAGGATTGTGGAGCAAATTCTTGCTGAGTCATCGCCTGCAGAATAAAGCTGTTAGTCAATGAAGTCATTCATCGAGGGAATGGTTGTGTCATTCACACGGCCACAGTTTGCCTTGTGATATCCGTTTCTGGTTAGTTTCCAGTGGTTTTCTGTATTTGTCATAGATAAATATAAAACATTGATGGTGCTGAAAGAGTATATTTGTTCAGATAGTTTGAATAACACACTTCTACATTTAATCTGTATTTGAATATTTTCTCATTCAGATTTAAAATCTAAAATCTCACAATCTCTCTCTGACTCCTTGCCTTATGTCTCTGTGTCTCTCACCAGCTTTTAAGATGTCCCAGAAGATCAAGGCCGGCTCCGTGGTGGAGATGCAGGGAGATGAAATGACACGTGTCATCTGGGAGCTCATTAAGGAGAAGCTCATCTTCCCCTACCTGGAGCTCGACCTGCACAGGTGAGGACACCTCTGTGTCATCGCTGCAGGGCCAAACCTTCAGGATACGTTTGTTTACATAGAATTAGACCTTCAGAAATATGCATTCAGTAATTATAGTTTGGCTGTCGGGGCAGGGCACGGAACACAGAGAGTGATAAGCCTGTTTGGCTTGTATGGAAAGCAGGAAGAACAAAGCTCTGGTAGAAATTGTCTCTGAGTTTATTGCCAACTTAGTATTGCGTAATAATGGTCATGTACAGCAGAACCAGCTCCTCTTCTAACCTTGTGTCTCTCTTATCGTCTGCATGGACTTTGTTCAGAGTTGTATGTAATTTTACTAACCCTGATATGAAGTTCGAATCCCCACTGTTTCTGTCCCTGTGTATGAATCAGTCATTTCTTTGAGGTCAGAGTTTTTTTTTACACAGATCTGAAATATTTTTACAGTAAATTTTTGCACTGAAGTATGTAAGTCGATGATTTATTGTGCAGGTCTAGTGCACCTTTTATGACATGTGGTGATGAAAGAGCGGTTTCGTAATACAGGGGGAGGTCATCATTCAGACGTGCTCAGGACATTTTGTAGAAAAGAAAAAGTACATATTAATATACGCAACTGAAGGAATAATGTGTTTTCCGATTGCAAAGGGCACCGAGCAGGTTTTCTGTTCATGTGATGTAAGGTTAAAAGATTATCAAGAACCTGTTCCGCAATTGTCTGCACTCACCCTGCCAGCCCAGACACCCATAGTTTTCTAAACTCAATCCCTGCGTGTATGTGTGTGTGTGTGTGTGTGCATGTGCCTGTTACTGGGCTTCATGTTGCTGTGGTGTTGGCCTCGGAGGGAGGGGCGAGGAAGTAAAGTGGGTAAGAGGTCATTGCTGCTCTTGTGCGCGAGGAAGCTCACAGGCTCCTGCTTGATGAGAATGATAAGAATGACAAGCACCACCCCCTCCTTTTATTACTTCCTTTTCAGAGACGCGACAAGTGGATCCGTTTCCCCTTCGTGTCGACAGAATGCCAGTTTTATTACACAACAGACTCCTTGTTTCCTCTTGTCTTCTCTTGCTGGCTGTGTTTTGTTCAGTCACTAACCGTCAGGCCTCAAAAGAACCAGAGCTTCAGGATCGGGCAGAGAAACTGGGGCAGGAGGTTAATGGATATTCTTGATGCGAGCACAGTTTCGTGTTCTGCGAGGAATATAATTAGCTCAGATATGGAGTGACTAAAGGCCTGACAGCAGTTTGAGTTATTCATCAAGCTGGGAACACGCTCGCTCTCACCACATGGAAATGTCGTTTTTGTCCTTTGACACAGTGATTATGGTTCACATCGCAGCCTGGGCTTAAATATTCACGACGAGCTTCTAGCAAAACTCAAAAACCCTTTCAGTGATCTGTTGGTTCGTCCCGCAGAGCGGCCGAGCTGAAGTGTAAATAATCACTTCTAAAAATGTGCTGACGGGGGCCTCATGCAACTAGTTATTTATTTGATAACAAGGCTTTATCTGAACTGGGGAAGGAATTTCACTGTCACAGATTTTAAAAGTTCAGCGTATTTGGAGTTCAAAGCGTTCTCCCTGGGTTCTCTTCAAAGCTACGACCTCGGCATGGAGAACCGCGACGCCACCGACGACCAGGTGACGGTGGACGCTGCGGAGGCCGTGCAGCGCTACAATGTGGGCATCAAGTGCGCCACCATCACGCCAGACGAGCACCGAGTGGAGGAGTTCAAGCTCAAACAGATGTGGCGCTCGCCCAACGGCACCATCCGTAACATCCTGGGGGGGACAGTGTTCCGAGAGGCCATCATCTGCAAGAACATTCCCCGCCTGGTGCCCGGCTGGACCAAACCCATCATCATTGGCAGACACGCCCACGGAGACCAGGTGTGTGTTGGTGCTGCGTGAACTGACAAAGAGGGGTTTTGTTTCGTTTCACCAAGAAGGATGAAATTGATCATCTGGATCATGTTTCACTGAAGAAATCATGAGACTCATTTGTCTGTGTGAAGAACCGTGTCATCTTACAAAATGGCTGAAACACCCTGAGGCCGGTTAAGTCCAGACTCTGAACTCATGTACGAGTTCCATTCTTGTCTCACGTTGTGGGAGCTACTCAGTTAATAAAAGTATTTGCTCAAGAGTCCTGTAGAGCATAATGTGCAGCCTGTCTGAGCTGCTGGGACATCGCAGTGCCTAAGTCAACAGTCGTCCCCTCAGAGGAAACAGTGGAGTGTCCTCAGGCTGCTGTTTGAACAACGTTTAGTTTTATGATTTAGTAGACATCTCCTTTGTGTTCTGTCTGTTGGAGGAATTGTTCTTGCCTTGCAGCTACATTTTGATTGACAGGCTGTCAAAGTGTCTTATTACAATGTTCACCCTGTCCTCTTTATCACTGCCCCACCCCCGCTCCACAGTACAAAGCCACAGACTTCGTGGTGCCTGGGCCTGGGAAAGTGGAGATCACCTACACACCCACAGACGGCGAGCCGGTTAAATACCACGTTTATGAATTCGAGGGTAAGAACTCGTCAGAACCTGACACACATGCTTCGAACGCTTTAGACTCACCAGGAGGTGAAGTGGGTCAGAGCAGAGACATCTCAGAAAATATCCAAACATCCGCCTGAATGAGAAATAACGCAGACGCCGACGACCATGCCGTAGATATTATAAGTCAGGGTTTGTGACCTGTGTGTGTCCAGGCACCGGCGGTGTAGCTCTGGCGATGTACAACACAGATAAGTCCATCAGGGACTTTGCCCACAGCTCCTTCCAGATGGCTCTGACCAAAGGCTGGGCGCTGTACCTCAGCACCAAGAACACCATCCTGAAGAAGTACGACGGCCGCTTCAAAGACATCTTCCAGGAGATCTACGAGAAGTAAGGACAGACGTCTTCAATCCCCACACACACACGCCGCCTGTCTCTCAGCACATGTCTGCATCAACAACGTCTTCTTGTCTATCACAGAGAATACCGTGCCAAGTTCGAGGCCAAAGGCATCTGGTACGAGCACCGTCTGATCGACGACATGGTGGCTCAGGCCATGAAGTCTGACGGAGGCTTCATTTGGGCGTGCAAGAACTACGACGGAGACGTGCAGTCGGACTCTGTGGCACAAGGTGGGACACGTGAAGAATGGGAGAACAACTCTGAGTTGCTTCATTCGCTGGTTTGAAACCTTTTGCTGATGTGGATTTCCTGTGCATGCTTCAGGCTACGGCTCCCTGGGTATGATGACCAGCGTGCTGATCTGCCCCGATGGACGCACGGTGGAGTCCGAGGCCGCCCACGGCACGGTGACCCGCCACTACAGACAACACCAGCAGGGGAAAGAGACCTCCACTAATCCCATAGGTAGGAGAGCAGTGCACACACCTGGCCAAACAAATCATCTGGGTTATGACCACGCACACTGAATGTCCCTGCCCTGTTTCCTGCACACCTCCTCCACAGCGTCCATCTTTGCATGGACGCGGGGTCTCCTCCACCGGGCGAAGCTGGACAACAACACAGAGCTGCGAGTGTTCTCCGAGGCACTGGAGGCCGTCTGCATCGAGACCATCGAGGCCGGTTTCATGACCAAGGATTTGGCGATCTGCATCAAAGGGCTCCCAAAGTCAGTCTCAGATTATCTGGCGAGGGAGGGGATCGGGGGGGGGCTCACGAAGCAGTAGAACTTGAAATAATGATTGCCCCTGTCTTCCTGTTTGCAGTGTGACACGCGCTGACTACTTGAACACCTTCGAGTTCTTGGACAAACTGGCGGACAACCTGAAGCTGAAGCTGGCCAACCCCCCCAAGCTGTGATGTCACACCTCCGGCAGCTCAAGCACTGACACAAACACACTAAATAAAAAAACACACACCCACACACACACTCATACACACAGACACGTCTATGCAGCTGTTGCAGTCAACACCAGAGCGGGGAGGAGCCAGTGCTGGGCGCCAGGACACCGAGTCATTCCTTAACGTGAGCTCCGGTTAACTTGGTGGCCTCGTCCTGGAGAGAGACGAATTCCAGTTAATGCATCACTAGTAGACAATAAGATGTACGGAGAGGCGGCGCCACCACGACTCAGATATAAATCACGCCCACAAGTGAAGCTGGACCAGCGGCCTGGTTTACTCTAATTGCACTAGGTCCCTGCAGCGAGCGCCACGTGCGTCCTCAGTATCTGTTGATCTGAGACAGGACAGAGTCACATTCCGTTTGTGTCTGTCAAGCCAAAAATGGGCACACATCTCTTTCTTTTATCTATAAAGTAAATGCTTTTGTTCAAATCGATGTACAAGCGACAGGTACCTTTCAAAACGCCAAACATGAAGCTGAAACCCCAGAGCAACTAATGGTTTTTCACCTACCAACTGCCATCTCCTGAAGATTCTTTGTTCAGGGCAAGATACTAAATCAAACCAACTAAAATAGCTGCTGACAGATATTCTGATCTGCCTGTTCAGTGAAGGAGTGGAATCCAGTGGACTCTGGGTATAGTTAATCCCTTTTCAAGTTAGGGGAGCAAAAGAACCAAAACACATAACTTCAGTCGAGACAGGCCATAAGATTTTTACTGTTATACATCATGGAAGAAATTATATATAAAAATATATGGACAGACTCCTCACACAATGTGAAACGCAGATTTTAGACTTGCATTAACTTTACCAGTTGGTATAAGAAGTGTATTTATTTGTACTTCCTGTGTGTACGTGTGTCTTTAATCTCCACTGTCTTCATGTCCTGGCTGAACACATGTTTGTACTCAGAACTTTTCCTGTTGTTCCCTGTGGCTCACAATAAATGAGCTTTTGAGTAAACGAGAGTCGTTCTTGAGATGAAATGTTGAATTATAATCAGTGGTTTTATTCTGGTGTTACAACAGAGTGTGTGTGCATGTAGTTATTCATAGTATTATCAAACTGTGTTGTATCACGGACAGCACAGCTCAGGGGTCAATAATACACATGAAGAATAATAACATAATACAATTTGAAAACTAAAAACGGGAATGGGTAATAAAACCTTTATTTATACAAAAATGTACTTAATAAACTAGTGCCAGATTTAAATTATTATAGTTTTAAAAGAGAAGATAATTCATGATCAATAAAGCTTCTGATGGATTTTCTTCTGTCATGTCCCGTTAACAAGTGTCTGACTCACAGTGACTGTCGTCCTCCAGCAGGTGGCGCCGCTGCGTTGATCCGTGCGGAATAACAACATGAGTCAGGAGTAGAGCAGCTGCTGGACGGTCAGTGTCTTCGCCATGGAGCCTCGTCGTCCTCCTCATCAGCTGAAGTCCGGCAGGAACCCGCATCTGACCGAGGGACAAACAGAGACACCTGGAGGACCACAGAGACACGAAGCTGGTCCTCCGGCAGGGGACACACAGCCGCAGTAGTGAGTGACCTCTTTTAATTCTTCGCTCCATCAGCGTGACGTCAGAGACAGAAACAGCCTGAGTTTATAGACTTATATATATTATAGGAATATATTTTTCTAGTCTATATTTCTATTTTAATTCTCTGATCAGATGGAACTTCAATTCTCTGACTCTTGTTCACTTTCACTTTCATTTCTTGCGTTTCGAAAAAGGGAAATGCTGCCTTCAGAAGCCCCAGTAAATTACAGACGTGGTCAAAGGTGGAACCCAAAACAAACCATTTAAAGAAATTAAAACCACAGTAATAAAGGGGGTGGCTGGTTGAAATGAAGAGAGCAGAAAGAGCCACATGTCCCCTGAATGCATCATCAAATCATATTATTAAATCAAGCTATTATGATGACTTCAATGTGAAGTTTATTTAACAGATTTACACCTGGTGAGTATTTTCTCACAGCAGAATTAAACAATAGAAGTACTAAATACTACAGCTTATACTTCGAATTTTTAAAAATCACTTAAACATACAGAAAACTGTTTCTCAGATTTTCGTCATCAAGCTTTCGTTCTTCAGTCAAATATTAAATTAATATAAAACTAAAGTAACATTCACAGAAGAACAAAGTGTGTTGTATTTCTTGTTGGTATTTTTAGTCAGTGATGAGTTTAATAGAACTAAATGTGGACTTACGTGTTGTGTTTCAGCTCTGGTGGATTCACTGTGATCCCACCTAATCAAACCAGGCGGAGCCAAATCCAGATGG
Organism: Pseudorhombus dupliciocellatus; assembly: GCA_016785235.1. Classification (NCBI taxonomy): domain Eukaryota; kingdom Metazoa; phylum Chordata; class Actinopteri; order Pleuronectiformes; family Paralichthyidae; genus Pseudorhombus; species Pseudorhombus dupliciocellatus. The sequence goes on along the minus strand of JAFBJW010000311.1, from coordinate 4,339,574 downwards.
GTAGGGCTGACACTGCTGCTGCCACTGATCCCGCCCCCTGTGTGATCGCCGTCGCTTTGATCCGTAAACATGTTGTAGGTTTCTTTCCACCTCATGAGGTTTCTCTGTTGCAGTGGCTCAGAAAGGAGAGGAGACGCTTCAGAGGCTGAAAGAGGAACAGAGAGTTCAATATGTGCACGAGACCCCAGAGACACTCGGTAAAACATCACATCTCAACCGAGCACTCGACAACGCGCGCGTGTGTGTGTGTTCACTCTACTGTGATCACATGACCTGCTGTTTCATTTCTAAAGGTGGACACGCGACGCTGGCTGAGGTCAGACTGAAGCAACAGACGAACTTACGCTGCTCCAAAGTGCAGAAGAGGGTTGGAACTTTTCATATTAACCCAGTATATTGTGGTGCCGTTACTTTAACGTGACAAAGAAATGCTGAACATAAGATGTTGTTTCCAGATGAAACAGAGAGAGATAGACGAGAGGAAGAGAAGAGAAGAGGAGGCAGAGAACCAGAGGAAGAAAGACGAGCAGCGGAAGAAGGTAAATAAAGTCAGTTCATCATGAGCTGGACTCAGAGGTCAATGTGATCTCATATGAGTGGATCAGAGCAGTATTTTAAGATTTCATCATCAATGAAAATAAAGCATTCACTCCTCCACTCACGTTAGAATGAAGTGATGGTCTGCGTGGCTTGGCCTCCTCTGGCCCTCAGCCCTCCGATGTGTTTCTCTCTCCGTCAGCTCATGGTTTCCTGTATTTCCCAGAGTGCTTTTTGACAAACCCCAGAGTCCCACGTCAGGAATGCACCGGGCTGTGGCTGAGGGTGGGAAGACAAAATGCAGTTAGAACAGCGAGCGGAAGAGTTGCACCGCTCGCTGAGGCTGAATGTTTATAATCCAGTGATCATAGGTCATAGGTTCACATGACGGGATTCGAACTGTTAAACCTCCCTGCATGGAGGATGACAGGCCACTGACACAAAGTGAGTCCTTAAAGACGTAATCAAAACGGCCATGAAGCTCGAGTCCCAACACGCTGACAGGGTTTGACGCCGCCATTGACCTTTTCGGTGAGAGGTCAGAGGTCACCTCAGGATCTTGCTCATCTCGAGGAACAGCTGAGAGAGGACACAAACATGAGTCAGTCAAATGAAGGAACAGGACGTAAGAACTCTGGGGAGGAAATGATGCGTCTCCCTCAGACAGAACCGTGTTGGTCCTCTAGATGTCAGTGGAGACAAGCGTCAGTGCTCCTCACCGCCTCCTCTCACACACCAGAGTGCCGACCTTCTCCTGCGCCTCCTCCCGACTCAGCTCCTCGCTCCTCTGACAGCAGTTAATGGACTGCTTCTGTTGATGCTGAGGACCGGCGTGGTCCTCCACAGACCCTTTTCCCCGTCGAGCCACGGCCTCTGTGAAGCCGTAGGAATGTGCCGCTAATCCAGCAAGTAGACAGACTGTGGGACAGAGAGGCTGAGGTTATTAAGTGTTAAACGCGTAAAGCCCTCGTCATCATGCGTTCTCACAGGAAGGGCACAGAACATCACACATGCAGGAGTTAGTGATTGACAGCTGCGTGTCACCTGACCACTGTGATGCGCTTGCAGGCCGATCGCCAGGCGGAGAGGGAGCAGCAGGAGCAGCAGAGGAGGAGGGAGCAGCACCGGCAGGATCACCTCAGGTCAGCCCCGGATCAGGTTCACCTGGGCCTCAAAACTGTCACCGTGTGCTATTGTGTTGTTGTTGTGTTGCTGTCTCTGGTGCGACGGATCCCAGCCGCAGCGTCACATGACACCAGGCAAAGGGAGCGCCTGACGCCTGCTCCTCTGCTGAGCTCATGAGGCCTGCAGGGAAATGAAGACGTGCAGTAATGGGTTCATGCATTCGTCCGTGTGCTGCGCTCTCTCTGTCACACTTCATTCGTTCACTGCCGCCGCAGCGTCAGGGCAAATCTGGGGCGGAGCGTCTTGACCACACTCGGGAATGTGGAATGGGGGGCGGGGGGGGGGGGGGGGGGGGGGGGGGGGGGGGGGGGGGGGACGTTCAACCAGCTCAGTCAGTCCTGAAAAGATGTTATTGAACAGGACGTACAAGTCATAACGTTGGGTGATTGAGCAAGTGTTTTCTTCTTGTTTTGCACGTTCGTGTATTTTCAGAAATTTAATTTCGATCTAATGAGCGGGATTATTTATTACAACTCGTCCTGAGGGGAACATTTTCTCACTTGGCTTTCTTACACAGACTTTGTTGGAAAGTGGACTTGCACCATGTCCCTCTTTAGTCAAAACACCCAGAGAGCTGTAGAAAAACGTGACACGACTTCCTTGACGTGGAAAAAAATCAGGTTGTTGAGTTTTTCATGCCCCGTTGTCGGGGGGGGGGGGGGGGGGGGGGGGGACGTTCAACCAGCTCAGTCAGTCCTGAAAAGATGTTATTGAACAGGACGTACAAGTCATAACGTTGGGTGATTGAGCAAGTGTTTTCTTCTTGTTTTGCACGTTCGTGTATTTTCAGAAATTTAATTTCGATCTAATGAGCAGGATTATTTATTACAACTCGTCCTGAGGGGAACATTTTCTCACTTGGCTTTCTTACACAGACTTTGTTGGAAAGTGGACTTGCACCACGTCCCTCTTTAGTCAAAACACCCAGAGAGCTGTAGAAAAACGTGACACGACTTCCTTGACGTGGAAAAAAATCAGGTTGTTGAGTTTTTCATGCCCCGTTGTGCAGCAGAGATTTATTACGCAAGGCTGCCTCGGAGAGGAACTGCTCGTCAAGTAGCATCCCTGGCTTCCTGTCAAGACAAACACGAGAAGGAGACAGCCGAAGAATCTGTGAACCTGAGGAAAACAATGAAGACATTTAGAGCGGGGACAAAGGAGATGCAGTGGGACACGCTGGGGAACCGGGAGAGTGGTGTCAGCGAGGGACAAACAAACTTGGTCGACCTTGTGGGCCCGCAGAGCGTCTGTGGAGTAAATGAACACCCCCGCCATTATCTCTGAAATGTGTGTGTGTGTGTGTGTGTGTGTGTCTCCTGCAGGAAGACGGAGCGTTTTCTGCAGAGGTTTGAGACGACGGCCCCGGATCCACTGTCATGCAGCGGTGCCACACACACGTCATCCACAGTGAGCCAGCAACCACACGACATCTGTGTGTGTGTGTGTGTGATGCATGTGCTTTCACATGTCGCCACACACTCTGCATCCGTGTGCACGCGCACACGCGCTAATGTGCACACACACTTTTCCCAGGGTTCAGTGTTGAGCCTCATATCTGTGGCTGCTGTGTGGTCGGAGCTCTGTGGCGCTCTGCTCCGACACATCTGCGTCTCCAGCATGTTTTCTGAGTAAATACCCTCGGGTGTGGAGTTTTCATCATCCAGGGCTGTGCAGGTATTAAGCAGTGTCCCCGACCCCCATTCAGCCCCCCAGCCTATCGTCTGCCGGTCAGAGCCGAGGGCGGGGGAGAGGAAGTACAAACACACAGAGGAGTGGACCTCTGCATTTTCCTCTCCCCTGCCTCTTAACGCGTCTGTCTCTCGCTCTCCTTTGTTTTCTCTGCCTCCTTCTTCTCTTTTCTCAGCCGCTCTTCCTCCTCTCCGCCTGTTTGCCTTTCCTGGGAGGGATCGAGTGGAAGGCTCACAGAGTTCAAGGGACTTCCCAGAGTTCACTCTGAGACACAACACGACAGGATCCTGCGCAGGACGGAGCCCAGTGGAAGAACAACCTTTACCAGTAACGGTACCGCCCAAGCTCCAGTGCAACCAATCACGTGACTGCACCATCAAACTGCCCCCCCCCCCCCCCCCCCCCCCCCCCCCCCCCCCCGCGCCTGCCCCCCCCAACCCCCCCCCCCCCCCCCCCCCCCCTCACTGCAATACATAACTTTCCTTCTCATCAACTGCTGCTATTAATCTCAGTGTCAGTGGAAAGGGGTCACGTCTATCTTTAGCTGAGAAAACATGTATTAGAGAGCGCTGACAGCTCCTGTCTGACTCCCCGGTGTTAATCGTGTCTGTGCTCCTCCACCCAGCCCGGCGGTGGTGTGACGGCGGAGAGCGTGCACGGCATTCATCAAGTCCTGCTGGGAGCGCGTCGCTGTATGTGGTGACTGACAGCGCTGTTAAAACTGCACACGCAGCTGCCTCGGCCGACAGAGGAAATGCTTTCCTTTCGGGGGCTTTTCTCATTGTTGTGCCTCTTTCTTTTTCCCACATGGACCTGATGCAAATCTTTCAGCAGGCGAGAGGAGCAAGGGAGGGAGGGAGAGGGTCAAACTGTGGTGCAGGAAGAAAGAGAAAGCACTTACAGTAATAAAGAAGTCTCTGTTTTATGGCGGGACACACACACACACACACACACTCTCCGCTCCCTCATCGCCGCCTCCTCGTTTCACGTGGTCTCGCCTCGTCCCCTCCTGAGGGTCGCCCTCCGTCGCCGCTCGTCTCCCCTGATTTTCGTCTCATGTTTTCTATCCTATTCCTTCTCTCGCTTCATTTCCTTAACTTTAATTCCTTTCCTTGTTCTGTCTTGTTTCATCTCTCCCCATCTATCTCCTCTCCTGTGTTGCTCTCTCCTCCGCATCCTCCCTCCTCCCCTCCCAGATAGACATCACAGATCAGTAGATAAAAGCCTGCGGCCGCAGAGCGGCTAAAGTCAAGCGTCTTGATGTGGTTCGGAGCAGGACCCTGGGATCTGTTGTTCTCTCAGCAGTGGCTCCATGAGACAGATTGATCTGTTCTCCATGTCCTCTATTTGTGTGTGTGTGTGGTGTGTTTATGTGTGTGTGTGTGTGTGTGTGTGTGTGTGTGTGCGAGTGGGTGACTTGAGCAAAGCTTTGATGGACGCAGTGCAGATGTTTCATGTGTTCCTTCTTCCTGCTGTGCCATCTTAAATAACCCAAGCCCTCCCGGGGCAGGGAAACAGGCGGAGGAGGGTGAGGGAAGAGAAGGTGCAGGAGAGTGTCGGGCTGATCTGAACAAATCTCTAAATGCTTCTCCTCACCTGAGAAACAGGGAGATGTTCCACGTCCCTGCTCGGAGTCTGTGCTCAGCTCCTGATGCATAGATCTCAGAGGTCACTAATGTTCGGTGTCACTCCTTTAAAGAAACACACTCAATACAAACAGTCCCTTCATTTAATTCCTTGAAAAGTAATGAAGTATTTTCATATTTTAGAATCTGAGTAGAAGCATGAATGTTCTGAACGTGACATTAAATGCAAACAGGCAAAATAATGCACAGCTGATGGATTAGAGGATTAAAAAGTCGGTTGATTTCTACTGGACACAAAGAGCACAGACTCCAGCCTCTGTCAGAACCCCACTGGGTCAGTTCTGTATATTTACTGATGGCCTTTAAAGTTTACACTGATACGATTCTGTAGATTTTCCAGATTTCTCGTTTTTTCTAATGTGGTTCTATTTCTCTTGTGTTGGTCAGAGCGAGGCTGCCGAGAGTCAGTGGGGGAAAACAGCGAGGGACGTGCAGCTGGATCACATGAGGTGGGACGTCTCACACTGAAGCAGGTTCTGTTTCCAGATGAGTGAAACTGAGCCTGAGTTTAATGGATGTGCTGAACTCAATAAGATGAATCGTTTGTTTTGTTCGTCCTGTTGGAATAAAACTCGAGTGACGAGTCTGTGAGCACTTAACTCAGAGAAGTTTTTAAAAAGCTGTCAAACATCCTGCTCCTGACAGTTGGAGCCTGTCAGCAGGTTTTTTTTTTTTTTTTTACGACGTTAGTGAACCGCATGTCTTTGATTCTTCATATTCTGACAGGGTGAACTCTGCCTTTCTGGACAAACTCCAGGGTCGAGGGGCCGGGAGCGAGGGAGAGACGGAGAGGGAAGGTGTTCAGGAGGCCTGGTGGCCCAGCGCGGCCTCTGACGACTTAGAACACGAGCCGCGGACACGGACCCCCCCAGATGCAGAGCAGAGCTGGACACAGGAAGCCGGTGAGCTGAGAGGGCGAATATCCCTCTCTCCTGTTTCTCACGCCTTTTTTTCTTCTGGGGCAGCTGAGCGCTGGTTAACCGAACCCAAATCAGACATGACAAGCGCTGCCCACCTCATCCTTTCTTAGAAGACTGTGATTGTCTTGTTTAGTCTGCGTTTAATCCAGAGCTTTACATGCTGCAGATACAGGAAGTCATGCGTGGTGCGCAGTGATGGACAGGATTGAAATCTGCTGCTGCTCGCAGTCTGTGGGAAATCACAGCGTGAGTAAGGAAGTCATTTCCTGTGCACGTATCAAACAGTGAGGTCTGGGGGGGGGGGGGGGGGGGGGGGGGAGGGGGGGGGGGGGGGGGGGGGGGGTCAGAGCGCCGAAGATGAGAGACCGGAAGGAGCGATGAACCTGAATCGGCAGACGCCAAAACCAACACACCCAGTTTGATACCTGACTGGATACTGATGAATACCTGCCACTCACCAGCTGAGAGAGAAACCAAACAAACACGGCTGCGTGTGTGACGAAAACGTCAGAAGAGCGAAGAGCAAGAAAATGTGTCATGTGACATTTGCAGGAGAGGAAAGATGCGCGTCCTTTAAAGACGGGACGAAAGTACTAAGAGGAAAAAGTCACATTCCATAAGTTGTTTCAGCTCATGGGCCGTCCTTTGTCCTACTTCTTCAAAGCCTCTCATTATCGAAGAACTGTCCATGAACACCAGATTTCACCAGAGCTCGGCCTAAAATACCCGGGAGCATTTCAAACCTCCAGGCATTTCAGACCTCTGCCGGTCGGAATCCCACAACATTCTGAATCCACGCCGAGCTGCAGCCGCCAGCCTCAGACTGCAGACCAGGTTTCCCCATCCTGTCATGACCTGTCCCCGCCAATCTCCTGTCCCCTCGGCTGACGGCCGGGTCGGACTCTCTGCGCTCAGGTGAACACTGTTGGACCGGCCTGTGGCTGGAAATCAGCAGCAATGACCATGCTCCAAAAGGCTTTTCTAGAAACGCGTGTCTTTGAATATGACGTGCTGGTTTATAAATCTGCTGTACATCGCCGAGCACGAGAACTTTCCACTTCCTCTTGGAAGGGGGTTGGGAAACGGCGAAGCTCGAGGTCCAGACCAGAAGAAAACCACAATCTTTAATAACTTGAAGGATTTCAAACGTACATTTCCACCACGCCCCCTCGAGCTGCAGCCCATTCAGAAGAACGGTTCATGGGTTGGAGCTTGCGCTCTAATAACGGGTCTTTTTCTCTGTGTTTTCCAGAGCTGGATCCAGACCACGAGCGGGCCCTGGTGAAGCTGATGAGCAGCTTTCCAGACTGCAGCCGGGCCTTCCTGCAGGACATCCTCCTCCAGTGCCATGGCGACTTTGATCGGGCCTTCGCGCTGCTCTCCTGAACCCTCTTCTCTTCCTTCAGCAGCTCTTGTGATATCGTGCGCGATGGATTTTTAGAAGAGCTGGAAATCGGCGGCGGGTGAAATCGACTGCATGACACGTAGCTACAGGGGAGCGTCTTGTAATGTGTTTTTGATTTTGCTATTAATCACTGAGTGGTTGTATCTGTCTGCTCCAGTGAGTCATGCTGGATCGTTGCCCTGACGCGGAGCTGATGAGCCTCTTCGCCAGTTTAGTGAAAGGTCATCGCCGTGACTCATCAGCTTCAGATCATATTTTGGGCTCCTAATTAAATCAGTGTGTGCAGATGGAAAAGTGCTCGACCCAAACACATGATGTCTTCTGTTTGTTTTATAATCACAGTCGCATGTGATGCGTCCATCGGAGGATGTTTAAGGACAGAAGGAAAGATCCGAGCTTTGTCAAACGTCCACGGCATCGTTTCCGAGACATCTCCCGCTCTGCCCTCGTCCAGACAAAGTGCGGACGCCGCCGCAGCAGAGGTCGCGTGTTTCCAAAGTAAAACAGCTCAGCGAGGATGCACCGGTGAAATCCAGGCTGCTTCAGTTGATCTGGCGCGCTGATAAAACCCGGGGTGTGGTTTCCAGGTGGGTCGGAGCTAAATTTGGCAGCTGTATCGCGGCTGAGCGGAGATGTTATCACCTGACCGAGGCAACAAAGAACAAAGGGCGGTGCTCTCGACACGGGGGACAGACAAAATCCCCTCTTCTACTGTAGCATGAAGTCATACAGGGCTGATGTCATCCAGAGAACCTCTGAACCCGCGTCAGCTCTGCACATGAGACATGTTTGAACAATAGGACCCGCAGAGAAGGTTCAGTGTTGATTGTGTCTCTGTTTTAAAAAACGGGTTCTCTCCAGGACACCGGAGGAAACGACCGGAAAAATTAAAAGCATTCCCACCGTTCCTTCATCAGCAGCGTTTAAGGGAAAAACGTGACGATAATAAAGTAAAGGAAAAAGATTTTCTTTCCCCCAGAGGAGCAAGAGTCTGACCTGGAAATACCCACAATGCCCTCACACTGGGCTCATTAATTAGAGCCAGTTGCTGGTAAACATATTTTTTCAAGTTTGCACAGAGCCACGCTAACAGATTCCCCCTGCTTCCAGTGTTTATGCTAAGCTAACCACGGCCTGGCTCTCTTCCTGTGACATGTTTGTAAGAAAAACTTAATCCCACGTAACGTATCAGATTAAAAAGTGGCCACAGTCGAAACGATTTTTAAAAAACCTCACAGTTCTGATTAATGTGATAATGTGACGCTGGTGGAAGGACGTTTGTGGAGGAACACATTTATTTATAAGATAAATTTAGCTCAGAGTAAATGTTGGGATTTGAATTCTCAGGTGGTGTGTGTTTTTACTGCGTGTGTGTGTGTGTGTGTGTGCGTCACTGACAGTGAACTAGAACTAGCCTCCGCCTGACCTGCTTGTGTTTTCATGTGTGTGGGCCGCTGCTCTATCGCCTAATCAATACACACCAGAGTCTCAGAGCCGGCGCCTCACGCGGCGTCTCCTCGGGCCGGGAGCGTCTCTCACAGCTCTGATCCGGGGCCCGTTCCAGGAAGCAGGTTTCACTCACTTATCTGCGTGAAATCCCCTTACATTTTTTACATGGGCTGAGCTTGTTTGACTTCACCACATAACTCGGTCAACCTGCGTCTGGGAAAAAGCCCCGGACTCGTCTGTGACTCGCAGAGAGGGAGACTGGCTCCAGGGTCATCTGGTGATGGTCGTGGAACTGACCCGGCACTCTGGGAACACAGAGAGATCTGTGCCTGTTGGATTCAACTCACAGACCGACACACAAACCCCTGACCTGTGAGTCATGTCCCAGCCCTGAGCGCATGACCCACTTCGGCCAGAAGGTGTGTGTGAGCAGTGGTTGCAGGAGGAGGAGAGCAGGTGCAGGAGGAGAATCATTCTTTCCCAGAGCTTCAAAGCAGAGAGGTCGATACCCAAACTGCACAAAACAAACACACTGACGCACGCACACGCACGCACACACACACACACACACAGAAAACACCCACATCATTCCCGGAGGAGACGGATACTGATCTTTCCTGTCTGCTCACCGGCATTATTCTTGAACAGAGATGAGTCACGGCGAACAGGAAGAGCAGCGTTTTCACTCTCATGCTAATGCTCTGCATGCAGGCCTTCCGTTTCCGCCTCACGGGCCACTAGGTGTGTGTGTGTGTGTGTGTGTGGAATATGGACTCCAGTGAGATCAAATAAAAGTGGGATTTGTTTGAATAAACTCGAAGGCTGGAGCTTGTATTCATTACCTGCGTCGGGTCCAGCCCGGCCTCACAGCTGCACAAACCATCACAGCTCAGCGCCTCTCAGCCTCGGGCCGAACATAAACACTTAAGACCCGTTAAGGAATTTGTTTGAGCCTTGGACAGATGAAGACAAACTGGGCCCCCGGGGCTGCAGACAGGTACAGGTCTGCAGCCTGTCCAGAGGACTCTGCATGAGGACGGTCCTATGGACGCCCTGTGAAGTCGCGTCATGTCACTTCCAGGTTGTTCTGCGTCTTCGTGCGTCCACCTGAAGCTGACGTCTGTCTCTAACTGAAAGCCCCGCGTCTCTTTATGCTTGTTCTCGTGTCGTTTCATTCCTGCCCGCGGCCGTTTTGTGTCTCTGTGTGTGTTGCTGTCATCTTGTTGCATGAATGCATTGATTTCTGGTGGTTCGGGTCATTTTCCTGTGTGTTTCTCTGTGGTTCTGCACCAATCTGACATTTCGATTTCTCTCTCTTCTCGTCGTCCTCTTTTTTCACCCACTGTGGTTTCTTTGTGTCTGTGTGTTCCTTCGTCAATCTGATCTCGTATTTCTTTGTTTTTCCTTTTCATTTTCTGCTTGTTTCACATCTCGACGGGGTCGTGTTGTGTCTGGGTCGGCTCCGCGTGTCTTTGTCTTTTGTGTAAAACTGAAGCGGTCACTTTGTGTGTTTCGGCCGTCTGTGTCTCTTAAGTGTCTCTGTAAATGTTGTCTCTCCTCTTTAGAGCTGCTTCGTGCCTCTTCGTGTAATTTGTCCTCATTCTGTGGTCTTTGCTCAGTTCTAAACAAGCAATAATGAGCCAGCTGAAACAGAAGCTGCGGTCCGGCTCTGCCCTGACCTCTCGGGCCCTTGAGCCCAGTGGGTTTTCTGTTAATCCACGGTTCGATTCCGTTTATCCAACTTCAGACTTTTCTTTGAGCAGTTGTCACAGTCCAAGTCACGGACCACCCAACGCTTTTCTCTTCTGTGGATGAGCTGTCCCCCCAGAGGACGACCATTACCTCAGCATATGACACACACACACACACACACACAGGCGAGGATGCAGAGGCCCACAAACAGTTGTGCGTTGAGTCGGGGGATTCCCAGTGGGTGGTTCATAGTCTGAATGAGGTCACTTCATTCTGTAGTGATACACGCACACACACACACCCCAAAACCTCTGGGTGAACATTACAGATACACCCGGGCGTCACGCAGCCATGAAGCTCTGGCGCTGGATAAACATTGGATCGAAGAGCACAAGCGAAATCTTGATTAGTCGGAAATCACCTCTGTTTGTTTTTACAGCTCTGGGGATGAGTTATTCAAACGCTGCGTGCAGTTATCGTGCGAGCCCGTGCACGGCCAGCAGAATCAACACTTCCAGTCGCACGTCAGCCTCGGCCTTTGCAAGACAGACGGCGAGCGCGATGACGAAAACATCTGAGCTCAGTTCCAGCGCAAGGGTTCCGATCCAGCTCAGTTAACGACCCGAAGATGAATCAACCATCCATCAACAGAGAAAGATAAATAAGAAGAAGAAGAACTTCCTGTGAGGTCACATCTGAGATTTAATCTTCGTTACAAACCAAACAAGATGAAGACCTGTTCCAATGTTTGCGCCGAGGTGCCTTCAGCTGAATGTTAAGAATGCTAACAACGGTGCATTCTTTCCTCACGTTGGAATTCTGCTGAATAGTTTCCACAGTTTGCGCCTCAGGAGGGCGGCCAAGTTTCCCCCGTGCGGCCGTTCAATTACAGCATCAGACCTTTTAAAGACTTTGCGTACAAGAGAGAGAAATAATCAGCGACCTCAGGGCGGCTGAGGTGAACAAGTGCAGAAGAACAGAACGTGACGCTGCAGGTCTGTGGAACATCGCACGCCCTTGTTTTCCACATTAACAACAACACGGGACACGTGAGCGCAGTTCCAGAACCAAACCAAAACAATGTCCCGGTCCTGTGTAATCCACAGACCTCACCGGGCAGCTTTTTAGAAAGGAGCTCCAAGGAAAACTGCTCCCAGCCTGCGGGTCATCCGCACACATTCTTTCTAGGAATAGACGAACCTCTCAAATTTGTCAATTGTCATTTTTCAACACGTCGAACACCACAAGCACAATTGTTGGTCACCTCCGTTGAAATCTCACAGAGGGGTGTTTCAAAACTTCAGCACATCATGAAACCAAAACCATTCTGCAGGGTCAGCGGGAAGCCGACGTGTTTTGCTGTGAATCGCTTTTACGGGTTCTTCCGCCGAGTGAAGCGGTCAGCTGACTCGACGTCCACGCAGCTCAGGGGACGAGACGTGCACGTTTTGGTTTAGAGCCTCTCAGACCGGGTGAGTCGGCAACATTTCCTGCAGCGAGGAACGAGAGACAGTACAGGCAATCACCTAAAAACGCACAGGATGAATGCATGCATGCAATGTGCATACAGAGACATTCCTGCAGTTACTGTAGATCCCTCCCTCCCTCACACACACACACACACACTCAGAAACAATGTCCAACCACAACTGAGTCACTTCACTTCCTGAGGGAAACGCTGGCTCCGCTGGAAGGGCAGCGAAGGCGCACCTCGACGGGCCCGGAGCGCTGACAGCAGCACATGTCCTGTGCAGCGTTCCCACACACTCCGCTCAGAATCATCCGCTGGCACACACTTCCTACACTCATCACAAAAACGGCCATAAATTACCAGGGCAAACATTCAGCCCGGAGACACGAGGAGAACTGAGCCCTGCACCAGCACGGGCGGCTAATGACGAGAATGCGGACGCTGGGAATGTAAGAAGAGGTGGAGGACACATTTACATTCCTCCTGAGGGGCTGATGTTTCAGTGAGACGCTCCAGAGTCTCTGCAGAATCTCTGTCCCCAAGGACGGAGGACGAGACGCCGAAGGACTCACCTGGACGGTTTGCGCGCCTATTGCGCCGTCACCTCTGCGTCTTCAGATCTACGTCTTTGACCTTTTGTGTGTGTAATAAATGAAGAGTGAGACAATGAGGACGTGCCGTACTGGGGAATGCAGAGTTCTTGGCTCCTCTTCCTCAGCAGTTTCCTGTGTGGTCCACATTCTGCGTCTCGTGTTACACAAGCCTTTCTGAAAGCATCCATCTCGCAGACAACGCGTGGATATTACCCCGTGATGATGATTTATGGGCTAATTCGTAACTCTGAGAGATCCTAGAAAGATAATACACACACGCGGCTCGAGCTGCAGTGTAACAGCTGCAGTGGCTCTGAACAGCATCACTGCGAAATGCAAAGAGATCCAAGAGATCCGACCGTCACCTGGTGATCTGACCTCGGGACGGCGTGTTTATCGCGGCCGGCTGCACACGCGGCTAATGAGGTGAAAGGTTGTTGGGTTCAGTCCCTCACAGAGGTCGAGTGGTTGTGCTGATACTGGAGCGACACGTGTTCCCGTAATTTGCCCCTCATGCAAAAAGCCAAAATAGCAGCTTTCCAGCTTAGCAACTGTCAACAGCGCGACCAAAGGCAATGTCATCATCCGATTGGTTCTAAAGTTACCTCCACCCACAGGATGGTTTACACGGTGCCCCATTTCTATTTTACTGCTTGCACTCCAACACACACACACAAACACACTCACAGCAGGAAGAAAACCACTAATCATTTCAGGGCCACTGTGTCGAGTCCCACTCCTCTCACTGACTGGAAAAGAAAGGCAGAGAGCTGTTTGCCGGGGTTTAACCAGCTCTCAGCTTCACATCCTCGGACCCCGGACCCAAACATAGAACCCGGCGGTCGCATTTGTCTCCGTGCACGCGTGCCGGGTGTGAACCGGTGCGGTACAGGTTATTCTGGGAGCACGTTTGGGGACGTGAACGAGCGGCAGAAAGAGGCGGTGTGAGCCGTGGATGCAGACCCACAGAGCAGCGTACAGCATGTGGTCCAGTGGGAGTCGACTGGGAGGATAATTAGAGGCCTGTTTCAAGTGGAACAGAGCTTACAGTAACAGTGACGGTGACAGATTGATGGCGTGTAATGGGAGGTTGGGACAACACTGGAGGTCCCGCTCATGAATGAAGGGACAGTTTGCCTTCTGAGTGGCAGCGAGCGACGCGCACAAGCTGTCGTCCAGGCCCCGGGAGAGAGAGCCCCGGGAAAATCCCTCGGGCCTGCAGACGTGCACGTGAAGCTCAGAGCTGGCTTCATTTGATTCCTAATTAAACTCTGAGGGCGGTTTCACACCTTAGAGTTGGATGGTATTAATTAATTTAGGGGGAAACTCACGCTGCCTCGCGTGCGTCCTGACTGAGCAGCACCCGGGAAGCAAACATGAAAAATAACACTCATCTATAAATGTGATGAGGAACACGTGAAGGGAGAAGCTGTTCTTAAGAAAGAATCTAAGAAGACTCTAGGTCAGATTCATCAACATGTTCGCAGAAAAAAAAAAAAAATCATTGCAAAATTTAAATAGTAATTAAATAATTACAAAATGTAAAAACAATTTAAAAAATAAATATAGATTTAAAAAAAGAAAGAAAACATAAAAAATTACAAATTTTTTTCTGTAAAATGTGCAAAAAATGAAATTAATAAATATGACAGAAACATCACTGTAATATCATATTTTATTGAACTGCATAAAAGAGGACAGCACAACCAAGAGTGCTCCTGAGTGTTTGTGAAAACGTCACATCGTGTGAAAGGTTCAATTAAAAATGGAGGCGGATGACAAAAGACCTTCCTGTCGTCGCCTGTGTTGAAATGAGACAAATGCCTCCCTGTGCAGCGGCGGTGCAGGAAAAACATTCCGCGTGGAGCTGCACATTACGCGGGATCAACGGAATATGAAAACGCTCTGTGGGAAAACAATTTGCCCAGTTTCTGTGGTGAAACGTAAATGATTCAGAAAGATTTAGGACTGCACGAACGCTCTTGTACAGAAGCCCGCCAACGTTTCCAAACGTCCACATCGCTCACGCTGAAATCAAGATGATCCGCGAGATCCGCGGCCGTCCAGGAAAAGCTGGAGTCGCGCAGCGGCAGGAAGAAAAACACAAACAGCTTACAGTACAACGAACCCAAACACACGGGTCAGCTGCTTTCCTTAAAAACATTCCCTGAAACAAACTCAGTGACTTAATATAGCCCGTTCCCCGCGGACCCAGCCCTGACCCAAGCTTGACCATGTCCCGACCAAAGCTGCGGTCGCTCGCTGTCTCACTCTCCTCGCTGATGACTCTGAACTCTCAGCAGAGCTTTGGCTCAGTGGCCCCACTTCATCAAGTCAGGAGATTGCAGAAAAACAACGCACACACACACACACACACACACTCGGCCCATGCATGTACAGAAACAGCCAGCTGCAGAAGGACACACTGCGATGCTTTCTCAGCACTGGAGCAGCCTGCGTTTGCGCAAGAGCCAATTCAAGGCAATTATGGTCTTCCTACCAAAACAGGTCTCCGAAGACCGCGTCCGTCCAAACGGCTCGGCACAAAGAGCCTCGTTTCACTGGACCCATCGCGCACAATAAATCTCAGATCTTACAGGATAATTGTGATGTATACGCTCCGGTGGTCACTGCTGACCGTACTACACTGGATACATTATGCAAATACTTTCGGTGGAGTATGTTGATGAGCGCTCAGATTGTGTTCGCTGTCTGTGTCTTTGTTGTGTTTACGCTGCGGTTATTGTCTTTCTAAATCAGATATTTAGGGAAACAGACTGTCTCCGTGTGTGTGTGTGTGTGTGTGTGTGTGTGTGAGAGAGAGAGAGAGAGAGAGAAAGGGAGACACGGGCACTAAATATTTTCCGTGGTCTTTCAAACAAACGCTTCCCTGGAGATCAGTTTCTTGGTTTTCGAGAGTGTCGCCCTAACGACCCCGTTAAGTTCTGTGTGTTCCTGAAAACGCTCACAGTTCTTCCCTGAGAACTTAGAAGTTATTAATATTCAAACAACATGTTGCTGCAAACAAACTTTTAAGAATGACAGATGCTGTCGGAGTCTCCCACTGTATTTACTTTACGGCTTTCACAGGAAAATCTTCAAATCCACATGATTTAATACATTTTCTAAGTCTGGCGATTTGTCTCTGGACAGAGTGTTTATTCTCTGGAAGCTGCGTCTTCATCGGAGTTCGTTCATCCAGCAAGTTCAGATCCACTCTGTGTAAACACTCAGCCACACAGGGGGACGTCGCCCTCCATTCTTCATCAGATCTGTTTGGTTTCTGTCTCAGTTTCCCGTCGGTCTGTTTGGTTTTTATTTGTTTTACTTTACTCGTTTATGCAGATTTAACTTGTGATGCCGGCAGAACAAGTCAGTGTAGTTAATTATTGCATGGTCTTGTCATAAAGTGGAATTCACATTCATGTTGCATATTTATTTACACATTTGCTAGTCTTCCATGCATCACTGCTGTAAATAAGCAAATATCCTGAATGTTAAATACAGTCATAATTTTACAGTTTTGTTTCTGACTCTTTTAAACATTGTGTGGTGTCAGTGTCTCATCTGAATGCTCCAAAAACCTTATATATCATTTCCTGTCTGTTCGGTTTAATACAAGGTGAAATTACGTCTCACTTGTTTTATTTTGATTGACATGGTGTCCATCACTTCCACAGAAACCTGACCATTTGTTCCGAGCAGAGGCTCCTGAACCTCACGTTCTCTGACCCACTGTGTGTGTGTGTGTGTGTGTTGCCATGACCAAACCTCATGAATGCACATTTCACCATCATAACAAAAAAAAAGCAGAATCATTTTCATTTATTTCAATAAATCTGCCGCAGATGTTGTGTTTTCAACATTTCCAAAGCGCCTCACTCGCCACAGACACAACGGATCAGAACAAGAGTCCAGCTTCTTTCAGATCTCCCATCTCATCAGCATCACAGACGTTTTGCCCATTAACAACTAAAGAGCTGTTTATGAACATATGAATCCTCCTCAGCGTAACGTCTGATAACGATGGCCTGTCCTCTCCAGTTTTCTGCTTCGCTGTTATCGATCGATCACAATCTGCTCCGGAAATCAGACAAACCCAGCGACGCGATGAATCTGCGTACATTTCCAGGAAGCTTAACGATCGTGACGCCAGCGTCTCTCAGTTCTAACCAGGTCAAAGCAGAACGTGGCGGAAACGACAGAGTCGCGAGGACCCGCCCATGAAAGGGTCCGTAACCCACTTAAGAATTAGGAGGCTCATCGGTGTAACCACGGCAACAGGTCCTGTACATGTTCTATTTCTGTCCTGAGTTCTAATGAAACGTCTGTGTGGTCGATGAATCAGAGACGCTGAGCTGCTGTGTAGGTCACACCTCGGAAAAGTAGGGCGCAAGAATGTACAGTAGATGCTGGTGTGTGTGTGTGTGTGTGTGTATGTGTGTGTGTGTGTGTGTCTACTCAAATCGTAAAAATTTGCAAAAGCATTACAAGGGGGAAAAATGTGACACCCTGAAAATGAGATTATGTCCCTTCTCAGAAAAAGAGATTTATACCACAACCACACTCTGATACACACACACACACAGTATGAGTTAGTGTTTCCTGGCCCGTCTCTCCCAGATCCACCAACTCTGTCTGAGGCCAGGGACGTTAGCACCTCGCAGCTCCGCTCCTCCGTCATTTCCTGCCGATGGCTCCATGAACAATCAGCTGAGGCTGGACGGCCTTAACTGATGCTGCGTAATTGTCGCAATTATTGGGAAGACAAACCAAATTAGGAGGACTAAGCCGGCTCTCGAGAGGCCAGATGTGCGGGTACCAGGCGGCCGCCTGATGACATGTCGCGCTCTGACAACCACTTGCGCAAACCTCGTCAGAGCCCGGGTTGAGAAATCCGCTTTGACTCAGCGAGTGGATTTTTTTTGCCGTTGGGGTTTTTGGGGTCATTACCCAGTTGCTCTGGCTGAGCGCAGGCAGGAAAATAAAACCGAGGATTTGTGCAAAGGCAGATTTCAAAACCGTTTTTGTTTGAGAGGAATCTAAAAACACTTTCCTCCAAATGTCAACCTTTGCTTGACGGGAACTCGACCCCTGGACGCTCCGAGCGCACGTGATCCGGCGGAGCGGTGACGTCGGCGCACGGGGAATATCGGGATGCCAGGTCCTTTCAGTTTCACCGTTCTCACTTCGACTTCGGTTTATGAACATCTGTCGTGACTTTCAACAGGGCGGAGCTGTTCGTGAAGAACACTGGAGGTGGCGACAGCTTTTTATGAGAGATTGATCTCTTGGTTTTAAATTGTTTTCTGTCTCTGCTCCTCTGAAGAAACTGCCCCGAAGAGATTTGTGTTTTCTTTTTTATCTCTTTTAAAATGAAAATCCTCTCTGTGAGTTTATTGCTTTTACTGAGTAGATGCCGTTCACACCAAAACCACATCTACCATTTGGCTATTTTCTAATTCCAAATATGATTTGTCCGCAAAATGATCAATTCATAAAATAGAGTCAAATCTGAAAATGAAAAACAGCCTCTGTAGCTTTATTTCGCTGCAGATTTTATTCCAGGGCTCAGAAAAGCCCAAAGTTTATCAATTCTTCTGAGTTTTAAAACATGCAGCTGTGTGGTGAATTTCCATGACACGCTGAGGCCTCTCAGTTTCACAGGAACTCAAATTCGCTGCCGCTCGTCTCTCTCCCTCAGCGTGAGAGCCGCATGTGGGTGCACAGGAAGCCTGGTTGGGGGGGGGGGGGGGGGGGGGGGGGGGCCACCCTCCTTTTTCCCGGGGGGGGGGGGGGGGGGGGATGCAGGGACACTACCTGGTTGTCTGTGGGTGGCTTCAGCAGCAGCAGAAGCTGCAGAAGACGTGAGGTTTCACTTTAACTGCGCGGCATCTTATTATCTCCGACACAGATTTGTATCGCCGCACTGTGAACTGCAGATAAAACCCATCCGCGTGCCCACGGCGCTGCAGCCCTGAGAGGTGTCACAGCCTGTTATTGTTAAAGAGGCACATTTAGAACTGTCTGAGCTTGCAGGCAGCAGAGCAGTGGCACCTTGAAGAGCGGCGCCATTTCTCCGGCCGAACGCAGCCTCGCCGGTGGATTTAAAAGGTCACTAACGGCGTGCTGTAAAACAGCCGGTCAGTCTGGATCGATGTCTGCTCAGTGTCACAGGGCCAACACACACACACACACACACACACACTCTGAACTTTTCACCTTTTCACCACACAGAATCAGTCTGCACGATGCCCAAACTGATGGAGTTGAAGATTCCTTGAAATCACCATTAAAAGGACGATAACTACTGTTGTGAACTAGTGTCTGTGTGTGTGTGTGTGTGTGTGTGTGTGTGTGTGTGTGTTGCCTAGAGGGAATACAGTGACTGTGAAACCATAGAGCCCAGCCCACTCCCACGTTGGAAAGAATGATGTGTTATACTGTAAATGACACTACTGACCAAACAGATGCTAGACTGAGGTAAGACACTGGGCAGTGTGTGTGTGTGTGTGTGTGTGTGTGTGTGTCCATACTGCAGGTATTTAGTGCTGGACACCATCAGTGAGGCCCCCTGTGGAGTGTTTGGACTTCAATTCCCCCCGTCATCTGTTGTGGTTCCAAAGTGTGTGTGTGTGTGTGTGAGGGGGCGGGACCCGTTGGACTCTTTCTAATCACTGCGACCACAGAGGAAGTTGTTTACCATGTGTAGGTGTGCGTCCATGTGAGCTTGCAGGTGCGGATGCATGCCGTGCTCTGGTTTACGAGCGTGTGAGTAAGGGTGGTGTGAGAGCGCCTGAGCGTGAGAGTCCATCTCCCTTCATGTGGTCAATGAATCCCGCCGCTGTTAGCATAATTGTGTTTACAGTAAAGCTACTGCCTACTTCTTGACTGGCTGCGGAACAAACACTTACTGGATCAGAATCAAACCAGAGGCCAAGTGCTGAGGTGTGGGATTTAAACGCCGCGTGGTTCCAGGTATCGAGAAAACTCCGGCATCACACCATCTCATGTTGTCAGGATGAAATGTGCTTTTCTGAGCCATGAGTAATTCAAGCCCTCATTCCTGACATGTGAACAAGGACGGAGGATCAAAGCCCGGCGACGGCTCACCCGGGCCCACACAGGTAGTGTCACTCTGCCGTTTGGCTTTGATCTAAAAGTAGAGATCTAAATGTTTAAGAAAAAAGGGGCTCTAAAAGTTTAAAGAACTTAGTTATCGTGTTAAACACTTGAGAATATTTTTCCCAGACAGGTTTTATTACTAATGAAATACTGGGCGTGTTCATGCAGAACATGAATGGGTCGACTCTTCAAAGGCGAGTCATGAGTTGTGGTTGGGACCTGAGAGCTGCTCACATCAATGAGAAACACTCAGTTCTCTCCAGGTTTGAAAGATCGTATTATGAAGCTATTCGAATTACACGTAAATTCATTTGTTCTAAATGAGAAGGTCGGGTTCAAACAGAAGATACAGACGCCCCCAGGACCAGAACATCCCGACCCCGGGACTTTCTGCATCACTTGGAAATCACAGACTTGGTTCATGAAAATGCAGTTTGAGAACAAATTAAATATTTTGAGGAAACACAATGTTCTGATTCACGAGTCATGCTGCATGTTATGCAGATGGCGTGCTGCTGTGAATGTGTTCATCATATCGCTGAACCCTGACTGTACCCAGAAATAAAGGCGGGCCACAGACCTGTCATTCAAACATCAAAAAAAAAAAAAGGAGACTTTTTAGTGTTTTCTTGTTTTCATTATGAGTGTTCCTCGTTCTCGGTTCAAAAGAAATTTCACTTTCAAAACAACTCACAGATTAAGTTAACAACGTCAACAGATCAAACAAGAGTTTTTAAATGTGATAGCATCAGATCAAAGGACACAGGACTGAAAGTTCCATCTCCTCCACACGTTTAGAAGAAGAAGACTGTTGCGGTGAAGAGAAACTGGGCCGTCATATAAAGCTGACGTTCTACAATCAGACCTTCACTGAAGCTCCTGAGCTCTGGGTCGTGACTGAAACAATGAGGTCACAAAAGGTCAAAGTTAAGTTCCTCTGCAGGGAACCTGAGCTTCATCCTAAAGACAAAGTATTTCTCCTCTTTACTGGTCACCTCCCTGTGGATGTTTAAGGACGTATACTGGGAGGACAGACCACTCGGCCTATCGTCTGTTCATAGACTATGACTCAGAGCGAAATCTTTATCTAAAACTGCTGTACATCCCGTAAGCATATCTCCTTCTGAATCACACAAGTCTGACCACATCGTGCACAACCCACGCTGACTCAACAATCAGACATCAACCTAGGGTTTCTCGCTTTTGCTCATCTTTCTAATTAGGTTTCTTCTTATCAGGCCACGCATGAAAAATACCAACACAACAACATTAAACACACAAACAAACTTGTTTCTGTGCAAAACAAAAATGATAAAAAGGGCAAAGTAGAAAGTACTAGGTGGTCCCGCAAATATTTTGTGGAAGAACAGACAGCTGTGGTAAAAAACAAGGAGCTGAGCGCATGACCTTCACCTAAGGTCTCGAGCTCTGAGTAGAGATGGAAAGAATGAGACAGCAAATACCTGGGCTCCGCTTCAACGATCCAAGTTCTTCCTTTGGAGGTTTCAGGACTTGTCCATCAGGAGGAGACCCCTGGGTTGACCCAGAACTCGCAGGGAGGATCCTGAGATCCGTCTGGCCAGGAAATGACCCTGGATTTTGGAATACCTTGGCCAAGAAAAAGAAAATGGACCATCAGGAAATTACTGGCAATTATTCCTCGCCCAAATTTATTCCTCAGGTTTTTGCATCATCGTATCAGAAAGTGGGACCAGGCCGTCTAACGTTACGAATGGGGATCAAAGCACAAGAGTAGTTAGCGTTGAGCTCTGTTGGACAGCTCAGGTTGGAGATGATTGGGATTGAAACCTAAACCATCCCTGTTAAGACTGAATCCTCCCTGCCTGATGCCCAGATTATGTTGATTTTGCAACTCGAAGAAAAAGCCCTCTGGGGCGAGCTTAGGGGAAACGGATACCTGCGTTAGATTATGGTCTTAACGCTGTCCCAACTGTCCACATGCAGACATCAAAGACAGATTACAAGAAATCTATGAATATTGTTTTCCCACGTCCTCATCTGTCTTTGAATGTTGCATGAGTCGCTGCGCTGTCAGTGAGTTCATCACCCTGGCTATGTAATTCTAAACAGCTGTTTGTGTGAGTAAGTGCCTGTGTGTTTAAATGTGTCTATGCATGCATGTAATCCTATGTGTATACCAGTGTGTGTGTGTGTCATCCCCTCCCAGACTGACGTTAACCCCACACACCACACACACACACACACACAGACGGTTGTTGATTCCTGGATGCCTCTCTCTAATCTGCTACCGCTGCCGTGGTTTTCAGCAGACACACTGACGGATGGCTGCAGGGAAATGGCTCGACATGACATATTTGCTTCCAATCAGCGGGAGGATTAGCTAAGAATAAATAGTGTCTTCCTTCTCAGGTGATGCATCTCCTCTCGCAACATACGCTCAGAGCCTCCAACTCATAAATGTGGTTTTGCTGCTGGTTAATCCAGGAATAAGTACGGTATTTGAGTTTGATCCCATCCCAAGGT
Source organism: Pseudorhombus dupliciocellatus (assembly GCA_016785235.1). Taxonomy (NCBI): domain Eukaryota; kingdom Metazoa; phylum Chordata; class Actinopteri; order Pleuronectiformes; family Paralichthyidae; genus Pseudorhombus; species Pseudorhombus dupliciocellatus. Next base: position 4,317,357 of record JAFBJW010000311.1, on the reverse strand, counting down.
CGGCTGGATTCTGGTAAAAGGATGTTTGGCAGAGGTGCACAAACTCATGTCAATAACTCTGTGGGTGGAGGTTTTTACTAGCTCTCTGTGTGCATCCTGTTGTATAATTGTGTGTGTGTGCATATGGTTGTGTTTCCTTCTCTGAACAGCTTGCTCTTTTGTACAAATGTCACAATCGCTTTTCACCAGAGAGCTGGAGCCACTCGTTTCTCTGCACTGCTTCACACTCAGCAGGAGCAGAGAGCGAGATGATGTCGTTTGGAAAGAGAAACAAAAGTTAGCGGAGTGAATGAAAGCTGGAAACTCTTCAGCTGCGGGGAGGAAGAGCTCGACAAAAGATTGCGTAAGGACGGATGAGAGTCGCGTTGTGGAGCACTCAGAGAAAATCACATCATGCAGCTGTGATCAAAAGGACAAGCCACAAATGTCGACTTCATCCTTTCGGGCAATTCTTAACTGCTGCACCTAATCACCTGCAATCAAGTACAGATTTGCTCATAAATCGAGAAGATGCCGTTCGTGACAGACGATGAAATCAGATCACGATGATTCACGGCAACGGAAAACTTCAAGTAATGAAAATGACAGTCTCCATCCTGTCAGCTTTAGAAAGCCAGTGAATATACAACCGTTCCTCTTGGAGCACGTCTCTATTGTTTACGACATATTGGAATAATCTCCGGCTCAGGGGCGAGTGTGGGTTGCTCGGCTGGCTCGAGCAAATGGATGACAGGCGTCCTGCGACAGGATGTTTTCTGACGCCACAGGAAGTGAAGGGGTCATCTTGGTTGATGAGTTTTCTCCAAGTCACCGTGAAAACTCAAGGTGGAGGAGCCTCGCAGTGGGAAGGCAGAATTACTGAGTGGTAGAAATTCAGAGAGAAGCTCTCTGCAGAAGAAAGGGATATACATACTTTGACCAAGGGTCAAAGAGAATATGTGGACCCAGGATCTTTCTTCTATTTTGGTTCTGTGTTTTCAACATTATTTTGAAAGAGGCCACAGACCCGGGGCGAGGGGAGTCGAGCTTTATGTGGTTCTCTCCCCTTGCAGAGTTTGTGCAGGAAACAGAGCAAAGCTTCATTTTTCTCAATGTTTCTGCAGGAAACTCAAACGACTGAGAGGTGAAACACACGTGTGCAGAGGAAGCTGCGCCAGGTTCCCTATTAGGACTTTAAAGCCAGAGATTCAGAGACACACAAACACATAAAATGTGTGTCTCTGGTTGTCATCACAGTGGTGGACACATACACACACACACACACACACACCAGCAGGCTCACTGTGCACTCAAGTGAAGTCGTCACAGGTTGTTTGCATACAAGGACGAAGGAGAAAAAATGCATCGGTCATCTCACCACAGAAGTAAATGAATATCATGTGTGTGTGCGATGCAGTGGTTTGAGTTTACACTGAGCACAAGTGTGTTTCCAGGAACTCGACCTGCAGCGACAACAAGGAGCCGTCAAACACTGCCAGCACTTCCTGTCTGTCTCAGCAGCTCGTCCCCCTGAAGACTCACACGAACCCGATGAGGCAAATACTTTGAATTCCGTGGTCTCCTCTGTCCTCATCACGGCATGAAGTGTTCATGCTCAGCTTGTTAGCGACGGGTCCACTCAGGACACTGTCTCATGGATGAGTTGATTCACTGCATCACTGTTGGACTGATTCATTGGACGGATGAACAAGAACAGCTGGACACAGGTGTCTCATGTTAGGACGTGTGCAGGTAATCCAGGAGGTGGGACTTGGCAACAGGTACAGGAAGTGAAGTGAGCTGTAATGCGATCATGCCAGTGTCAAAATAAAACAGTGGGGTAATTTTAAAAAAGTAAACACAGCTCATAGCTCATAAACTGACAACTGACTGAAGTGTTTGGGCCTTTGTATGAAATAAATTACTCATGTGACACATTTAAAAATTCCTCCTTTTTCTGTAAACATATTCAAATGAATATAAATAATTACATGATTTCCAACATTCTAATGAAAGTGAAGACAGAAGCTGACAGCTCACTTCGCTAATAAAACATTTAACATTTATTTAAAGTTTTAATGGAATCACTAGTGCAAATAAAGATTAAAATCAACAGAAGAGTTTTGAATCAGTGTCATTCACTGCTGACATGTTTGTCATCGTTTTATCTCAGGTCTAATCAATTCTTAGGAACTGAAGTGAGCCAAAACATGCCTTGTGCCAGTCATGTAGGTGCTTGCGCTGATGTTTAATGTTGTGTTTTCTTGCTGTGGCACATCCCGTTCCAAGTCCGGCTTACTGTTTATAAACCCGATTAACCTGTTATGATCCCTGAGCTTTGGAAAAATATCTAAATCTGCGCCAAAGATCTCAACTCACTTAGCCGTACACGTGTTAAGCATTCACCTTTAATTTGCCTGCACTTACATTTTCCTTTCATTTGACCTCAACTGTGGGGCAGTTTCTGTACATTCCTCCAGCGTCACACCTGGTTCCTATGGCGAGTCGATCAGGATGGATCTTTGGCAGAACCCCTCCCTCTCATTGACCGCAGCGTAACCCAAATCTTCATCTCCTGATGTGCCCAAACAGCCGACAGTCCAAATATCTGCCAACACCTCTGCACGCGGGGGAAAACCAGAGGGAGCAGCTTTAATGACATGGGGTTACTGATATGAGGCTGTGGACAGATAGAGGAGCCTGAAGCACTTCCTGGTACTGTCTCTGTGGTTAGGCTGGGCGGTGTGGGCGCACCAGGACGAGCCTGGCATAAAACTGCAGCTGCAATCACAACACGGTTTGATAGTTCTCCTGCGGAGATAAAGATCTGATCTGATTAAATGAAATGTAGCGAGCTAAGTCAGGCCTCGTTTGACAAGAAGGCAGGGCCAACATGGCCCAGCAGCATTCTGATCTTATTGAGTGCACAGGGGAAGTTTTGTCATTTGAGTTATGGAAAGTAAAACATCTTGGTACGTTGCCTGTGGCCTGTGGCCACAACTTAATATACAGTCTTCCATCGACAGTCACTTGTTTTGCTCCTCAGCGAGATTACCCTCTGCCTCATTGTTTGGCTCCAAGAAACTGTTCATTGTGTTAAATACAACCATGCAGAGGGCACCAAGTTCTGAAAACTCCATTATGACCGACAATTAAACTGTCTCCATAATTTGTTGCACAATGCACGGCTTGTCAAGATTATAACATTTTGGATCTACACAAACAACCAGCCGGGGGGGCAGCCATGACTGTTTGACCACAGCCCGCAGGTCAATCAAACAATCAGAGAGCCGCTCACACACAAAGACAAACGGTGACGACTCAGCCGCCGAGCTAATGGGCCCATTAGCAGCCGACCAATCAAACTGGAGAGTCTGATGAGTCAGCAAATACAGGCTTCAGCAAAGAAGTCAAACATTAGAAAGAATACAAACCTGCAATTCCAAATCTGACAGGAACCTTCGGACCGAGAACTGAGTCTTCCACCAACAGAATCTGTCCAGTGACAGCTGGAGCCGAAGGAAGATGGAAAACCTTCGCTAAGATAACTTCAAAGGGATAAATTACAGCTGTTGCTTAGCTTAGCCGCCACAAAGCTAAGAGTGTGAAGGTGATTTCACACCGGAGAGTGAGTCGCGGTTTCCAAAAGTCCGGTTCTGCTGTCCCAGCGTTTCCGATCGTCTCAGAGACAGCGAAGCAGTGTGGACGCAAACATAGCAAAGGATGATGCCTTTGATCCAAAACCACACCATAAACAAAACAGAGAAAAGAAAAAAAACAATATTTCAGTTGCCATCAGATCGGATTGGTCAGAATGACACACATGGCCTCAAACAGGTCAAAGGGTCAAATCAATATCTATAATATTCTACTATGTATTGTAATTCTATAAACCACATGTTGTGTTCAAAAGATTATTCTCTTCAACAACAATCTGTGGAATAAAACGTGGCATTTAATAAATCATCATCTGGGTTCAACAAATCCGCCAAACAGCCAATCCATCCACTGAACACAGGTCGGAAAATGTGCGAGAGGTCGGAGGCGAGGGGGATGAAATCAGGACCATATGAATGACATTCCAGCTCGTCTCGATTCTGGGCGTGTTGCTTGTTGTTGCTGGTGGTTTGGGAAGTCTGGGAGCCTCGGCTGATTTAGGTCTCATATGTTGAATATGTCCTGGCACAACCCTCGGGGCTGAGTCATCGCCGGGCCGCTGCTGCGGAACTCTCCCACTCGCTCGCTCACTGACGCTGAGCTGATAAAAATACACCCAGCTAATCTTGAGATTATCGAAGAAAATCAATGCCAGATCACAGAGCGTGTAAATCCCATGTGACAGATGCGGTGTTGCAGGTGTTCTGATGAGGATTAGCGTGTTTGTCCATGTTACTCACCCCCCCCCTGCATGCAGGTGTCAGCACAACTTTGTGGAAGTGATTGGATCAGCTGAGACATTTAATCTAGGGATTACACCAAACTGCTGCCGCTCCACTGACGGGGATTCCCTCTGTGTGTGTGTGTGTGTGTGTGTGAGCGCACGGTGCAGTGTGGCTGCACGGATGCACGCGTCTGTGAGACTGTGTCTGTATTTTTCTGCGTCCATCAGTGGAAGTCCGACCACAGCCTGCTCTGCGTTTGACTTTATTAACGTTCCACTCTGCCGCTGGGTGAAATGTGAAGTCTTTGGAATCTGTGGGTTCCCCAGTGATCAGAACCCCGATCGCCGCCGGGTTTGGGTCGACGTGTTGGGAGTCTGCCGGCACACGAGATAAATGAAATGGAAAAGACCGAAACTGACACAAATGATAGGGACAGCAGAACCAGTCGTCAGTGGGTTTGGGCAAATTTGGGACATTAGGAAAAATGTAGATCAAGAGCTCAGATTCTTAGAAACGACAGAAGAGGCTATTTTAATGTAAGGGTTTAATTTATTTACCAATAAGTGGGGATTTTAAAATTCATTATGGCGCTTCAACACTTTAAGGTTTTATTACGGGTCATTCCAGTCACTGTGCATCATGTCTGCATCCATCATCATACCTCCATTATCCATCCATTATCCATCCATTATCCAACCATTCATCAGTCCGAGGGTCACAGGGGTCGATGCTGATGTTGATGAGACGTCCATCACAGGTTCGATACCCAGAGAAACGTCCACCTCTCCTGGTTGCTGGGGGGCTGGACTCTTAAGAATCGTCCCTGGACTCGCAGCTCATCGCTCCGGTTCTCTCGTCCTCACCTGGCAGTGGAGTCGGATGTTGTTGGCTGCAGTGGCCCCGGCGGCTTAGTGTGATTATTGTTATGAGTTAAAGTGAAATTCACCAACCTCTTGTTTCAGTCATCAGACACTGCTACATTCTCCTCGGGGCAGGGCGGGGAACCTTTTTTTCCAGTGGAAGTTCGTCAGAGCGCAGCAGCTTTGGACATTTTTGTTTTGGGTTTCAGCTCTGATGGCCAGCTGTTGGCTCAAAGCTGCTGAGACGCCGACACGAGAACAACCGACTACTGTGTTTTTCTCAGCATGATGATGGGTTTGTTTATGACAAGCAGGGTAATGATATGTGTTTCTCCAGGGTTGATAGATGTTTGCTGCTGATGGAGCTGCACATGGAGACACGTCCTTTATACCACAGACGTAGATGCAGTTACAAATATTTCACGACTTGGGAGAAGTCCAGAATAACCACAGACTGATCCGCTGCCACTGAGCAGCTCCGGCAGCTGAAGGTTGAGTTCCTCGCTGAGGGGCATCTCGGCTCGTTCCAGTCCACAAAAGCTCGACAAAAATGTTCGCACACGACTGGGCCTTGGTCGGAATGAGCGAAAAATAGCCTGAGCATAAAAAAATACAAGTTTCCCAAACCATCGTCGCTGAGAAAGAATCTGTGTTGATGAAACAACGACGGATTTTCGCACGGATCAGAGAGCTTCAACTTCTCTGCGCTCCAGAGAGCAGACGACCTCTGGATGTCCTGAAGACCATATCTGTTGGACTCTTAATGAGCAGAGACGGATGTTGGACGTGCTATCCATGGTGCTGAAGCCGTGTCGAAGGGACGGACACGAGGTCACAGGGTCATTTTTACTAAAGACTCTATGGACTAACAAACCATTGAAAACGTTGGGGCACCATTTCCCATCAGCCCCTTTGGACAGGCTTTTCAGCTGCTAACGGGGGTGTCAGCTGACACCTCCCAAAGACTTTCGACCTTCACACTTTCACACAGACATAAACAGTCTGGCACACACACACAGCCGACAGCTCATGCAGGAGATGACAGGGCCCGGTTACAGTAATAACCCTCCTGCTATCTCACGCCCCTGCGTCTGCAGCGTAGCCTGTAAATCTCACTGTGTTATTGTTTTAATAACACTCGTGTTAGCATTAGCCAAGAGGTAAAAAAGAAAAACGTCAGACATCAAAGAGCAGAAACATCTGAGCTATATCGGGGTGAAGACAAAGGGCGAGGGCCCAGCTTGTGAAAATAACTGGCCGCGCTGACTCAGCAGAGGAGGGCGCGTATACGCTCGTGCGCGCGTGCGCGCGTTTGACGCACACTTTTATACATCGATAGCATGAGTGTGGATATTTCAAAGTGTGCAGGACACTAAGCAACCTGGCTACACAATAACAAAGACCTCCAGCTGCTCAGTAAAACTGACTTTTCAGGGCTCCATTTCCTCCAAACCGCAGCGCCTCGTAAAGCCGAGCGCCCGCACTTAGTTTAATGCCATTAACATCTTCAGCCCTTGCTGCTTCTTATTGGGGGGGAAAAAAACACCCCGATACAGTTTCCAACACATGACTTTGTTTTTCTGAATCAACAGCTCCACCTCGGAGCTGGGCCGCGGCGAGAGGACTCTGAAATCATGTCTGATGGCGACGCGGCGTCATAAAACCCGGAGAGGACACGAGTGAAGTCTCACATACTTTCCACTGCAGCTCGTCTGCAGCCGATCGGAATGGAACATCTAACGACGCGCAGTCAGGAGTGAAAATACGAGTCAGCAATCCCTTTTATGCCCTGCAGTGTGGGCTGAAGCCATAGCTACCCCGACACGGACCGGGCCCTGGGCTGCTCACTGCCGCGTGTTTTGACATATGTGAGCAATAAAATAAGCTGGTAACGTGTCTGCCTCTGCCAAGTGGGGCCTTTTATGAAGCAACGAGTGAAAACGCTTTGTGCGAGTACATGCATGTGTTGAGAGTGTGTGTGTGTGTGTGTCGACGGTGGAGGTCCAGTGGACGTCAAGCCTTCAGCACTGTTTACTGACACAACACGTGTTCATGGTTCCTGCTCGGCTTCAAGAATTGAGAAATAAGAGGTCACTTTAAAATGGAGCAGCCCCACAGAGGTCCGGCGTTTACGCCCGGCGACACCACAGCCGAAGAGCATGCCGTTCCTTTGTGGTTTGAACGAAAAGCGCTTTCTTAAAAAAAAATCTCTGAAGGTCCGAGTAAATTCCTCTCAGAGTCGTTTCATTACAGTGATTAAAACTTTGCAGCCAGCCGTCAGACGTCACTCCCGTCAAAACTACTAAATTACTAACCGGCTCCCTGGGCCAAGTATTTTTCCTCAGACTTCATTTCAAGTGATGTTTGAACAATGAGCTGGAAGACGTGTGAGGTCCTGCAAACTTGGCCGCTCTCTGTTAAACCTGCAGACATTGGAGGAATCGTTTGGTTTCTTTCCTTACGCACCGTGGGGCATCATGGGAGACCCCTCCATCGCCACACCCGCCAGTAATGACCTTCTGCAGCAGTGGGCGGCTTCTCCGCACGACCAATCTCTGCAGCGAGGGGCGGGGCCTGCGTGACTTCACTCCCTGACCACACAGCGGTTGGATTTTCCAGGTTGTGGACATTGTGGACATGGTCGAATGACCTGATCCTCTGGTGACTCATCCGTGACCTTTCAGCTGGAACACGTCAACACACCAGAAGCCCGGTTACAAAAGTAGTTTTTTTTTTTTATTAGGATGTACACAAACATAAATAAAAAAGAACACTGAATGGAAAAAACAAACGAAACAAAATCAGATGAAGGTCTTACAGGTTTGCTACAGTCTTGTAGAAGAAACAATATATCCGTATATATTGCTTTGGGCTAGCCGCACACAGAATTGTCAAAATCAAGATACATAAATATGGAATTTAAAATGAAGCCCCTGTGTTTTTATAAGAAAAAGCGTGTCTACTATTTAAGTGCTGCGTAATAGATGTCGTACAGACATAAAATATAGATGACTTTCTACAGCCGGGGGGTCAGTGTCACAATGACCCGCCTCTGTACTTCTAGAGCAAATAAATAAATATTTAGTGCATATTCCCATCTGCCTCCGCGAGGAGCCAGATGAAAAACAGAATTTTAAGTTAACGACGAACCAAAGTCAACTCGGTTCCTCTAGTGAAGAGTCTATTCATGTCAGCTGTGGTCAGACAGTCCAGCTATCTGCGTCGCGTGTTGGTCATCATGAACACACACACACACACACACACACACACACACACACACACACACACACACACACACACACACACACACACACACACCACACACACACACACACACACACACACACACACACACACACACACACACACACACACACACACACACACACACACACACACACACACACACACGTGTTGCTTTAAAAAAACAATGTCAGAGTCAAACATCCACACGACTAAGTTTTCATTTAAAAATGTCACTTTCCCTCGAGTTTTGTTTCCGCATCAGTTTTAACCCCCCCCCCACTCATCCATGCATCACATGACCACTCCCACACACGGAGCATGCGTGTGGGCGTGGTCACAGTACCTACACGGACGCGGTCTGTCCCCTCCACGTGCGTAAACTGTAAAGCAACTGTTTACTGACTCAACCGGGAGATATGAAATCAACTATCCATGTTGGGTTCAACAAAAGCACACGTGTGACGGGGGAGTGACGAATCTGCGAAGGCTGCGAAATTCCAATTTAGCAAATTTGCAGCTGAGTTTTGGAACGGACCGGCGGTCATGTGGATGTCAGCTGTGGTTAAACCTCCGTCTGCTTCTTCCAAACTGTGGAGTTACGCCTCCTCGCCTCGCTCACACTTCCAGAACCTTCCGGTGTCGGTGCGCCTGCTGCCGCGGGTCAGACACGGGCCTGGAGCTCTCGTTATTTCTGTCCTGTGATAATCTGCTAAGTACAAGCAGATGCTCCATCAGCTACGAATGTTCTTTTTCCAACAATAAACACTGATCAATCCTCTCTGCACTTCTCCTGCCAACAAACTTCACTTCCTCGGTCACTCTCCTGTGGTTTGTTTAATTAGTGCACAAACATGTTGTAATCTGCACAACATGATGTGTTGATATTTCCCCATACAAACCGCAAAACTGTAGAAAAACAAAAAAAAAGAAAAAAAAAAAAAAACAGAACAAAAATAAAAGTCCAGTGCTGGTGTTTGGATGAAGCGATGAATGTTTGTGGGAGGGGCCAGGCGGCAAGACGAGTCCTTTTAGGAGGTGATTACGTTTCCATTAGATGTTCTCATGAAGGATTTAAGGCTAACTGGTGAAGAGCAAACGTAAAAAAAAAAAATAAAAATAAAAAACAACAATAACACATGTAAGATAAAAAAAACACACTCTTTGTACATTGTAAATCACTAACAGTGGTTCTTTGGCATATCAAATGTTCAGTAGCATGTCCGCTCCTCCAATTCTTTTTTTTGTTTGTTTGTTTTTTTTTTAATTTGAGTTACCCAACTTTATGGCCCCGAAATACGTCCCTTCTCCCTCCAGGTCCAGCATCCACGCGTTGGACACGTTGACAAACAAGGTGTCTCCCTTCTCCAGCCGCACGCCGCGGCCCTGCTGGGCGCAGTACATGTTATAGCTGGTGCTGTTCAGGCGCACGGTGCTGCCCGTCTTCATCAGCATGATGGCCTTGCTGTTCAGCTTGATGCTCTCGCGGTACACGTACTGGATGAGCTGGGTGTTCTTAACGTCCATCGGCAGGCTCCCCGGCTGGGGGCTGTCCTCGGACGCGTACTTGTAGTAGCGGAAGCAGGTCTTGGCGTAAACGTAGTAGAAGCCCAGCTCCATCACCAGCAGCTTGCCCTTCTCGTAGCGCATTTTGTGGCAGTACCCGTGCTCCTCGTCCCAGTCAATGGTGATGGCCTGCTCGCTCTCTGCACGGCGACAAGAGCAGCAGGTTTCAGTTCCAAACATTCAGCACTTCACTTTCACCGACTTGTAATCAACTCAGCTAAAGTCCAGGGATTCTTCGGCTTTCGTCAACGCAGGGCTGACCAGATTCGGCTGCACCGGGACCACGGGGAATGAGGCTGAACCTGATCTGCAGCTACAGACTCTGTCAGCGCTGGGTTTGATCCCATTGACAGTTAGTTAGTTATTACTGTGACTGCCGAATACCTGGGAACTCTTGTATGTAAAAGCAACATGTTGCAACGAGCCCATCATTTGTTTAGACTTAATTATCGTGTGTGGAAGTGAACTCACTCTTGGAGAAGTCCTGGTACGTCGATGCGCTGATGGGCAGGTGAGCCGAGGGCAGACCGTCCTTCGGGGATTTGCACCCACGTCCTGGTCCCTTTTTCTTCGTGTCCCTCAGCGCGTCCAACACCGGCTCTGTCTGCACCTCCTGTCCAAACAGACGAGAATCTCATTGAACACACAGGACAGGTCAAATCTGTGTGTGTGTGTCCGACCGCTTTGATAAAGACACACCAACAAATCACCAACTTAAAGCAACACTACTTTATATTTAGACATGAGTTACAGCAGCTTTATTCCTCAGTCTCTATCAGGAACTGTCTGTGTGTGTGTGTGTGTGTGTGTGTGTGTGTGTGGTTGCCGCCAGCCGTGACAGCGAGGCCTCCTGGTGAGTGTAACCTTTCAGCTCCATTACGCTCCTCGTGGATTTGGCACAGGGACCTGGACCTGGACTGGGTCCAGTCTCCGAGTGCTGATTCCATACCCAGAGCCGGCCGTGCAGCTGAGCTCGCGCTCCTCGGGCAAGACAGAGCAGATACTCTGAAGGAAAACATCGTCTCCAAGCGAGTAAACAGTTTCTGCTCCGCCGCTGCCAGCTCTGCCACATCTGGCACCAGATCAGATCAGCAGTGAGTGCTGGGCCTCACATTACATCATACATATACACGTCTGAGCTGCAGAGAAAAAGACTCTGCAGCATTTTAATAGAAGCATCTTCAAGGAGCTTCTTTAGGCCGTTTGTTTGTGTGCAGCAGATAAAAAGAATCATTTCAATCCACACTTCCTGTTTTCAAACCCTCTGAAGGAGTTTGAACCTATAATGATTTTCCTAGTCATTCAATAACACGAAGCCCCATGGCATCACGGTCGACAGATGAAAAACAAAAAGGAAAACACTGGGGAGAAAAAAAGGAAAGCGTGGAGTCTTTTCAATTTAAAAACCACACTTAGCGCCGCGGAGCACAAACACCTTCACCTCTCCTCACCCTGCACCTGTTCTCGGCCTCAGAGAACGAGTCACGGCAGCGACATGTTTATGGCAGCACCTTGGATCGCGGCCTAGCTTCCTGCCGCGTAGAAGGTGGGTTAAAACCCCGCACCAGGCGGAGCGGACTGTGACCATGCATCAGACTGCGGCTGATGCCCCGCACACGTCTGATCACGCGAGAACGTCCCGTCAGCTCATCCTCTGCAGGATTCAAACATCAGGAGCCATTGTTTGATTCCCAGTCCTCTCACCACACCCTCTGATCCCACTGACTACAGGCCCAGCCTGGTGCCGGCCGGGCCCGCACGGCTCAGCACAGCCGTCCACCGAGGCCCGCTCTCCAGGAAATCCCCCGGACGGTCCGCGGAGAGCTGCGGTGGCCTCGGGGTCGACCCAAACACAACACGGCGTGGGCCAAGAGGACCTGTCACCCTGACACCTCGTAAAGCTCCCAGCACGGCTCCCAGGGCTGCATGGGAAAGAGCCAGCGGCACAATGAGCTCCTCCATCCAACACAGGCTGGGTGGTTCGTGGAAGAAGCTCCCTGAGGGATTCCACAAACGTAGCGTTTCAAAGGAAAACCAAAGCATAATGGGAAACCAAACACCAGCGAAGCAAAGCAGCCCTTTCATTCTCTGTTATTCCACTTCTCGGATCGATTTCGCTTTTGTTCTGCAAATTAAACAGACGGCCGCTTCCACAGAGGGACGACGGAGGAGGACACGTCTCCAGCGACAACGGACTGATCCTCAGAGCTGAATGGATTCAGGTTCTGTGTTGCTGCCGCGGTGTGACCGCCTCGGGTTTGGGGCTTGCTTTACAGAAGCTGTGGTGCACACTGATGCAAACATCTGTCACTTGGTTTTTGTTGATTGATTTCTGCTGCTTCTCTCTTTTGGAAACACTTTCCCCCCCTGACAGCGCTGACCTCTGACAGGTTATTTACTGACCTCACTGCAATCACTGCAGATGATTAATGACTCGTCTGTTCAACCTGTTAGCTTTCTGTGGGGGTGGGGTGGGGGGGGGGGGGGGGTCGGGGGGGGGGGGGGGGGGGGGGGGGGGGGGGGTCAGGGGTCACACTCACCTCAATGTGCCGATGTGGTGCCGTGGACAAATCCACCTGGGGACAACAGAGACACAGGGATCAGAGGGTTAGAGACGTTCATGTGCACATAGGACAAAAGATGGTTAATATTTGATGGGCACCCCTGACACGTGTGGGAGGGTGTGATTAAATCATTTTCCCTCTTTCACTCTGCATGTCATCACAGAAGGAGGGGGGGCGGAGTCAGAGCCACTCGTTCCGATTTGCCTAATTTAATGTACACACACTCCACCACCAATGAAATCACACACGCACATTCCTGCACGGGCCCGGAGCTGTGCACATCCCAGACGTGCACTCCATCTCAGCTCTGCAGGTGCTGACTCACAGATAGATGGTCCACAGAGTCTGAGCAGCCACACATGTGAGGAAGACTTGCCTCCCTTGGCAGGGATTTATTGCACTGATATCAACATGCCATCTTTAATTTCTCAACACTTCCTTCTCTCTCTCTCCCTTTCAAAAAACAGCCCAAGACTCTTCTGCTCTCTGAATCCTCCTCTGCTGTGAATATGTTGTTGTTTTTCAGCTCTACCTGTCAACACCCAGTCCCACTGGACACACTGTCGACCTTTCTCTTCTAGATCTCTGGATAAAAGCGCCTGCTAAATGCCTCTGTGGACTTCTCTCTGCTCTCAGCGGCTCTTCACTTTCTCTCCTCTCTGCCTTCCACCACAAGCCAGACAAACAGAGACATGTGAGAGCCCGAACACTGGGACAGGAGACAGACACGGACCGTGCACCCCAGGTGAACTGCAGCTCCGCTTTGAGACAATAACTCAACTGTGGGAACAAAACACCACAAAGTTACAAAAACAACCGCGGCAGAAATGTAAATGTTATTGCAGCAGATGACCCTGACAGGAAGCCTCGGACCCTGACACCCTCCTCCATCCTCCTCCGTCTCCCGCCGAGCTCTGCTCATGCTCGCTGGGTTACTGCTCGTGACACTCACAGGCTGTAAATTACACATAAGAGCCCGGGTGGCATGTAAACAAAACACGAGCACGGAGCGGCCACGGGAGCCTCAAGTGAAAACATCTGCTCACATCTCGCAGGACTTTGTTTAAAAGGTTCCTGAAATCTCCTTCAGCGCCTGGAAACTTCTGGAGTCTCGCGGAGAGAGAGCAGAGGAGGCTCCCGAGGACCTATAGGACGCTTTATGGCTGTGTAAAATTGCGCAAATACGCCTGGCCACAGCCGTGGACATGTTTGCGCACCACAGCTTTTGGCGCCCGTTGTGCAACGAGCGTCGCGCACGCAGCCTACCTCTTGCAGATAACCTGTCAGGTGTAATAAGATGGCCACGCTGGAGGCCACCTGGAGCAATCCCATAACCGCCAGGGTCCCGAAGAGCAGCGGCCGGTAGGTGGGCTCGGAGCTCGGCACCGGGTGGAAGCGGTGCGGCCCGGCCTCCATGTCGACGGTGTTCCGCAGGTAGCCTCGGTACTCGCCGTGCGTAGCTGCCATGGTGTGCGCGCCGTGTGAGAGCCACTTCCCAGACCGTGTGCGAGGGAGCGAAGTGACACAGACACTCTCACGGTCTCTATACTCGACGGTGGGTGGGCCGGAGCTGCGCGTGCACCCGCTGCAGCCAATCACAGCCGTCCACCGGGGCTGAGTCGCGCGCATCCGCGCGCAGCGGCGGGGCGAGCCAAGCCGGAGCGACCTGGGCTCACACAGGTGAAGCGCGCTCCCTCCGCACGTGCACGACACGTTGTCTCACACACACGCACGCACACGCATGTAGATAATTATGCTCATGATCAAAATTGGCTTCGACCGCTAATAATAATGATACTACGGTATTAATAACTATAAAAGCCATAGACAGATACTCTAGACACTCATAGACACTAATTACAACAATCATTACCACCATCCCTAATTACAACAAACACAGTAAATGAATGAGTGTTCATACACCAGTCTGTAGATTGTGACTGAATCATGTTGCTATCTAGATCACAGCAGGTTTACTTCCACGTGTGTTTGGGGTAAAATACTCTGGTATTTATTTATATTAAATCCTAATGAAATGTTCAAAATTAGCCTTGTAAGTCCTGCAGCATCAGGCGTTTCATTTCCTGGTGGTTAATTGTGTGAAATGGTATCCGTCGGTCAGATTGTGATTAGTGCCGTTTTTAGGAGAGGTAAAAAAAAAAAAACTCAGTCACCTGCACTGAACCTCTGGGTCACAGCTTGGACCTCCAAGAAAAACAAACAACATGGCGCCATCAACTCACATCTCCCGTTATAGTCCTCTCACACACACACACACACACACACACACACACACGTATGCACGCTGAGATTGTCACATGGTGAAAATGTCGACCACCTCATTAGGGCCAAGTGTCCACAGACAGCCCGGCGGTCACGTATCCCGGCCGTTGCAGCATCTAAACACGGCAGCGGCTCCCGTTCGACCTCCCCGACCTCGGGCCGTTTCCACGCCGCCAGCAGAACAACAGCGTGGGGTTTGAAACCCCAGCAGAAAATCAGCCGTCTTTAGCAACTAGCGAGTTATTTCGGGGAGAAGCGGCGACAATGGGAGAGGAGGGGAGGCTGTAGTAGGTCGGGTGAGTTTGCGAAATCCAAGTGGATTTCTGGGTGCCAGAGGAGTTCATGGGAGAAAGCTGTCTTTTTATATGCCCCCTCCCCCTTCCCCCCTCCATCCCCCTACACCCAACCCCCACCCCAAAACCATCTAACCTCATGGCGCTACAATCATTTAATACTCCATCATTATGGGCTTTCTAACTTCATAAAACCACACACATGATTTTGGTTATGTAGTAGTGCGACCACATTCTCCCCTCACTCCAGCTCTTGTGCTCGTTTCTTACAACATGTCTATAGAACGGCCTCAGTGGATGTTTTCGCTTCTGATTTGCAGAGCGAGGCCCGATCTCTCCTGACGTCGGTGCTAGGACGCAGACCCGTTTTTTTTTTGTTTTTTTTTCCCCGGGAGACCATTTGAACCGGGGTCACGGCTCCAGCGACCTCCGGCTCTTGGCTGGCCAGGGCCTGATCTCGGCCTCAGCGGTGGATGCGGTGCTACAGAGCGCTCTCCTCTCAGCCAGGGGTCGTTATTACGCCGTGAGAATGGGAGTTTAGCTGCGGGTTTCCTGTGCCCTCAGCAGTTTTCCTGCAGGCATCCAGGAGCTCTGCAGACTTCAGGTTAACGTGTGTTTAATTCAGAATTTGCTCGCCCCTCACGCGTGCGTAGAGAGAGAGAGAGAATCTGGACCCTGTCCATGCCCCTGTGTTGTGCTGTGTGCAGCCTGCCAGCGAGTGGAACCTGATGCGGGTTCAGATGATGACAGGAAGCCAAAAGCCCTGTAGCTGCAGGGAGAGGAGAGGGAGGGGGGGGGGGGGGGGATGAATGAGGAAGGGGGGGGGGGGGGGGGGGGGGGGGGGAGTATGAATGAGGAAGGGCGACGAGAGGTTAAGTAGAAGTGGAGAGAAACACAAACGTGCCCGTGTAACAGCATGCAAAGATAAAACTCGAGACGGGGTGTTTACCTTTGCCTCTGGCCAACTCTCCCACTGCAATGAGCAGCAGATTATCTCTGGTTTTTAAGAGCGTTCCCAGTTTCCCCTGCAGCTCCCCCCTGAACTCAGCAGACTTGCACCTGAACCCTGACGTCAGGGGTGAGGGTTCAGGGACTGTGGAGTCACGGTGAACGCGGCACCGCTCGGCTATTTCGGCTTCAAAGACAAACCAGCGTGTTTCCACTGGATTCAGCCTGTTTGGAAACCAGAAGGGTGGAAATGCCTGAATCAAAGCAGCCAAATATGAGGAAATGGTTGAAAGCCGCTGCCTGGTGTAAGTGTTCGACGGCACGGATGCTTGGCGTTAGTGTCTGATTGTGAAACAATAACACGGCCGCTCAGGAATCCTACACTCGGACGCGGAACCAGAGGGGTAGAGCCGGCTCAGAGTTTTCCCACTAAACTAACTGGTCTCTTTTATCCGCTCTCGAGTCGAAGAGCAGAGAATCATCTTTCTCCCACATCCTCTGTGGTGACAAGGTCATTTCAAGTCACAACGCCCCCCCCCCCCCCCCCCCCCCCCCCCCCCCCCCCCCCCCCC